>NW_026843744.1:2169368-2193166 GCF_029531705.1 Pantherophis guttatus | reverse complement strand
CCACAGCCAGCACGGCTGGCTGTGGAATTCTGGGAGTTGAAGTCCACCCATCTTAAAGTCCTCCAAGGTTGAGCAACCCTACCCTAAACCATCTCTGAGCATCCTACGGAAGCAAAGCCCGCCCATTACAATAAACCATGCATCAATTCATCCAGTTCTTCAGAGGTTGGATCCAAAAGGAATGGTGTAGCCACCCCTTGAAGATTCGGATCTGACGTTAGCCCAGATCCTGTTGATAACCATGGGTGCTATCTGAGTAGCTTTGCCTCTTTCCCCAGCGATCATGCCAGTAGCAACATCAGATCAAAGTTTCATGATTGCCAATGGGGAAAGACAGAAGATTTTAATCAACAAGAATCTCCAATAATTAGTTCAAAGTTGCAAAAGTCAACTCAGAAGCCACCCCCAAAGATAATATTTATTCCATGCTCGGGCGTTGGTGTTTCTCTTGACAACGAGACAGAATCCAATGAAATTAAAAACTTCAAAAAGAACCAGGAGATAAATATTGTTGGTTTGTTTTTTTTACACAACGCGCAATTAAACTTTAGAGTGTGCTACCACAAGAGGTGTTGCTGGCTGATTGACTTCAACAAGGGTTGGACCCATGCATGAAAGTAGTGGAGATAGACAGCATTAGCCTCTGAAGACCATCTACAGGTAGCCCTTGACTTACAAGCATTCAGTTAGTGACCCTAATAACAGCACTGAAAAACAAAGGAATTGATGACCACTCTTCACACATATGACGGTTGCAGCATCGCCGTGGTTATGTGACCAATTGTGGGCGCTTGGCAACTGGCTCATATTACGACTGTTGCTGTGTCCGTGGGTCATGTGTTCCCATTTTGCCACCTTCCGACAAGCAAAGTGAATGGTGGGGGGGCACATTCTCTTAACAATCATGTTTCTAACTCAGTGATGGTTAACCTTTTTGCCATCGCGTGCCGAAAACAGGGGGAGCGCAGGGGGCCGTGCGCGGGTGTGCCCACACCCGTAATTCAATGCGCCCCATCCCCCCGAACTCCCCCTGCTTTTGGCACATGATGGCACGGTGGGCCCGGTAGGCCCCATTTTTCATCCTCTCCAGGCTCCAGGAGCCTTTCTAGGAGCCTGGGGAGGGCAAAAACAGCCTTCCCCATCCCTCTGGAGGCCCTCTGGAGGCCAGAAACAGTCTGTTTCCCGACTTCTGGTGGGCCCAGGCCTAAAAATCAGCTGGCCAGTGCCCACATGCAGGCTGGACCTGAGCTAGGGCAATGCTCGCATGCCCACCGATATGGCTCCGTATACCACCTGTGGCACGTATGCCATAGGTTCGCCATCACGGTTCTAACTTAACAACTGCTGGTCGGAAGGTCGCAAAAGGGTACTCAATTTTGGTCGCATGTTGAGGACTACCTGTGCTAGGAGACCAAGAGGCTTGGTTGTTCACTAGGAGAAGAGATTGCAAGTCTAGTTTTGATCCAGCAGGCAACTGCTTACGTTCTTATCATCTCTATCCATAATTTTTCAATTTATTGAACAATAGAATTCCCAGCTACGAACAGTCAAAGAAAAAAACCCCCCACAGATGAATAACAATCCTAGCTACATTATTCATGGGCCTCCCTAAAACCAGTGTGACCACTAACCATGTGTATCTCCAGATGGTATCAAGACTATATCCAAATCATTAAGGCTTAAATCAGAGATTAAAATTGAGCCATGCTAGAGTTTAACTGATGAAGATGATCCCTACAAACTCTGCCTTACAGCTTCTTGGATCTGTAATCTTGGATCTTTCAAGATCCGAGAGATAGACATCTCCACATATGGGGCCAATTTTCCATCCTACTTCCTGCTCCTTATCAATTGTCTGATGTCCATCCAACGTTCAGTTTTGACACTTGAGGTCCTTAACCAACATCTTGCGACCTTCCGACAAACAAAGTCAACGGGGAAGGCAGATTCACTTAACAACCGTGTTACTAACTCACTCACTCACCACTTGTGGCCAGAAAGGTCGTGAAATGCGGGAGGGGGGAATTCACTGAACAATTATCTCGCTTAGCAACAAAAATTTTGGGCTCAATTGTGGTCATAAAGTGAGGACTGCCTTTATCTTTCTGAAGCATGCAGTGGTTGACCCACTTCTCTCCCTCGAGGTAGAGCATCTATGGGGCTTCACTCAGTAGAAACATTCATCTCTCTTTCTTGGATCCACAACTTTGGGTGGAATTTTGAGAGCGTGGCACTCTCTCACAAAATGGCTGCCTTCAGGGATGGCGTTCCCGATTCATAAAATGGCCGTCGAGATGAATACGGCCAAAGCCGAGACACCCTTCTGAGCAGAGGTTAACCAGAAGGTCTGCTCCACGCAATCTTCTCAAGGTCCTCTCTAAAATTTCAGCTTAGCTTTGTCTTCCTTCTCCTGATGGAGACGGGCAAAAATCCAAGCAACGAAGGACCCCCCCCCTCATTCCTTATTTTCTTTAAAAAGCCTGCAGAGGGAAACTAAAAAAAAAAAAAAAAACATTCTTTTTCTAAAGAGTATTGAGATTGGCACTTTGATTTCAAGCTTGCCCAGTTTCCATCGTAACAACACGTTTTTGATGAATTAAAAAATGGGAAACGGATGGACCCAGGGAGGTTAACGGATGCCAAGGAAGGTGTCCTTGGCTATTTGGATCACACCATGTGGGCAGTTTAGAAGCATTCTCCATCCATCCACCCACCTCCATCTCCTTCAATCTATGTTGCTTTCTCTGATGGGCAAACTGCCCTTCATCCCACCCACCACCCTGGGGACCGTGCGTCGCCGAGGACGGAGTTAATTAAAGATGCTAGGCATCCAAAATCCTTCTCCTTGACATTCCTCTCCGTATTCCTCTAAGGACTGGAGTCATATGTTCTGCAGACAGCTTGTAAACAACTGCTCCACCATCGTCCACCCCAAAAGATCAACCGATCTTTTTCGGTTAAGTTCTTCTCGCAGCCCTCCATGACTAATGAACCTCAGCAGTGGCTAACGCATTTCGTCAAGCCATGTGCATACGTTTTATCCCGTAGCAAACACTAGTGTAAAAAGCTTCTTCCCAGGAAACCTTAAGAAGATTTCCTTAGTTGTGTTTTTTATTTTAACTACAACATTCAGGAGTGAATGTGATCCATCCTATCCAGAGGTGGTATTCAGCCGGTTCGGATCAGTTCGAACCAGTTCGGGAAAATCGGTAGCGGAGATTGCAGATAGGCCTGTCCACCAGCCCCAGCGTTATGCCGTCCTATTTAGCCACCAGGTACATGCGCAAAAGGTGCGTATATGCAAGAAGCAAGCGTGCGCGTGGCGAACTGGTGGTAAAAATAAATGAAACCCACTCCTGATCCTATCTGTAAAATAATGTGACTGCGCAACAATTTAGTTATGATCGTCCGACCGAACAGAGTCTAAACATCAGGATCAGATTAATTATGATGCTGTGTTTTAAACACATTATTTCTCAGACTGGCGAGAGAGGAAACAATACTATAGTTATGTATTTCTCTGAGGTTTCTTTGACCAAAAACAGTGCAAACGGCTGAATATTTCACATTTGTGATTTGCAAACTTTCCAAGATCTGTATAGGCCGTCCTTGGCTTACAACAGTTCGTTTAACAGCTGTTCAAAGTTACAACGTCACTAACCAAAGTGATTTACGAGTCATTTTTCACACTTGTGACCATTGCAGCGTTCCTATGGTCACGTGATCAAAATTCAGTTTCGTATTTGTGACGGTTGCATGGTCCCGGGGTCATTTGATCCACTTTTGCGACCATCTTGACAAGCAAATCAACAGGGAAGCCAGATTTACTTAACAACCATGTCACTAACTTAACAACTGAATTGATTCACTTAGCAACGGTGGCAAGAAAGGTCGTAAAATGGAGCAAAATTCACTTAACGACTGCCTCGCTTATCAACAGAAATTTGGGGCTCGATTGTGGCCATACGTCAAGGAGTGCCTGTATTTGTGATTTCCCAAGGCACTGCCCAAATAATATTAAAACCTAGCTTTGTGACCTTATGGACTAGAAACGTTGTTTTCTCAATAAAATCCTACCACAAAATATCCTCGGCTTTTCTGAAGTAGTCAGATCACATAAAACGGAAACCTACAGGGTCTATTTTTAAATATATATATATATATATATATATATATTATTTTACTTCCAAAGAATAGCACAGTCAAACTATGCCTGAGCTATAAACCAGGTTTAATTTTTTTGCTGACAGCAGTGGAATTGCAAAATGGTTTCACTTTGACTAAACTGAGCCTGCGGTGCCTTTTAAAATGACTGTTGTGTCAGTTTATAGTTGATTCATACTGTACATTTTTTTGTCAATGAATCATGCCGTATTTGGAATTCTCAAATATTGGCACCTATTCCCCATCACGGGTAGTCCTCGACATTTAATCATGTAAATCAGCACGTCACGCATTAGAAACAGGGGTGGACTGCTGGGGGTTCGCAGGGGTTCGGGAGAACCTCTAGCTAAGATTCTGTGCAGTTCAGAGAACCCCCAAATCCCACTCCTGGCTGGCCCCGCCCACCCTGCCCCATCCCTCCCAGGAGTCCCCACATGGCCCGTTTTGGATGCAAGTAAGTACAGGGCACGCGCAGAGTCTCGGCAAGAGCGAGAAACGGGCCTACTGGAAGTTCAGGAAGGCCGGAAACAGGGCTGTTTCCAACCTCCAGAGGGCCTCCGGAGCCTGGGGAGGCCATTTTCGCCCTCCCAGAGGCTCGAGGAAAACCTCCGGAGCCTGGGGTGGGCAAAAAATTATCCTGGCCTAGGATATTCTGGTTAGGACATCTGTGAATGATGTCCTAACCCCCCCCCCTCCGCTATGGTGCAAGAGGCCAACTAGACCACACCCATTATGGCCACGCCCACACAGAAACCGGGCAGAGAACCCCTTGCTAAAAAATTTTGAAGCCCACCCGATTAGAAACGTCTGTCTTTTTTTGCATTTGGGGTGGAAGAGTAGGGGAGGTGATGCCCAAAAAGGGTAACTTAATTTTTCAAGGGCTTTCTGATTCTCAACTGTTGGAAACCACAATCTAGGACATTACAGCCAGGAGTTCTCCTGACACATACCGAAGTATTCTTTCCCAGCATTGCATGCAAATTTATTCTAGTAGCTGGCTTGGGGAAAGGAAGATAGTTGTTGATTATACATTCAAACGGAAGAATTTTCATACCTAACTATGTGTGTCTCTGGATTGATCATAAAATAAAATAATCTAAGAAATCTAACAACACTGGCCATCAAAGCCCTTCCCTTTTGATCCTGACAGGGCTCAAGGCCAACTCTTTATCAATATCTAATATCTAAGGGGCTGCCACAAAGAAGAAGGGAGTCAACCTATTCTCCAAAACACCTGGAGGATGTAACAAAGAACAGTTGTAAGAATTGGGGGTGTCTAGCCTAGTGAAAAGAAGGACCAGGGGTGACATGATAGCAGAGTTCCAATTTTTTTTTTATTTGATTTATAAGCCCCATTTGAGGGGCTTCCCCAAAGAAGAGGGGATCAACCTGTTCTCCAAAGCACCTGAAGGCGGGACAAGAAGCAACGGGTGGAAACTCATCAAGGAGAGAAGCAACTTAGAACTAAGGAGAAACTTCCTAGCAGTGAGGACAATTAACCAGTGGAACAACTTGCCTCCAGAAGTTGTGTGGGTGGTTTTTAAGAAGAGATTGGACAACCATTTGCCTGAAATGGTGTAGTGTGTTTCTTGCTTGAGCAGGGGGTTGGACTAGAAGACCTCCAGGGTCCCTACCAACTCTGTTATTCTGTTTTGTCAGCTTCTGTTCTGACTCAGCCTTCCATCCTTCCAAGGTTGGTAAAAATGAGGACTCAAGATTGTCGGGGCAAGCCAAGTCATTGGGCAAGCCAGATTCAATGCGTTCGTTTAACAACTATGGCAAGAACGTTTGGGGCAAAAACAGAAATGTTGAGCTCCGCTGTGGTCGTACATCGAGGACTACCTGTCCGGGACAGCCCTCCCTCACCTGAAAAAGGGGGTTATATATTAAGAAAGGGGGAAGGAGAGGCGCAGGATTTCTACTTAAAGGTTCAGCTCTCCACCATTCCCCGAAAAAGTTACTCCGTTCCCCCTCTTTCTCCCCGTTACAATCCAAAGCACCAGCCTATTTATCCAAACAGCCTTGTACGTCTTCCAAAACCTTTAGAGAAACAGATGTAAGAAACAAAACAATGTCCTATTTCCTTAGGGCCAAACGACACGGTACACGCAGGCATATGGAAGTTCCCTCCAAACTTTTATTTCCCTTAATGAGAAGCAGCTTCGGAAGGACGCAGGCGTGGGTCGGGCACCGGCGAAGAAAGAGGAAGGGGCTGTCGAATTCTCTTCCCTTGGACCCATTTATAATCCCCTCTTTTGTGCTGTTTTGGTTTTTTTGGAGGTTTTTTTTTTTATCCTCAAAGAAGGGATGGGGGAGAAAAATCCCACAAAGGTCCTGATAAGGGGGGAAAAAAACTCAGGTGGGCTGCAAAAGAGCATGGGAAAACAACATCCTAATTAGAGGGGGGGGAGAGAAATGTGCTTCTCCTTATCCAGTCGCCTGACATTCTAACAGTCAAACACAGTTAAGTGTGAGAATGGCCCAAATCCAGGCTTAAGACTCACCCAGGGTAAGTCCGTAACCATAGTACTTCCATTTCTCTCAGAATCTGGGTACGGCCCTGTGGAATTGGCAATCCACAGCCTATATCCACCAATGGGTAAAAAGAGAACAAACCCCACTCCCCTTCTAGCACTGATGATGTTACCTAGTTGTGTCATGAAATGTCTGCAAGATAACAAGAAACCTCAAAGAGCACCAAGAACCTCACAGTTCTCCTCCTTCTCCTCCTCCATCACCACCACCACCAACAAAACAACAACACCGCCATCTTGTCTTCTCCTCACAAACCCCACTCCTTTCTAGCACTGATGACGTTACCTAGTTGGGTCATGAAATGTCTGCAAGAAAACCACCAAGCTCAGGGAGCACCAAAGACATCACAGTTCAAACCTGACAGCTACTCAGGGAGCACCAAAGACATCAGTTCAAACCTGACCGCTACCCGCCTCGGTCAATGACTGAGGAAATATTCATCTCTTATCAATTCACGGCCTACTATCGTTACAACTTTAATTTTTACAAACCCCACAGTAGCCACAGATCATGGTCCACAAAGCTAACAGCCAAGTGGCAACTTTTTCATAGGTTTGGGGGCCTATGGAAGAGTAAAGGTATTTATTTCTCAAAGGAGGAAACCTGGGCCTAAAATATCAGCCCCATTGAGCTCAATGGTTCACCGAAGGCACCCAGCAGTTGAAATCCTAAGATATGGCCAAAGGTTTGTTTAACCATGCTCTTCATGGATAATGCAGGGAGCCCTCAACCTACGACCACAATGGAGCCCAAAATCTATGTGGTTTATTTATGAGGCGTTTCTTAAGTGAGGTTTTGCTCCGTTTTATGACTTTCCTTGCCACGTTTGTTAAGTGAATCACTGAAGTAAATGTGAGTGAGTGAGTGAGTGAGTAAGTAAGTAAGTAAGTAAGTAAGTAAGTAAGTAAGTAAGTAAGTAAATAAATAAATAAATAAATAAATAAATATAAATATAAATATAAATATAAATATAAATATAAATATAAATAAATAAATGTGAACCAGCTGTCAATCACGTGAGCATGGGGATGCTGCAATGGTCATTAAGTGTGAAAAATGGTCATAAGTCACTTTTTTCAGTTGTGATTTGGAACAGTCACTAAATGAACAGCCACTAAATGAACTGTTGTAAGTTGAGGATTTATTTCACTGTCAAGCCTCTCACTTGTTTTATTACAGAGAAAGGTGAGCTAAAAACATCCCATTCTTTTCAGCCTCTGAAATCTTTTAACAAATCCACCTCAGAAGGTAGAACATCCACCATCTTTAAGCTTTCAGGAGCTTTTCAATGTTTGCAAACAATAAGGACCAAGGCATTATTCCCACTTCTCCTTTCCCCCTAATCTTTCTTTCCCATCCTTTTCTGAATCTCCTCCATCTTCAACCATCATCACCCTTGAAGACAAAACCGTTTAAGATCATCCTGACCCTGCTTTTTTTCATTTCAAAGCAAAAACTCCAGAATTATTTTTTTTTTAAAGACATATAGAGAGAGACAGAAATGGTACATAACTTGGCACTCATGGTGAAAAATGGGGAGCGGGCCCCCTCAAAAACTCTCTTCTGTACAGACAAATAAGACTTTGGGCGGATTGGCCCAGTTCTACTCCCTCCAGAAAGTTCTCCATCTTGGGCTGAGGAAAGAAGGAGAAGGAAGAGGAGGAGGAGGAAGAGAAGGAGGTGGTAGAGGAAAAGAGATGGATGGATGGATGGATGAGGTAGGGAGGAGGAGGAGGTAGAGAAGAAGGGATGAATGGATGAGGTAGGGAGGAGGAGGTGGTCGAGAAGGATGGATGGATGGATGGACAGAGAGGAGGAGGAGGCAGAAAAGAAGGGATGGATGGAGGTTGGGAGGAGGAGGAGGTGGTAGAGAAGAAGGAATGGATGGATGGATGGATGGATGGATGTTGGGAGGAGGAAGAGATGGTAGAGAAGGGATGGATGGATGGACAGAGAGGAGGAGGAGGTAGAAAAATCGGAATGGATGGATGGAGGTTGGGAGGAGGAGGAGGTGGTAGAGAAGGGATGGATGGATGGATGGATGGATGGATGGATGGATGGATGGATGTAGAGAGGAGGAGGAGGAGGTAGAGAAGAAGGGAGGGATGGGTAGATGGGTGGGCGGATGGATGGATGTAGAGAGGAAGAGGAGGTGGTAGAGAAGAAGGGAATGGAGGAAGGAATGAAGGTAGGGAGAGTAGAGGAGAAGGGATGGATGGATGAAGGTAGGGAGGAGGAAGAGAAGGGGGTGGAAAGAAAGAAAGAAATAGAAAGAGAGAGAGAGAGGAGAAAAAGAAGTTAGTGCAGTTTTTGGAAATCTGAGGTCCACTTACCAGTCTTCTTTTGGGCTTTATCAGTGGCCGATTTTGCCCATTCATTTTGTGATACAATCCACAGGCGTTACAGAGGTAATGCCCTGTGCCATCTCGCCTCCAAAGTGGGGTTGAGGTAGCTCCACAGTTTACACACTCCCTGCCTTCTGAAAACAAAAGGGGACACAAATCATTGAGGGGCAGCAAAGGAAGGAAGAGGGATGTTTTTCGGTGGGACGTGGTTACAACAGGGTTTCTCCGCTGCAGAGAGGCGATTAAAATCCCAGGGATTGGTTTATTAAATTTTCTACAGGCAGTCCTCGACTTACGACCACGACCGAGCCCCAAACTTCCCTTGCTAAGCGAGACAGTCGTTAAATGAATGTCGCCCCATTTGACCAACTTTCTTGCCAACGTTAAACGAATCACTGCAGTTGTTGAGTTAGTCACACGGTTGTTAAGTGAATCTGCCTTCCCTACCGATTTTGCTTGACAGAAGGTCGCAAAATGACACACACACACACCCCTGGGACACCGCCACCGTCATAAATAGGAGCCAGTTGGCAAGCATCCAAATTTTTGTGACTGTGGGGATGCTGCAAGGGTCATAAGTGTGAAAAAACGGTCATCGGTCACTTTTTTTTTTCCAGCCGTCGCTAAACGAAAGGTTGTAAGTCAAGGACTACCTGTATACCACATCATCTAGGGACCCTTGGTAGTTCGCAACCATGAGGTGAAAAAAAACCATGCAAAAATAAAATTAAATGGCTCCCCGAACGCACAATTAAAACCATATAACTTAATGATCCATTGATATGAAAGAACAAAAGCTGGGTAGCAATTTCGATCGAAAGGGGAATCGCAGGAGAACATCGCCGGTTCTGGAGAATTTTATCGATGTACACAACTGTACTGAAACACATTTTCCCCTTCGCATTCAGATCAAGACACCAGGTAGAACCTACAGAAGAACACAGTCGGAAGGGACCTTGGAGGTCTTCTAGTCCAACCCCCTGCTAGGGCAGGAAACCCTACGTCACTCCAGACAAATGAGTTGTCCAATCTCTTCTTAAAATCCTCCAGCGATGGGGCACCCCACATCTTCTGGAGGCTGAAGCTGTTCCATTGACTGTTTAATTAGTGTCAGGAAATTTCTCCTTAATTCTAGCTTGGATCGCTCCTTGATGGACAGAATAATAAAGTTGGAAGGGACCTTGGAGATCTTCTAGTCCAGTGATGGCTAAACTTTTTGCCATCATGTGCCGAAAGCGGGGGGAGCGCAGGGGGCCATGCGCGTGCGTGCCCACACCCATAATTCGATGCGCCCCATCCCCCCCGAACTCCCCCCGCTTTTGGCACACGATGGCATGTTTTTTGTCCTCCCCAGGCTCCAGAGCCTTTCTAGGAGCCTGGGGAGGGCAAACACAGCCTTCCCCACCCCACTGGAGGCCCTCCGGAGGCGAGAAACAGCCTGTTTCCCGACTTCTGGTGGGCCCAGATGGTCTAAAAATCAGCTGGCCAGCGCGCGCATGGAGGCTGGACCTGAGCTAGGGCAATGCTCGCAGGGCCACCGATATGGCTCCGCGTGCCATAGGTTCGCCATCATGGCCCTATACCATTTCAGACAAATAGTTGTCCAATCTCTTCTTAAAAACCTCCAGGGATGGAGCATCCAAAATGTCTGGAGGTAAACTGTCCCACTGATTAATTACTCTAATTATCTGGAAATTTGTCCTTAGTTCTAGGTACCCCTCTCTTTCTTTAACAGGTAAAATTTGTTTCTGTGCCTAGAAACGTTAATAGTGTTGAGAAATGCTGACGCCGATTTCACCGCAATACAAAACTACTCGGAAACTTGTCCCATTGAATTCAATGGCACAGAGAAAATGGTGCACCCTCCATGGATTATATCATTCGTCAGGTTAACACTGTATATATTTACCAATGAATGGAGCACTGGCTTAAATTAAGATTGGATGGTTCTCAGAATCAATATCTATGGAGATATTCTCAGTCATCCAGGTCTTGGTTGTCCCAAAGGTTTTGTTTTTTTTTTCTCAAAAGACAACTGGACTTTCTTGCTTTTCTTTGAAGACGTTTCGCCTCTCATCCAAGAAGCTTCTTCAGCTCTGACTGGATGGTGAGGAATGGAAGGATTTATACTCCTTGGAGACAGCTGGTCATTTGCATCCTTTCAGAGAGTCCTTGAGGCCACTTAGAGGTATCTCCAGTCTACAACACAATGCTTTCAACCGTTCCAAGAAGGCTCCACAACCATTTACACTACTCAGGTGACTCTGAGGACACAGATAAACCTCCAAGTAGCCTCAATGACTCTCTAAAAGAATGCAAATGACCAGCTGTCCGCAAGGAATATAAATCCTTCCATTCCCCACCATCCAGTCAGAACTGAAGAAGTTTCTTGGATGAGAAGCGAAAGGTCTTCAAAGAAAAACAACGAAGTCCAGATCTCAGAATCAATAAACCCACCAACTTTCAAAAGGAGCTTGCATCAGCCACCATCAACTTAATTTTCAGTTTGTTTCACCGTGTGATCCGTGCTTTGCTTTTTGGGGATAAATGACGTGTCATCTCGGTTCCAACCTTCAAATAATCTAACCTTCTGAAACCGTGACATCTCCAGCCTTGGCAGTAAAAATAATTAACAACAATTTATAGCTATAAATTACACAGCCAAACAAAGAAGAGCTGCTGTTTCATTATTAAGGAACTGTACTTAATCAATTGAGGGATTCTTTGAATTAATTCATCCAACCAATTAAATGTTGCAGCTCCATCAATGATTAAAACCTTTTGATTTTGTGAAGACAGCGTTAGTATCATAAATCTTAACAGTATTACTTTACTCAGAGGCTCATCTCCTCCGAGTTCAAAAAGAGAATCCCTTAATAGAAAGGTTTATTGACATATTATTCATATTTTCCGTTGAACTGTACAGATAGAAGCAAAAGATTTAAAAACATGTACAAACAAGAGCAAAAATTGAGCCATTTGGCACAATCCATTAAAACGAACAAGTCATGTACACACAAGTGGGTTAGGACTGAAAATTAGTCAACATAAATTCCCTGAATTTATCAAAAGCAGCCAAAATTTAAATGACAATCTACGGTACAGATCTGCTTTCTACAACATAAAATCATGAGAAGAAGAAAATATACACGGCAATATTGATAAATTTTCACGAGCAGGTTGGGTGTCTTCGTAGAAACCTCTTTTAAAAAATCATTAAACCAGCTGCAATTGCATAAGAAGTTCACCTCAGTTTGTGATAACCTTGCTCACAACACCTGTGATTTCATTGTGCCACACAATTGTTGGTTTAACTTATGGGCCAGTATGCAGGTAGTCCTCGACTTACAACAGTTCACTTAGTGACAACAGCACTGAAAAAAGTGACTTATGACCCGTTTTCCACATAACGTCCCCATGGTCATGTGATCAAAATCCAGATGCTTGGCAACAAAACTCCGTATTGGCAACAGGAAAGGCATCCGGCCATTAAAACACTCTGCTAGCTGCATTCAGTTGCCCAGACTCCACCCCCGCAAGAGATTATGAGGTCGTTAAAAGAAGATGATGATGATGATTTATTGACCGTTTGAAGTTCCAACGGCACTGGAAAAAGTGACTTGTGACCATTTTCACACTTATGACATGCAGCATCCCCCATGGTCATGTGATCAAAATCCAGATGCTTGGCAACTGATTCATATTTATGACGGCTGCAGTCAGGTCATGTGATTTTGCGACCTTCGGACAAGCAAAGTCAATGGGGAAGCCACATTCACATTACAACTGTGTTCCTAACTTAACAACTGCCATGATTCACTCATCAACTGTGGCAAGGAAGGTCGTAAAATGGGACAAAACTCACTTCACAAATGTCTCACTTAGTAACAGCAAAACTGGGGCTCAATTGTGGTCGTAAGTCGAGGACTACCTGTACTGCAGGAATCCAGAAACTGAATTATTTCAGCAGCCAAGTTCAACGTGTGGTTTGAAAGGAAGACAATGGGTCTCTTCAATGTCCTTTGTTAATTTAGATCAATCTTTAAAGGTTAATTAAGTTGTTTACAGGCATTTGATCCAGCTGTGTGCTCTTTAAGCATGAAAAAGCTCAACTCCTTCTCACTGCTTTATTTTTTTTTCCATATATTTAGGCAACTGTATATATATATATATATATATCATTCATCTATTACTATTTCCTTTTTAAAATAAAAATACCAGCTGAAAAAGATCTATTAGGTCTAAATAAATAGCCGAGGCCAGACAAATTTTACTGATTAAAATTAATCCATGCCAGAAAAGTGTCTACTCAGCCCTTAATAATTCTCAGATGAAAAATATTTCCCATTTGTAGCATTAGAAGCTCCTACTATAGATCCAGAATCTAAAGAACCGAAGAAGCTTCTTGGATGGGAAGCGAAAGGTTTTTAAGTAAAAACAAAGAAAGTCCACCTTAGGGACAATCAGACAATGACCTGGATGACTGAGAATCTCCAAAAGACAGATCCAGAATTTAATAACCCAGAGCTGTCGAACTCAAGGCCCGCGGGACGGATCCGGCCAAGGAAGGAAGGAGGGAGGGAGGGAGGGAGGGAGGGAGGGAGGGAGGGAGGGAAGGAAGGAAGGAAGGAAGGAAGGAAGGAAGGAAGGAAGGAAGGAAGGAAGGAAGGAAGGAAGGAAGGAAGAAGATTATAATGAGAGCAAGGGAAGGTCTGCGGGAAGTCCTGCCTTAGCATTTGGCCACCACAAGTGCCCCCGACACGAGTGACATCAAGCTGGCCACGCCCACCCTGGCCACGCCACACCACGCCCCCCTCCCCCAGTGGTGGGTTTCAATTTTTTTTACTACCGGTTCTGTTGGTGTGGCTTGGTGGATGTGGCTTGGTGGGCGTGGCAGGGGAAGGATACTGTAAAATCTCCATTCCCACCCCACTCCAGGGGAAGGTTACTGCAAAATCCCCATTTCTTCCCGATCAGCTGGGACTCGGGAGGCAGAGAATCGATGGGGGACGGGGCCAGTCAGAATTTTTACGACCGGTTCTCCGAACTACTCAAAATTTCCGCTACCGGTTCTCTAGAACTGGTCAGAACCTGCTGAAACCCACCTCTGCGCCCCCCCACCCCCACCCCCGAAGTCAAACACAACCCTGATGTGGCCCTCAATGAAATTGAGTTTGACACCCCTATAAACTGTTCTCCATTCTGTAACCTGCAGTCTGGAATAAAACCAAATATATAAAATAATACGATCTTCATCAAATCTGTTTTGTTTTTTTAGTTTTTTTGAAGACTAAACATACCCAGTTTGTTCAATTGTCCCCCAACTCAGGTTCCAGTCTGAAAAACTGAAAGAAGGGATCTATGACCTATGATTTTTCACACTTACAACCGCGGCAACATGATCCAAAAATTCAGATACTTGGCAACTGATTCATATTTATGACGGTTGCAGCGACCCAGGGGTCACGCAATCCCCTTTTGCGACCTTCTGACAAGCAAAGTCAACGGGGGAAGCCCGATTCACTTAACAACCAGTTAGTGAACAGGTTAGTAACCGCGTTGCTAACTTAACAACTGCAGCTACTCACTTAACAACGGTGCCAAGAAAGGTCATAAAACGGGGCTCGCTTAACAAATCTCTCACTTGGCAGCAGAGATTGTGGTCGTAAATCGAGGACTACCTAAAATCAACTACTAATCCAGGCTCCGTTTCATACGTATATTACCAATCGAAGGTGTCCTTCAGATTAAATCTGAATATATATATTTGGAACCTTCCTCCATCCGTATCTAAATATGACCTAAATATCTTCCGGCAACGACGTTTTTTTTTTCTGCCTTTGTATCTTCCCCAACCTACAACAAGAGTACATTAACCTTACGAACGCGACTGTCAAGGTACTTTTCCTCTGTTCATCTGACACCGTTTGTGGGTAGCCTCAAAGTGTGTCAGATCTGCTCAACGTTGCTATCTATTGGATGTCTACAAGTGACTGCCAACCAAGACAGGAAAAAGGGACGAAAACGGGGACAGCCAACGTCACGCCGGGAAAATTTGCTATCAACTCAAAGATGGTTGAGAAGCAATTTCATTTCACAATAGACCCCTACCTGGACCTTGGCTTATTTTTCCCAGGTGAAAAAAAATTAGCACCCAGAATCACAGAGTTGGAAGGGACCTTGGAGGTCTTCTAGTCCAACCCACTCCTCAAACAGGAGACCCTACACCACTTCAGACAAATGGTTATCCAACATCTTCTTAAAAACTTCCAGTGTTGGAGCATTTACAACTTCTGCAGGCAAGTCGTTCCACTGGTTAATTGTTCTCACTTTCAGGAAATTTCTCCTTAGTTCTAAGTTGCTTCTCTCCTTGATTAGTTTCCATCTGTTGCTTCTTGTCCTGCCTTCAGGTGTTTTGGAGAATAGCTTGACTCCCTCTTCTTTGTGGAAGCCCCTGAGATATCAGAAGACTGCTATCATGTCTCCCCTGGTCCTTCTCTTCATCAAATTAGACATATTGAGTTCCTGCAACCGTTCTTCATATGTTTCAGCCTCCAGTCCCCTAATCATCTTCGTTGCTCTTCTCTGCACTCTTTCTAGAGTCTCCACATCTTGTCTCTGTGCTAAGGTCTCCTTCCTTTTCTTGAAATCTCACTGGTACTTGTTCTCAAAAAAATAAAAAATAAATAAAAGTAGCATCTTCGTGTCCCTTGATTTGGGTGAGACGCTCTGATCCCGCTGTCCTTACTCAAAAAGAAGGCTATAATTAACACTTCGGTGAATTAAACTATGGGACAATCTTAATAAGGGGCTCCGAACTTGCTAACATGCTAAGCTTTTTACCCTGTGGCTGAAATGAGTTATGTCCATTTACATATTGTCATTATTTTCTTCTGTTCCTCTTGAAATTCAGATGAGCAGTTCCTCCAGATAAAAAGGTGTTTTCTCTCTCTCTCTCTCTCTCTTTCTCTCTCCCTACGACCCTCCTTCCCTTCCTCTCTCCTTCCTTCCCTCCCTCTTCCTCCCTCCCTCTCTCCTTCCCTCCCTCCCTTTTTCCTTCCCTCTCTCCCTCTCTCTCTCCCTCCCTCTCTCTCACTTTCTCCCTCTCCGACCCTCCTTCCCTTCCTCTCTCCTTCCTTCCCTCCCTTTCTCCCTCCCTCCCTTTTTCCTTCCCTCTCTCCCTCTCTCTCCCCCTCCCTTTCTCCCTCCCTCCCTCTCTCACTTTCTCCTTCTCCGACCCTCCTTCCCTTCCTCTCTCCTTCCTTCCCTCCCTCTTTCTCCCTCCCTCTCTCCTTCCCTCCCTCCCTTTTTCCTTCCCTCTCTCCCTCTCTCTCCCCCTCCCTTTCTCCCTCCCTCCTCCCCTCTCTCTCACTTTCTCCTTCTCCGACCCTCCTTCCCTTCCTCTCTCTCTCCTTCCCTCTCTCCCTCTTTCTCTTCCCTCCCTCTCTCCTTCCCTCCCTCTCTCTCCCTTCCTCCCTCCCCCTTCTCTCCCTCTCTTTCTCCCTTCCTCCCTCTCTCTCTCTCTCTTTCTCCCTCCCTCCCTCTCTCTTTTTCTCTCTCTCATCTCATCCTCTAATACAATTTTTTTTACAGCAATGCTGATACAAAACGAATGCACTAATGATGGCCTTGTGTTATTACTGCTACGGGGATGGACTTCAAAGGACTCTCGTCATTTTCCTACCTAGGTAGTTTTTGGCAGTGCAGCCTCTTAGCATGACACGGAGGCCATTTTTAGCTTAAAACGAAACAACGGTGAGGAGGAGGAGAACCTCTGTCACCACAGACTGAAAATCAGACGCCATTTTTTTTCCTACCACGAATACATACTCCAGTTAGAGGAATTATTTTAAAAGCAGCTTGCCCAAGACACTTGTCATACAAAACCAGGAGGTTTGAGGGTGGCAAATAAGCAACTGCAGATAGTCCTCGACTTACAGCAGCTCACTTAGTAACCATTCAAAGTTACAAGGGCACTGCAAAAGGTGACCAATGGCCATTTTTCACACAATTGTTGCAGCGCCCCCAAAAATTCAGACACTTGGTAACTGACTCATATTTATGACAGTCGCAGCATCCCGGGGTCATGTGATGTGACCCCCTTTTGCGACATGCAGACAAGCGAAGTCCATGGGGAAGCCGGATTCGCTTAACAACCGTGTTACTCGCTTAACGACGGCAGGGATTCGCTTAACAAATGTGGCCGTAGAAAGGTCGTAGGATGGGGCAAACTCAGCCAACAACTGTCTTGCTGAACAACCCTAAACTTTGGCCTCAACTGTGGTCGTAAATCAAGGACCACCTGTGCAGTATCCAGTTTTTAATTTCACTCAGTCCAGCCATCTCTGTTTTCCATGGATCAATCTACCTGCTGCAAAGGTAGATTATTTGCAGGTTAAAAAGTGCGCTTTTACTTTATTTACCGACTAAAAGGTGTATTTTCACTTATTTACAGATTAAAAAGTGTGTTTTCACTTACTTACACATCAAAAAGTGTATTTTCAATTTATTTATAGATTTAAAAGTGTATTTTTCCTACAGAGCATTCCATCCTTCGTGTCGGCTCAAAAGGCAACTTGAAAGTAACACAATAAACCTAAAACAACTAGAACAAACCAGAACTTTATGCAAGGTCTTATCTTCCCTGCATACTAATTAATATAAATAACTTGAACTTTGCAAACTTCAGCAGCAGATGTGAAAGGCAGGACCAATAAAATCTAAGCAGTTTTCCCAGGGAAGATTAAATAGCCTTTATTGATGCCACATGTTGGTGTTGCTAATAGATGCAGAAAAATGTATATACATTCTAATGTCAGTTTTATATTTGCATTGCAGACCAATTGGTATACAAAAATGCCTGCAGTCGATTTATGCCAATAGAAAGTATCTTCCAGGGGGTGGGGGAAGGGGGAGGGGAGTTTTTTTAAAAAAAAACACATTTAGGAAGAGAGAAGCAAAATGTTTTTTTTGCAACTGCATATGCTAGTAATTGTTGTTGTTTTTTCCTTTGAACGGTGGGTCAACGGGACAGAACCTCTTAAACCAGGGTGGAAAAAAAATCAATGATTTTTTTAAAAAAATCAAAAAAAATCTGATTTTTTTATTTAAATTGGATTTTTTTTTTATTTAAATCGGATTTTTTTGATTTTTATCGAATTCATTTTAATAAAAAACTATGGGGGTAAAAATCTATCGTAAGATAGTTTTCTATTTAAGATGCATAAATAATTTAGTTTATTCAGCATGAAATGGAGCTTAGTTATGTAGCATGAGGCTGTATATTCTGCAACAGTGGGACTGTCGGTGAGTCAACAGTGGGTCAAAGGAGTAGCAGAGATGACAGTTGCTCTTTAGAAATTATGATTTAAATCGAGTTGATTTAAATCAAGCCTTTTTACTAGTGATTTAAATTGTGATTTAAATCAACTCGATTTAAATCGTGATTTAAATCAACTCGATTTAAATCGTGATTTAAATCAACTCGATTTAAATCAAATCCACCCTGTCTTAAACTAACGGCTAATCTAATTCTATGTCACGTTAACTCAAAAATAACTTCATTGTATTCTGGGAAGTGCTATTTTTCCATTCGTGGACAAACTTCCTTTTTTTTTTTTTTTCTCTATAGCAATTTTATTAATTTATGATATAGCATATGCCCCCCTAAAAAAAAAGCAAAAAGAAGGAGAAATAGGGAAGGGAAAAGTGTGGAGAAGAAGAGGGAAAAGAGGCGGGGAAAGGCATTGATTTCCGACTCCCTTTGGTGCGCTAGAATGAGGTAATAACATCAAACCACAACTTTTTTAGTTTTACCTAGTAGTTTAAACTAGCCGTTTCCGTAACACCATACCTATCTAATCCAGGGGTCGGCAACCTGTGGCTCTGGAGCCGCATGTGGCTCTTTCATCCCTCTGCTGGAGCTCCCTGTCGCTGGTGGGTAAAAGGAAAAGAGAACGCCGGGCTAGGAAGAGACTCTATGGTGGGGGAAACGGACTTCTGGTCTGCTCCAGAATTGAATGGGGGCTTCCAGTTAGGACCTTTGTGGCTCTTTGAGTGTTTAAGGTTGCCGACCCCTGATCTAATCGGTAAAGCCCAAAATCCAAAGCGGACAAACTTCTAACTTGATGGAAACCATCTGAAACAAGGCAAAGTCCCTACCAGATGGGAGCACTTGAAAAAAAAAATCGCCAGTCTTAAAATACAGTCATTCAAATAAAAATGTTTCCCGGAAGCGTATGCGATATTCTCCAACTGTACCCCCATGGAATTCCCACATTAAGTAGGGAAGTGTTTCCCCACTTGGGTAACCTGAAGATGTGTGGACTTCAACTCCCAGAATTCCTGTTGGCTGGGGATTTCTGGGAGTTGAAGTCTACCCATCCTCAAGCTGCCAAGGTGGAGAAATACCTCGGAAAAACCTCTCCCCATAGAAACAGGAGTAAGTATTATTAGTTCTGAATTGCACTGCATCCCAAATTACTCTTTAACCGCATCTTCCATGCTGTGTAGGTAATTTCACTGGCCTCTTGCATTGCCTGCCAGTTTTGTAAAATCTTCTTTTTAATCATCTACAAACTTTTTCCATACAGAGAACATATATACATGGAAGGGACCTCACACCCAACAACATGCAAGTGGCATTGGATTAAGCAGCCATGAAAACCTTGGAAAAGATCTTCAAATATTTCAATGTCTCTGTACCTACCAAGATCAGAATCGTGCAAGCAGAAGAACAGAACTTGGAAGGGATCTCGGAGGTCTTCTAGTCCAACCCGCTGCTCGAGCAAGAGACCCTACACCAGGGGTGAAATCCAGCAGGTTCTGGAGAACTGGTAACGGAAATTTTGAGCAGTTCGGAAGAACCGGTAGTGGAAATTTCAAGTAGTTCGGAGAACCGGCAAATACCACCTCTGGCTGGCTCCAGAGTGGGGTGGGAATGGAGATTTTGCAATATCCTTCCCCCGGGAGTGGGGAGGGAATGGGGATTTTGAAGTATCCTTCCCCTGGAGTGGAGTGGGGATGGGGATTTTGCAGTATCCTTCCCCCAGGAGTGGGGAGGGAATGGGGATTTTGCAGTATCCTTCCCCTGGAGGTGGGGATCCTTCCCCTGCCACGCCCACCAAGCCACACCCACCAAGCCACACCACGCCCACCAAGCCACACCCACAGAACCGGTAGTAAAAAAAATTGGATTTCACCACTGCCCTATACATTTCAAAGCCTCTAGCAACTGGGCACCTATGTAAGTAAACACACAGGCAGATTCAATTTGTTCCACCAAACCATTTACAATCCACTGAAAGCCAATTTCAAATAATGGAGCTTCAAATATGATAGATTTTCTTTCTTAAGTTAGTCGTAAGCGTTTATATATTCGCAAGAAATGAAAAACGAAGTATGATTTATTGATTTATTTTCAAACAGTGAAATAATTCTCTTGAGGTTAGCCCTCTCAACTCATTTCTTTCAGCTGATTTCTTTCTATTGACAAAACAAACCCGATTGATCCTATAGAAATTCAGCTGTTTTTCTTAAAATTGGCTGGAATGTTATTGATTTCTATATTTTTTTTTCTTAACTTATGAATATTTTATTAGGTCCTTAATTTAGATGTAAGCATTTAAGCAAGCTTTAAAGTATTTTGTTATTGATATTTTATTTCTGTTTACTCTTACTTCAAATTTTTTTTTAATTTATCTTTAAAATTGTAGCTATTTCCTTTTCTTCCACCTATGCGTCTATTTCACCTTTGTTTCTTGGTTCTTCATTTTCCTTGTATTTTATCGTTTTGGTGATGAGGTTGTACTAAGGACTGGTAAACAATTGCAAATTTGACATTTTTAAACAGAAAACGATGAAAGTTTTCTGAGGTTTTTTGTTTTTATTATTCATTGCTGGAGGAAGCAGGTAAAAATCAAAAGAAACAGATGATAATTGAGAAGTTCTTTTGTTTAAAACGAAAGATCCCAATTTATCCATTAGAAGTTCAGGGAGATAATCAATTAAAGGAAAAGAGATTAAATGTTTTATTAATGACTCAGAAGAAAAGGTAGGATAGGAGATAAGAGAGATTATTTACAGAAAGTTTACCAAATCTGCAAATGACCCAAAAACGGGGTAAGATTCTTAATGTTCGGCATAAATAAAAACCAAAATGATATTGACAGATTAAAGAAAAGGGTTGAAGAACGAGATTTAACAGAGACAAGTATAAGGTTCTTCAGTTAGGAAACAGAAACTTAACACACGGTACATAGGAATATGAAACATTAGTGTGATATGTGGTTGCAAAATGTAGTTTTGGATTACATCAATAAATCACATGTAGTCACTGTTCTAGTTTACTCCTCTTACATTAGGCCCTACTTCAATTTTTGGCACCATACAGGTAATCCTCGACTTACGACCACAACTGAGCCCCAAATTTCTGTTGTTAAACGAAACATTTGTTAAGTGAGTTTCGCCCCATCTTACGACCTTTTTTGCCACCGTTATTCGGCGAATCACTGCAATTGCTAAGTTAACAACCCGGTTGTTAAGTGAATCTGGCTTCCCCATTGACTTTGCTTGTCAGAAGGTCGCAAAAGGGGATCCCGTGACCTGTGGGGACACTGCAACGGTCATAAGTATGAACCGGTGGCCAAGCTGCCGGAATTTTGCTCACATGATCATGGGGATGCTACAAAGGTTGTAAAACTATGAAAAAAAAGGTCCTAAATCACTTTTTTCAGTGCCGTTGTAACTTTGAACGGTCACTAAATGAACTGTTGTTAAGCCGAGGACTACCTGTACTTAGAGAAGGCTTCAAGAAAATTGGGACCGGTTCATATAATCTCATTGAAGATGATCAGAGGGTAAGAAACTATGTCCTATGAAGAGAGAGAGCAAAGCCCAGTGGTGGGATTCAGCCGGTTCGGCCCAGTTCAGGCGAAGCGGTTGTTAAATTGCTGGCTGGCCCCTCCCCTCCCCACCCCTTCCAGGAGTCCCCATGCGCCCCGTTTTGGCTCCCACGTAAGTGCAGGAAGGCCTACCAGACCCAAAATGGGGCACTGGGGGGTGCTGCGCCCCCCCATGGCCCATTTTTGCTCCCCGGAGGCTGCAGGGAGGCCTACTAGGCCCAAAATGGGGCACTGGGGAATGCAGCGTGCCCACACACACACACCCGGTGGACCTTTTGCTCCCCAGAGTCTGCAGGGAGGCCAGACAGGAGTGGGATTTGGGGGTTCTCCGAACTGCACAGAATCTTAGCTGGAGGTTCTCCCGAACCCCTGCGAACCCCCAGCAGCCCACCCCTGGTTGACTCCCTCTTCTTTGAGACAGCCCCTCAAGTACTGGAAGATGGTTATTATGTCCGTCCCCCCAATCCTTCTCTTCAATAGGCTACTTTGATAGGCGCTGGGAAGCGATGGCTCTGTCAGAGCAACCTTTCCTGAAAAATGAATGCAAACTTGTTTTCTTAGCATATCCTTAGCCTGGGAATTTTGCTTTCACTGTCGGCAGCAATGCTCACACCCCATTCTACTCATATTTCCCTTCGGGGCTTTCTTTTATTCAACAGCTTGAAGTGGAAGGGTGAAAGAAGAGATTTTCCTTGTCACTATTGTTAAATTACTGAGAGCTGGAAGCTGTGCTCGATTTGACACAAGGCATTCAGGGCAGTGGTGGGTTCCTCATGGTTCGGTCCGGTTCGGCCGAGCCGGTAGCTGTGACGATATGACGTTACCAAACCGGTTCTCCCCCCCGCCCTCCCACCCCCGTTATTCTTACCTTTTATTTGGTCCCACCCCCAATCTATTGCTGCCTCCTGAGTCCCAGCTGATGACTAGAGGGAAAAAAACTGTTTAAACTCTTGCCGCGGGGCTTCAAAGGGCCGCCCTACAGCTGATCAGTGTTAAAAGCAAACAAATGAGTCGGTTTGTAAGTGCAAGGACTGGTCGTAAGTGCAAGGACCTTCCAGAAATGACTCTGACCAGCTAGCCATGCCCACCTAGTCACATGACCTCCAAGCCACACCCACAAAATAAGCCACGCCCATAGAACCGATAGTAAAAAAATTTAGAACCCACCCCTGATTTGGGGGGAGAAAAAAATAAGACACAATCCTGGATGACCTTGTGTCAACCCCGGGATTCGAACCTTTGAATCTTGACTTCTCTTTTCTCTTTATTCATATCTCCTATTGAAGGAGATGCTCTCCTATAAAAATCTTCCCCAAAAGGGATTTATTCGTGCAGCAACGTTGACTGAAAAGGGGAATCAGCCATCTGATCGCCACCCCAATCGACATTCTGTTAACGTGATGGAATGGGAGAAATTATTAAACAACAGACGAGAGTATTTGTAGCTCGGGGTTGAACTGTGGGGTCCTTTTGGTGTGCTCTGAAGTTGGTAGTCAGATGTTTCATGACCCAACTATATATCGTCATCGGGGAGTGGGTGGAGGAAAAGAAGGAGGAAGAGGAAGACTGCGGGATCCTGGGTGCTTTCTGATCTTGGTTGTTTTCTTGCAGACATTTTACGACCCAACTACATAACATCATCAGGAGGGACAGGAGGAACAGGAGGAACAGGAGGAGGAGGAGGAGGAACGGGAGGAACGGGAGGAACAGGAGAAGGAGGAGGAGGAGGAGGAACAGGAGGAACAGGAACAGGAGGAGGAGGAGGAGGAGGAACAGGAGGAGAAGGAGGAGGATCAGGAGGATCAGGAGGAACAGGAGGAGGAGGAGGAGGAACAGGAGGAACGGGAGGAAC
>NW_026843744.1:1843504-2169200 GCF_029531705.1 Pantherophis guttatus | reverse complement strand
AGCAGTATTCCAGGATTTGAGAGGCTGCCACAAAGAAGAGGGGGTCAATCTAGGAGGAGGAGGAGGAGGAATAACAATAATAGCAACAGCAATAAAAAAAGCAGCTGTGGGGTCCTTGGTTACTTCCTTTCTCTTCCCTGCTTTAAAGCTCTTTAATGTTTCTATGGCTGACACATCTTCCATTAGAAGATTTAGGAAATCTCTTACACAAACCCTCTTCGTACACAAAAAAAAAAAATGCACAGAACAGAGCCTTAAAAAGCAGCCAGATTTTTTAACTGGGATTTGTCCTTGAAAAGAGGAGGGAAAAAAACAATAGGCATTTTCTTCTTCTAAGTGTTTCCAGTACGAGTTCCATCATGGAAAAGATTCTTAAAAAAACATTCCCAAAAAGAAAAAAAAGGATGCTGGACACCATCGCAGACAGGTGTCTCTTTTCGTGCCTTCACTGCTATTCACTTCC
The DNA here is from genome assembly GCF_029531705.1 of Pantherophis guttatus. The sequence continues at coordinate 2,168,737 of NW_026843744.1, read as the reverse complement.
AAGGACACAACATATAAGATTCTTTCCGAAATGCTGCTTCCTTTATCTCTTTTCTTTAACTGTTTTTTAGGTCTGCTGAAGTTGCAAACAACTGTCACACCCCTCGAGGGGAAAGCAGTAATTATTCAAGTCGGACTTTCAATGGGGCTGCTAAACCGAATATTTTCTTATTTGGTTTGGAGCATCAAATTGGGGCATCCAGATTGATTCTACAATTTGATGGGATCTTTTTTTAAAAAAAAAAACACAAGTGATCGAGGAGGAGGAGGAGGAGGAAGAGGAAGAGAAGAAGAGGAAGAGGAAGAGGAAGGGGAAGGGGAAGAAAAAAGGAGGAGGAGGAGGAGGAGGGAGGAGGGAGAGGAGGAGAGAGAGAAGAGGAGAGGAGAGGAAGAGGGAGGAGGAGGAGGAGGAGAAGGAAGAGGAAAGAGGAAGAAAGAAGAGAGAAGAGGAAGAAGAAGATGGAGGAAGGGAGAGGAGGAGGGGAGAGGGAGGAAGAGGAAGAAGAAGAAGAGAAGAGGAAAGGGAAGAAGGGGGGGGAAAAGGAAGAGATGAAGAAAAGGGAGGAGGAAGAGGAAGAGAGGAGAGGGGAGAAGAGAGAGGAAAGGGAAGGGGGGAAAGGCTTTTGAGGAGGAGGGAGGAGGAGAAGGAAGAGGAGAAGGAGGAGGAGAGGAAGAGGAAGGGGGAAGGGGTCAGGGAGGAGGAGGAGAAGAAGGAGGAGGAGACAAGGACAAGGACCCGGACTCAGTCATCCAATACTCAGGGGCTGCACAAAGGAGGTCAACTATTTTCCAAAGCACCTGAAGGCAGAGACAAGAAACAATGGAGGACTAATCAAGGAGAGAAGCAAACAACCAACATTAAGGAGAAACTTCCCCTATTTGAGGACAAACCAGTGGAACACTTTGCCTTCAGATTGTAGTGAGCTTCATCACTGGAGGTTTTTAAAAAAGAGACTGGACGGCCCTTGTCTGAAATGGTGGTAGGGTCTCCTGCTTGAGCAGAGGGCTGGACTAGAAGACCTCCAAGGTCCCTTCCAGCTCTATTCTAGAAGGAGAAGGAGAAGGGGACTGAACTTGGAATCTTTCCATGTCATGATACCTGCAATCTTTGTCCATGCAGTGTGGCCCCAATAATACCACTGATTAAGCCCATATTTACAAGCATCTAAAATGTGCTGGTGAATGGTTGTACAATCCAAGATCTAAATTACTCCTGTAGAACAAAAGATCTTTAGAGATCGCTTCTAAATTCTCCAGTCCTTCCTTAAGAACCCGTAGGAAGTACTTAATTGCATCGTTTTTTTCCCCATCATACCTGAACATTTATCCTTCATTTGTATTCCTCCAACTTACGGCTACTTTCCTCCATTTATAGCCCTGAAGGAGGCAAAACCTAGATCACAAGATGGTTGTACTAAAAGGTAACAAGGAAAGGACAGGGACATTGAGGATTCTACCTCTAGTTTTTGTAACGATGCCCTTGTGGGATGTATAGAAGGTTGTGAAAATATCTACAGACCAGAGATGGGTTTCAACAGGTTCTGACCAGTTCTGTAGAACCGGTAGCGGAAAATTTGAGTAGTTCGGAGAACCAGTAGTAAAAATTCTGACTGGCCCCACTCCCATCCATTCTCTGCCTCCCAAGTCCCAGCTAATCAGGAGGAAATGGGGATTTCTCCTGGAGTAGGGAGGGAATGGAGATTTCCTCTTCCATGCCCACCAAGCCATGCCCACTGAGCCATGCCACACCCACAGAACCGGTAGTAAAAAATTTTGAAACCCACCACTGCCTAGTACAATTTGATAGCTTATTAGTAACCTATGACTATCACTAAGTACGCTCTCATAGAGAGGGGCTCCTCCGGATGCCGTCAGCCAAGCAGTGTCGACTGGCGGCCCCCGGGGGGAGGGCCTTCTCTGTGGGGGCACCCACTATCTGGAACGAGCTCCCCCCGGAGATACGGAGGATCCCGGATCTACGCATCTTTTGCCGTGCTCTTAAGACCCGCTTATTCCAACAAGCCGGCCTGGCCTAATTTTTCTCCCCTTTTTTTAAATTTTAAATTGAAATTTTAATTTGTTTTAAATTTATTGGGATTTTAATTGTCGTGGGCTAAATTATTTAATTTGGTTTTAAATTGTTTTTAACTTTTGTATTTCTGTATTTTATCCTGTGCCTGTTCACCGCCCTGAGTCCTTCGGGAGTAGGGCGGTATACAAATTTAATAAAACTAAACTAAACTAAACTAAACTAAGTGTTGTATCTTTTTATTCTTGAAGAGCGTATTTTATTCTCCTTATGTACACTGAGAGCATATGCACCAAAGACAAATTCCTTGTGTGTCCAATCACACTTGGCCAAGAAAGAATTCTATCTATCTATATAAAGCAACTAGAAAAAAGAGACATTTAGCAAACATTCTTCGGCCCATCTGTGATGGAAGGAATGCAAATAAGGATGGAATTCTAGTTTCCTAAGCCTCTACGAGGCTAATCCAACAACCTTTTCAATTAGCTAATTGGCGAGTCTTTATTTTACTCCTGGAGACTTCCCTGAAACAAATGTTCTACTTTTCCACCGGTTGCGAGAAAGATCCAAAGCTTTTCCAAGGACAAGCCTGCCATCTCTTTGATCCCATCCATCTTCATCTGACGTCATCTTCTTTCTTGCTCCCTTAAGCTCGCCAAGCCTAACTGGCTTTTATTTTTATTTTATTTTTCTAGACCGCAACCCTTTGGAATCCCTTGCCCAAAGTCTATGAGTTTCCTCTTTGACTTAATCGCCCCACACTAAGCGGGTCTGGAAGGCATTAAAAATGCTATATAAACATCTGAAGCAAGAATTGGGATTCTGGAAGTGTTCCTTCACTCCGGGATGATACGAGTGAAGTCACTTTGCAGGGTCCGTCTCTGGCCACAAAACGTGGACCTGCAAATGCAGCTCTGAGTTCGGATTTGCCAGTTGTTCGGCCTTGTTCTGGACCGGCCTATCTCAATACAGATAGTCCTCGATATAACAACAGTTTACTTATGGTCTGACCTAGGCTTCCCGAGTCAGTAAAACACACGAGCAGTCCCAAAAACCTCTTTTATTTTAACAGCTGTGAATTCTGTTCATTCACAGATGAGTCCCAAATAGTTGTAAAGAGTCTGATCAGGCTGATAATCACCCACTTTTATCTCCCTTGACACGCTGCCAAAGACCTAATTGGCAAAGCCACACGGAGTCCAGAACCAAACAAAGCTTCAGACTTTAAACTGTACAGAACTAATAATGTTGCTTCCTGCAAAAGCCTATGTGCCTTTGCTCCTCTTTTAAGGCTTATGGGAGGGGCCCAGTGGTGGGTTGCCCCCGGTTCACACCAGTTCTATAGAACTGGTAGTAAAACCGGCAGGAGGCTCCGCCCACCAACCCTGATGTTACCTTTACTAAGTAGAACCCACCCCTGGAGGGGCCAATCATCTCCAAGCTTTGCTCCTGAGTCGTCCCTTTTGTTTTAACTGTTCTTGCCTTCTGGCAACTCTACGCATTGCGCGCACTGGGAACAGGCTCCTCCTGTTCCTCTGCCTCGCTGAGATCCAACTCTGGAGGCTTCGGAGGCAGTACGTACTTCCCAGATGGCCCTTTCTCTGCCTCTGAAGCAGAGCCCTCGTCCGAGCCGCCCCCAGTCTCCTCACTGTCCGAGTCTGCTGCCAGCTCCGCAGGCTGCTGGAGGACCACAACAACTTAATGACCGTTCAAAGTTACAAGGCCACCTGAAAAAGTGACTTAAGTTACGACCATTTTTCACACCTACGACCATTGCAGCACCCTGCGGTCACGTGATTCAAATTCGGATGCCTGGCAACCGGTTCCTATTTATGACGGTCGACGTGTCCTGGGTGTTACGTGGGATCCACTTTTGCGACCTTATTGCAAGCGAAGTCAAGGGGGAAGCCAGATTCCCTTAATGGCTGTGTTACAAACTTAACGACGGCGGTGATTCCCTTAACAACCGTGGCAAGAAAAGTCGTAAACAACAGGGCCAAATTCTCTTCACAAAACAAGTTTCGCTCAGCAACAGAAACCTGTGGGGCTCCGCTGTGGCCGTAAGTTGAGGACTTCCTGTTGCACTGTTTACAAGTGAAACTGAATCACATATATTAGGAAAGCGCCAAGCGATTGCCACACTGATCTCTTTCTTGACCTAAATAAACAACAGTCAAGATATTAGACTGACATAGCCTGCTATTTAATCTGGCCTTCTTCCACCCGGTTGCACCGATATTTATTAGTTTTAGGAGATGATTCAAGTCCTCTCCAATTCATCTTATCTCCCCTCCCTTTCTGTAAGCGAGCCCGTTTATAAAAGCAACCCCTTAATGAATGGGCAATTAGCGATATATCTTCTCAGGTTTTCGTAACCCGTGGTCTTGCATCAGTCTTTGAACAGTGTTCAGTTTAATGGCCCACATGCACACCATGCTCTCTACAGCTCCACGTTTTAAGGAGATTAACAGCGTCGGTTTCTGGGCTTCCAAAGAGTTACCTCCTCGAAATCATCTGACCCAAGAAATTTAAAAGTGATTTAAAGCCAGAATCTCTGGCCCCATCATTCTCAGCCAGAAAGCCCACTGATGAAATAATAATAGAATAGGGTAGGGTAGGGTAGGGTAGAGTAAGGTAGAATAGAATAGAATAGAATAGAATAGAATAGAATAGAATAGAATAGAATAGAATAGAATAGAATAGAATAGAATAAATAGAATAGAATAGAATAGAATAGAATAGAATAGAATAGAATAGAACAGGAGTAGAGTAGAACAGAACAGAACAGAACAGAACAGAACAGAACAGAACAGAACAGAACAGGGGTAGAGTAGAGTAGAGTAGAGTAGAGTAGAGTAGAGTAGAGTAGAGTAGAGTAGAGTAGAGTAGAGTAGAGTAGAGTAGGACAGGACAGGACAGGACAGGACAGGACAGGACAACAGAGTTGGAAGGGACCTTGGAGGTCTTCTAGTCCAACCGTTGTCGAACCCCCATGATTGTGTGATCAAAATTCAGACACTTGGCAACTGGTTCACACTTATGACCGTTGCTGTGTCCCAAGGTCATGCGATCCCCTTTTGCGACCTTTTGATAAGCAAAGTCGATGGGGGAAGCCAGATTCACTTAACAACCGGGTTACTAACTTATCAACCTCAGTGATTCACTTAACAACCGTAAGCAAGAAAGGCCGTAAAATGGGGCAAAACCCCACTTAACAAATGTCTCACTTAACGACAAAAATTTGGAGCTCAATTGTGGTCGTAAGTCGAGGACGGGGGTGACTTCTTTGCCCATCATGAACCCTGGAAAAACTACATAACCTTGCTTCTAAAGGATGGATTTACACAATGTAGTAAACTCGCAATCACAACTTAATTAAGGTGTGTTGTTTTGTGGATTGAACATTGTATGCCCTCAAAGAAACCATGTATCATAGTTACACCCAACATGGCAAGATCACAATTAGCTTCTTACGACCTGACGACTTTAAAATGACCCAATAGCTTTATCTGACTTCAATCGGTGAATGTTATAATACTAGTGTCTCAGGTCAAATAAAGCTATTAGGTTATTTCTAAGTCATCAGCAATTAGCGTCTGGCGAGAACGGTCTTTAAATGGAGCAAAACTCACTTAACCCATTCCTCACTTAGCAACATCAGTTCTGGGCTCAATTGTGGTCATACATCGAGGACTACCTGTAAGTTAGATAGCGACATAAGTTGTGTTCGGTTTTCCATTAATACAAAGCAGCAGATGAAGGTAAAGGTAAAATTAAAGGTTCCCCTCGCACATATGTCGTTCCCGACTCTAGGGGGCGGTGCTCATCTCCGTTTCAAAGCCAAAGAGCCAGTGCTGTCCGAAGACGTCTCCATGGTCATGAGGCCGGTATGACTAACGTCAAAGGCACACAGAACACTGTTCCCTTCCCACCAAAGGTGGTCCCCATTTTTCCTACTTGCATTTTTTACGTGCTTTCGAACTGCTAGATTGACAGAAGCTGGGACAAGGAACGGGAGCTCACCCCATTACGCGGCACTAGGGATTCGAACCGCTGAACTGCCGACCTTTCGATCGACAAGCTCAGCATCTTCGCCACTGAGCAAACAGGACACTAAAATTACATTTTTGTCATAAGCATTAAATTTTCAAAAGCAAGTGGGATGTAAGGAATATCCACAGTGAAGGAAGAACAGCAGAAATTCCGTTTCCATGTGACCACTGGGTTAGCTTCGGAGATACCTGAACTATTAAAAAAGTCAAATTTCCTGTAATTATAAAGAGTCACTGATCCCATTGTAGGCCCCAGAAATGTTTTTGTAAATGGGCTATGTTCCCCACCCCACCCCAATCCTTGAGTGAGTTATATTTTTTACGCTGCTGTGATTTTCATTTTTAATCATATTACGTTTTGGAAGTCTTAAACTGCTCAGAACTGGACACGATTTGAGTCACATATAAGACAAATAAAATATATAAATACAAAAGCAGTACCAATCTCAATGCATGGATACACATCCAAGCTCTGGAATCCCAACATATGATTGACAATCGTACTGTATGTCAACCCTCTGCTTGAAAAGATCCAAGGAAAACTAGCCAACTAACTATGGGTCATTGGCCCCACTGGGAAACTGCTCTTACTGTTAATAAGCTTTTATTAACATTCAGTTCGAATCAGTTTTCCTGTACAGGTAGTTCTCAATTTACAATCATTCATTTAGTGACCATTTGAAATTATAAGAACACTGAAAAAAATAACCTAGGACCTTTTTTTTCACACTTACGACCGTTTGCAGCATCCCCATGGTCGCATAATCAAAATTCATACCATTTGGCATTTGGTTCATATTTATGACGGTTGCAATGTCCTGGGATCAGATGATTCCCCTTTTGCAACCTTCTGACGTGCAAAGTCTATCAGAAAGCCAGATTCACTTAACAACCGTGTTGCTAACTTAACAGCTGCAGGGATTCCGTTAACAACGGTGGCAAGAAAGGTCATAAAAGTGGACAAAACTCACTTGACAACTGTCTCGCTTAGCCACAGAAATCTTGGGTTCAATTGCGGTCGTAAGCGGAGGACTGCCTACAACCTCAAACCATTATTCCCTGGTCTGCACATTGGAATGAGAAAAAGACTTCTGCTACATAATAATGAATTTGAAGGTGTTGGAAAATTGGGAGCTAAGCTGGAAGGAGGGGTCAAGGGAGGATCTAGCTTAGAATCTTTGCATAGTCTCAAGAGGCAGAAGCTTGACTTCCCCCAAGATCCATAAAGCCTTATCTAGTCATTCCCAGGGAAAAGCAAGCAGTTTGGAGAAAATTCTTCTAACATAAATGGTATAGAGCAAGGTTGTCAAACTCGATTTCATTGAGGACCGTATCAGAGTTATGTTTGACCTCAGGAGCCAGGGGGTGTGGCCAGGGTGGGCGTGGCCAGCTCAACATCAATCATTAAGGCTCAATTTTCAGCCGCAACAGCCTCCTGCAGCCATCTGCCAGCAAAAATGGAATTTGGAGGCACCCCCATGGGCCCCGTTTTCAGCTGCAATAACCTCCTGCAGCCCTCTACCAATGGAAACAGAGCCCCCGAGCTCTGTTTTCGCTGGCAGAGGCACCACAAGCCGATCCTTCACCGTTTCCAGGGCAGCCTCGCGGACCAGATCTAAGCACCCTGTGGGCCGGATCCATCTCCCGGGCCTTGAGTTTGACACCCTTGGTATAGAGAATAGAGAACAATAAAGTTGCTTGCTTTAGCTATTTGCAAGTGCCTCTGGTTCAATTGAACCGGGATTCAGCCGGTTCGGTTCAGCGGCGATTGCGGTAGGCCCTGCCCACTTGCCCGGACATGATGCAGTCTTATTTAGCCACGTTTTGGAGGCTGTGCATATGCGCGGAAGGCACACACATGAGCAAAAAGCATGCGCGGAAGGCCGAGCGTGCGCAGAAGGTGGCACGTGTGAGCAAAGCGTGAGTGCACTCGCTCACATTTGCGAACCAGTAGGAAAGGTAAGCGAATCCCACCTCTGCTCTGCTTGCTTGCATGGAATAGAAGTGTGCGATTGTATCCCATCTCCATCAAAGTTAGACACATTCAGTGCCATTTCCTGACCGACTCCTTATCCTAAACCTGAATCTTTCTCAAACGTCGTTAACCCAAACGGGCGTCATTCTCCGGGTGAGGCCTCGCCAATGCAGGATAAACTTGAACGATTAAGTCCTGCCGTTTGGAAATGATATTTCTCATGATGTAAGACGGCATCAATTAAAATACCAAGGCCATTTTCTCATGGACAATTACCAAGCCAGTATCCTGATATTAATAAATATTTGGTTTAAGTGGGAGGGAAAAGAATTTAGGACTTCAAAGGCTGTAATCAGCACCTGGAATTGCACTGGAAAACAGACTGGCAATCCGTGAACAAGCCCAACGGACAGAACATTACGGCACCTGGTTTTGGATCGACTTCAACCTCCAAAAAGGAGATCTGGCAATAGATGATCCATTACAGCAACCTACACCGAATGCAAGGGAGGGATGCTGGATGACGATAAAGCCTCGGTTCAGAAGGAAACTGACATCGGCAAAGTTACTATGCCAGAAAACTACAGTTCGTCCTTGATTTACGACCACAATTGAACCCAAAATTCCTCTTGCTAAGCGAGACAGTTGTTCAGTGAATTTCACCCCATTTTACGACCTTCCTTGCCGCTGTTGTTAAAGCGATTCGCTGCAGTTGTTAAATCGGTAACAGGGTCGTTAAGTGAATCTTGCTCCCCCATTGACTTTGCTCATCAGAAAGGGGATCACAGGACGCCAGGACACTGCAACCTGTTGTGGTCCTCCAGCAGCCTGCGGAGCTGGAAGCAGAGTCGGACAGTGAGGAGGCTGTGGAGGAACAGGGGCCAGTCCTGGAGTCTGGGAAAGACTCGGATGAGGGCTCTGCATCGGAGGCAGAGAAAGGGCCATCTGGGAGGTACTGTACATGCTGCCTCCGGAGCCCCCAGAGTCGGACCTCAGCGAGGCAGAGGAAGAGGGGGAGCCTGTTCCCAGTGCGCGCATGTGCAGAGCTGCCAGAAGGCAAGAACAGTTAAAACAAAAGGGACAACTCAGGAGTAAGGCTTGGAGATGATTGGAGACTTAAAAGAGGAGGAAAGGCACGTGGGCCTTTGCAGGAAGCAACGTTGTTAATTCTGTGCAGCTTAAAGCCTGAAGCTCTGTTTGATTCTGGACTCCGTGTGGCTTTGCCAATTAGATCTTTGGCAGCGTGTGAAGGGAGATAAAGCTGGGTGATTATCAGCCTTATCCCGAAGGACTCTTTACAACTATTTAATCTGTGAATGAACAGAATTCACAGCTGTTAAAATAAAACAGGTTTTGGGGACTAGTCGTGTGTTTTACTGACTCAGGAAGCCGAGGTCAGAACACAACCGTCATAAATATGAGTCAGTTGCCAAGCATCCAAATGTTGATCACGTGACCATACCCACCATTCAAATTATTATTACCCTTCTCCTTAATTCTCGCTCCCCTATAACGAAGTAGATAGAACTACATTTTCCTATTTTTGCTTCCTTCTTTACTACAGATCGCTCGATACCTTACCACAGGTAGTACTTGACATATGACCATAATGGACCCTGCCCACAATGGTCATATATCATCATCATCATCTTTTAACGACCCCATAATTCCTTGCGGGTTGGAGTCTGGAGCTAGCTGAGTGTTTTAATGACCGGATGCCCTTCCTGTCACCAATGCGGAGTTTTGTTCAGCAGATATTTTCTCATTGTGCCCAGAGAGAGAAATATCAGCCTCTTCCTAGGATTGAACTCACAGCCTCCTGATTGTGAGGCGAGAACTCCACCTCTAGGCCACCGCACCACTCTCAATGGTCATATATCATGACGGCCATGAAATGGGTCAGTCAGGTGATCAACAAACGTTTTTGCAACAGTTAAATTAAACTTTGAATCTAGGTTGGAAGCACCCCCCAGGGAGATCCATCATAATTCTGGTCGCTAAACGATTGGTCGTAAGTGAAGGACTACCTGTATAGTGTTTGCCTCTCCTAGTATTCCTCAATTAATTTGCCCTTCTTTTAACAAACATGTTAACAACAAACATGTAAAACATGTTAATCCATCTGCTTGTTTCAAATTTTTTGGCCATGTTTGTATAACTTGCAACTGTTTATTCTGCTTTCCTGTTAAACACAAGTTCATTAATCCACAAACCATTCGTTTTCAGAGCCATTGTTGCATCATACAACCTTTTCAATATTTGCTGCAAATTGCAAAATTCGAGTTCTCGGCCAACCTTGCATCATTTGTGTTCAAAAGTACAGGTGCATTCCCATCCTCAACTGACACACCTCTAAGATCATTATAAGATTCTTGAAATGGTTATTCATTCGGGATGAACGAGTGCATCCTTGAACAAATAAGAGTGCCGGTTTGGTGGAGATAAGGTGCTGGCCTAGAAACCAGCAGACGGTGAGTTCAAATCCCAATTTATGCATGAAAGCCAACTGGGTGACTTTGGGCCAGTCCCTTTCTCTCAATCCAACCTGCCTCACAAGGTTATTGTTGTGGGAAAAATAGGAGGCGGGATTATTAAGTATGTTCACCACCTTGGGTTACTTATAAAACAATAAAGATTGGATTAAAATCTAATAAATAAATAAAAATAAGGAGAATTGCATATTCTTTTCTTACTCCCTTCTCTATTCTGAGCTAAAGCTTCTCTGAGCACTTCATTAATTCTCACACAGGTTGCTACCATTGTAATTCACTGGTGAAATGGACAGCCATATAAATTTGATGTATAAATTTCAATTACAGTCAGCAATCCCTTTTCAACACCGTGCTTGTAGAAAGCATTCGATAACTCAAGCCCATCTACTTTATCAAAAGCTTTCTCTGGATCCACAAAGATAATACACTTTCATACATATAAATGACCTGCAGAAGAGAAAGTATCCTGTTTATACACCCCTACCCAGCTAGAATAGAATAGAATAGAATAGAATAGAATAGAATAGAATAGAATAGAATAGAATAGAATAAAATAGAATAGAATAGAACAGAACAGAACAGAACAGAACAGAACAGAACAGAATAGAATAGAGCAGGAGAGGAGAGGAGAGGAGAGGAGAGGAGAGGAGAGGAGAGGGGAGGGGAGGGGAGGGGAGGGGAAGGAAGAGAAGAGAAGAGAAGAGAAGAGAAGAGAAGAGAAGAGAAGAGAAGAGAAGAGAAGAGAAGAGAAGAGAAGAGAAGAAACAAGAGTTGGAAGGGACCTTGGAGGTCTTCTAGTCCAACCCACTGCTTAGGCAGGAAACCCTACACCACTTCAGACAAATGATTATTTATTTATTTATTTATTTATTTATTTATTTATTTATTTATTTATTATTCAAATTTCTATACCGCCCTTCTCCTTTCGGACCCAGGGCGGTGAACAGCCAAAATAAAAACATCTATACATAACATTACAGTTAAAAATAGAGTTAAAATAATTTATAAATTTGGCCCGTAATTTAAAACTTGTCAATTTAAAATCAATATTAAAATTTTAAAACTAAGCCTAAAATCAAGACAGACCGGCTAACTGAAAGAGATGAGTTTTTAGGGCCCGACGAAAAGTCCGGAGGTCTGGGATCACTCGTATCTCTGGGGGTAGATTGTTCCATAGGGTAGGTGCCACCACAGAGAAGGCTCTCCTCCTGGGGGTCGCCAGCCGGCATTGTCTGGCCGACGGCACCCTGAGGAGGCCCTCTCTGTGGGAGCGAACCGGCCAGTGGGAGGCAATTGGTGGCAGAAGTTTCTTGAAAACTTCCAGTGTTGGAACATTTACAACTTCTGGTGGCAAGTTGTTCCACTGGTTAATTGTTCTAACTGTCAGGAAATTTCTCCTTAGTTCTAAGTTGCTTCTCTCCATTTCTCAAACTTTGGTCACTGACCCTACCTGTACCCTTTCAATCAGAGCTTTTTTCAAACACTTTGCCCAAACACACTCAACAAACAAATCCCTCTTCAGTGTATTGCGTTTACTCTCACAATCGGTCCGTTTATTAAATGAACAATAATGGTGTTCTTCCTATCGTCATACAGGAGTTATTTTTGTTAGTCATATTACCAGAGAAATATGATAAAGGGAATGTATATTTAATATTACACGTTTTTACTGCCGCGAGAACTGTACTTGAGCAACACTGGAAAAATTAGGAGACACCCACAGAAGAAGAAATAATTAAAAAAAATATTAGACTGTTCAGAAATGGATAGACTAACACTGAAGAGAAAAGAAAAAGAAGACACAGAATATTTTCGAACTTGGGATCTGTTTTATCAATGGTTGGACAATAGAGGTAGAAATCAGGAGTTTAATCTAGTCATGTAAACAAATTGACTCAGACTGTTCACTAAGCACTTATTGTATACAAAGAGAAAATATATAAATATTTTTTTAAAAAAAGTTCTCACTAATTAAATTCCATGTTTTTTCTGCATTCGGGATATTTTCATTGTCACTTTTTAGGATTTGGGTATGCCCTCTTTCTTTCCATCCCTGTTATTCCCTTTGTTCTCCATGGAAAAGAAATCCTACTCTCAATTGTGGTTATAAGTCGAGGACTTGCAAATGAATGAATAGTTGACCTACCTTTCTTCACTATCCTCCATCCCACATCGGCCATGGATGCAATCTTTAGACACACAATAAACAAGCTACCTTTCCATTGATATATAATTTTATGGTACTACTCACCCCCCAAAAAAGTGGTGTTATGAGCTAGTTTTAGAAAACACTTTCCCCAAAAGGTTTCCACTATTTTGGCCACTACTGTAGATGGAGGAGACTTCAGTCTTTAAAAAAAATAAACAGCAATTACTCAACCACCCTACCCTTCTGCAAACTACCACAATTGTTTGCAAAGGGTTTGCAAATAAGTTCTTTTGAGGATAGGACACGTTTGCTCCAGCAGAGCTTTTAGCAACTTCCCAGGCAATGCAGAAAGTTCATCCAAAGAACTTTGAATGGTCTTTCTATCAAAGTTGAACAAGGTCTTAGTTTGGCCGATACTACTGTGTTTTTCAGAGTATAAAATGCACCTTTTTCCCCCCAAAAAGAGGGTGAAAATCTGGGTGCGTCTTATACTCCGAATGTAGCCCCACCCCAACCTCTCAAACAGAGGTTTCAGAGGCTGAAAAAATGGAGCTTCAGAAAAAAAGCCTCTGAAAGGGAGCTTCAGAAAAAAAAGCCTCTGAAACGGCAGGAAAAAAAGCCTCTGAAACGGCAGGAGAAAAAGCCTCTGAAACAGAGGTTTCAGAGGCTGAAAAAAAAAGCAAGGCACAGAGCTCACAACCAACGAGCCTGTTGCTAAAATTCACCTCTGGGAACAGCTGATTGGAAGTATTCCAGGAGGCCGATCCACCCGCCAATCAGCTTTTTTTCTTATTTTCCTCCCCAAAAACTAAGGTGCGTCTTATACTCCGCTGCGTCTTATAGTCCGAAAAATACGGTATTTCCAACTAATGGGAATCACAATACTGAGTTGGGCCTCCATGGGCATCTTAAGAATACCAGAGTTGGAGGGATCTTGGAGGACTTCTAATCCAACCCCCTGCTCAAACAGGAAACCCTATACCACTTCAGACAAATGCCTGTCCAATCTCTTCTTAAAATGTCCAGTTTTGGAGCAACCACAATTTCTGGAAGCAAGCCGCTCCACTGAATAATTGTTCTAAGAGACAGGAAATTTCTCCTTCCTTCTAAGTTGGTTGTCTCTCTCGAATCTTTCAGAGGGGAAAAAAAATGAGCAGATTCCAGGCTTACAAAACGGATTACCGCATTTCCCCCCAAATATATATTATATTAATTTTTGCTCCAAAAACTAGGGCATCTTTTGGAAACATCACAGATGCATTATGGCTTATTTTCCAGTTAGGTCTTAGTTTGGGGAAAATACAGTACTAAACGCCTCCGTCTGGTTGACAATCTTAACTGGGGCTTATTTTTTTGGGTAGAGCTTATATTAGGAGCATCCTGAAAAATCATGCTAGGGCTTATTTTTCACTTAGGAAAATAAGGCCCTCATCACCTCTCGCCTGGACTACTGCAACGCTCTCTACATGGGGCTCCCCTTGAAGAGCACCCGGAGGCTCCAACTGGTCCAGAATGCGGCCGCGCGGGTAGTTACGGGAACCGCATGGCACTCCCATACAACACCTCTCCTGCGTGAGCTGCACTGGCTCCCAGTGGTCTTCCGGGTGCGGTTCAAGGTGTTGGTTATCACCTTTAAAGCGCTCCATGGCATAGGACCTAGTTATCTTCAAGACCGCCTGCTGCTACCGAAGACCTCCCATCGACCCGTGCGCTCCCACAGAGAGGGCCTCCTCGGGGTGCCATCAGCCAAACAATGTAGGCTGGTGACCCCCAGGGGGAGGGCCTTCTCTGTGGGGGCACCTACCCTCTGGAATCAGCTGCCCCCAGAGATAAGGAGAATCCAAGACCTCGGTGCCTTCCGCCGTGCCCTTAAAACCTTCTTTTTCCAGCAAGCCAGGCTGGCCTAACACTTTTTAAAATGTTTTTAATTGTTTGTTATTGTTTTTAATCATGGGGCCAAATTTATATATATCTTTTTAATTGAATTTTAATGTTTGTAGTTTATGCTTTTACTTTGGCTGTTCACCGCCCTGAGTCCTCAGGGAGAAGGGCGGTATACAAATTTAATAATAAATAAATAAATAAATTTTGGGGGAAACGGGGTATTTTCTCAGCCACCCTGGATGCAATCCAGGATGCAAAGAAGGGGGCACATTTAGGATAAAAGAACGGGACACGTTGAGCACAGAATGGGGAAGGGCTTGCTTGCAATCGCAGAATTGTGCTCAACCATATTTGCGACTTTAAAAAAATCTACACCTGGTTTTCCACCCACGAGTTTCTTTGACTCGGCTGCCTAAAGGTATTTCCCCCAAAGTCAAAAAATATGAGCAGCCGGTGTACAAAAATTAATCATCTGATAATTCTACCAAGTCGGCAAGGCAACGTTGGTTGGCCAATATTTGCAAAAGCCAACATGTCTTCTTATGAGAGTCTTGCCAAACATGAGGTAAGAAGAAACTTAGAGAGAGAAGCAACAGTTTAGATCAGTGTTTCTCAACCTTGGAAGCTTGAAGATGGGTGGACTTCAACTCCCAGAATCCCCCAGCCAGCGCTGCTGGCTGGGGGATTCTGGGAGTTGAAGTCCACCCATCTTCAAGCTACCAAGGTTGAGAAACACTGGTTTAAGTCTTCCTAGCACAGGAGTCTCCAACCTTGGCAACTTTAAGACTTGTGGACTTCAGCTTCAATTCTGGGAGTTGAAATCCACAAAGCTGCCAAGGTTGGAGTCCCCTGGACCAACCTGTTCTTCTAGGCCAGGGATTTCCAAACTTGGCAATGGGTAGACTGGACTTCAACTCCCAACATTCCTCAGCCAGCCAACAATAACAGAATGCGGCACCCCAAATGACACCCCAAAGACCGCCAAGTTGCCTGGCTCGCACTTAAGGCTAACTCTCATCCTGCTAATTGACTCCGTTTGGCTTATCGCAAACCAAACTGCAATTCATACCACACATATACTGCAGCAGCTCCATTAAAAATTCAGCAACGGGATTCCCCCACCACCACCACCACCACCAGAATATATCAAGCCCAGTTTTAACCATGTTTGGTGAGGGGGTTTTTGTTACTCGGAAGGTTGTGCAAACCAACTCAATTTTGCTAGTGTTCCTGCCAATGCCGAAAACTATTATTTACTATTTTATTAGCTTGGCAAGGCTGCCAGACTCCTAAATTGAGTAGCTGGCATCCGAAAGGAAGGAAGGAAGGAAGGAAGGAAGGAAGGAAGGAAGGAAGGAGGGAGGGAGGGAGGGAGGGAGGGAAGAAAGGAAGGAAGGAAGGAAGGAAGGAATGATAGAAAGAAAAAAGAAAGAAAGAAAGAAGGAAGGAAGGAATGATAGAAAGAAAGAAAGAAAGAAAGAAAGAAAGAAAGAAAGAAAGAAAGAAAGAAAGAAGGAAGGAAGGAAGGAAGGAAGGAAGGAAGGAAGGAAGGATGGATGGATGGATGGATGGATGGATAGAAAGAAGGAAGGAAGGAGGAAGGAGGAAGGAAGGAATGATAGAAAGAAAGAAAAGAAAGAAAAGAAAGAAAGAAAGGAGGGAGGGAGGGAGGGAGGAAGAAAGGATAGAAAGAAAGAAAGAAGGAAGGAAGGATGGATAGAAAAAAGGAAAGAAGGAAGGAAGGAGGAAGGAAGGAAAGAAGGAATGATAGAAAGAAGGAAGGAAGGAAGGAAGGAAGGAAGGAAGGAAGGAAGGAAGGAAGGAAGGAGTAAAAAAGGAAAGGATGTGTAAAATGGATAATTTAGCAATAGGGTGTATGAAATCCAACTGTTGTGTGAATTCAGTCATGGTGGTTTGCAAACCACCATCTGGGTAACTTTGTGTGATGCATAAAGCAAGCTCCTATGGGGGGTTAAATGTACCATGGGGAGAACAAGCCAGAGTTCAAATTAATGTGGAAACCAAAATGTTCCTATGCCCTTTGGCAGGACACCTACGGTGATGCTCACTTCTCCAAGTATGGATGTAAGCAGATAACCCAAAACTTTACCCAGGTTCGCAAAAGGAAACTCCCTTCCAACACTTGTGGGACCTACCAACTGTCTATCAAAACATCTCCCTAAATATGCACCTAAGTAGATGAACCAGGACCATCTCAGGTTCTCTACAGGGGAGTCCCTTCCAACGTTTGAGGGGCCTAGCAACTGTCCCCCAAACCATCTCCTCAAACATGGGTGTAAGAAGATGACCCAAGACTACTTCCAAGCTCTTAACAGAGGAACCCCTTCCAACATCTGTGGAACCTAACAAATGTCCACCAAACTATCTCCCTAAATGTGGACCTAAGTAGATGACCCAGGTCTATCCAAACTAGGGAGAGACCCTTCCAACATTTGTGGACCGAGCAATTGTCCAACCAACCATCTCCACAAACACGCATGTAAGTAGATCACCCAAGACTACCTCTAAGCTCTCAACAGAAGAACCCTTTCCAACGTCTGTGGAACCTAGCAACTTTCCATCAAACACCTTCTCAAACAGGTGTGTAAGTAGATGAATTAGGACTATACCAAGGCTCTCCACATCTGTAGACCTAGCAGCTGTCCATCAAACACCTTCTCAAACAAGGTTGTAAGTAGATGAATTAGGACTGTACCTGGGCTCTCCACATCTGTAGACCTAGCAGCTGTCCATCAAACACCTTCTCAAACATGTGTTGAAGTAGATGAATCAGGACTATCTCCAAGCTCCCAACTGGAATATCCCTTCCAACATCTGTGGACCTAACAACTAGCCATCAAACCAACCTGGGACATTTTGCAGCCCCAAATCAGGAACCAGCTATGCACATCTGCCCAGTTCCTCACTAGGAAGCCACCTGAACTCTGGACAGCTGGATCCCATGTCAAGATGCCAACTTCCCCTACTCCTAAGCGCACAGACCAACTTTGAGGGATACTCAGTTCTCGACGTTCAGGGTTGTCACTAAGCGGGCAACATTTGGTGCCAGAGGCTGCAGTCTCACATCGAAGGGTAGGACCGGTCCATCTGCCTAGCCTAACCATGATCTTCATACTGATATGAGGGTTAACATCATTGCCCAGAGGATCATTGGTTGCTCTCCCCCCTCTTTGGAAGAGCTTTATAGCTCCCGCTGCCTTAAGAAAATTCAAAACATTCTTAAAGATCCATTTCATCCTGGGCATCCTTTTTTTTTTTTTGAACTATTACCATCTGGCAGCCGGTACAGGACAATAGAAACAAGGACAAATAGGCTGAAAAAAACCAGCTTCTATCCCAGAGCAGTAACGGTATTGAATTCTACTGTATAGTGCAATATTAATGCAATATCAGGGGTTTTCAATTCAATTGCATAGAATGTGAAGGATGTGTGTTTTTGTTTTATTTTTTATAGTTTCTTATGTATAATGTACACTGAAGATGGCATCTGATTTCGTTGTACGAGGTGCAATGACAATAAAGTATTACTACTACTACTACTATATGATGGAGGACCAGAAAGCAACTTTGCTTTGCTCCCAGCCAGAAAGAGGAAAGCATTATGGGTAGTCCTCGACATACGACAAATGAGCCCGACATTTCCGTCGTTAAGTGAGACCTCGGCTAAGTGACCTTTGCCCCACTCTACGACCTCTCTTGCCACAGTGGTTAAGAGGATCACTGCCATTTGTCGGTGAGTAAGTCAACGGTCGCTAAGTGAATCGGGCTTCCCCCCATCAGCTTTGCTGGTCGGAAGGGGAATCACGTGACCCGGGAATACATCAATGGTCTCAAATACGAACCCGTCAGAATTTTGAACCCATGACCATGGGGGACGCTGCAAAGGTCGTCACACCTAGTCAAGCCTAACTAGGTGGCTCAGTGGCTAAGACACTGAGTTTGCCGATCAGAAAGCTCGGCCGTTCGGCGGTTCGACTCCCTAGTAGAGGTCTCCTGCGTGAGCAGGGGGTTGGACTAGATGACCCGCAAGGTCCCTTCCAGCTCTGTTACACTGAATAAATGCTTAATACGTATACAGTAAGCCACCTTCCAATGCACAGTGCCGGGCACTTGAGTGTTGTGGTGACTTTGAGCGGTCACTAAACGGGGCCATCGTAAGTCAAAAAGACCACCTGCAATCCACCGTCCCGCGATTAAACCAGTCTGCAGGTTGAGCCTCCTTTTCTGTTTTTCCTCTCTATTCCCTTCCCCTTTCTTTTCTTTTTTTTTTTTCTCTCCTCTTTTTCCTTTTTTCCTCTGCTGCCTGTATAGAAAGAGACTGCTCTGGGTTTACTCGGTATGTGTGTGTGTGTGTTTGTCACCCGTTAACCACATCCTGACTCTATTAAAGTTCCTGGCGTTGAACAAACAATGTAACTGTCGCGTGCACCAGCCTGACGATAATTGGATTAACTTAAACGGATCGGGGCTAGAATAGAGAGAGAGAGAGAGAGAGAGACAGTGGCCGCCTCAGACAGGCGGGGGATGTTCATGTCACCCTGGAAATACCCTGAAAATTGATCTGGTGGAGGGATCCGCTCTCTCTCTCTCTCTCTCTCTCGCTCTCCTTGCAGCAGGGACACCGGAGGGCAAGAGGGGTGCCGGGCGGGGGGGAAGCCAAACAAAGGAAAAATAAAAATTATTTTCCCAAAACGGAAGTCGAGGTTTGGCGCCTCTCCGCGAAGAGAAGTACGCTAAAGACGTTGGCCGCCTCACCAGGGAGCCATCATCAACCGGAGACCGTCGTTCGACCGCTTGGGTGCCTTTGGTGTGGCTGCTGGGTTTGGAGGGGGGAGCGTTAGACGGGCCCCAGCGTGTGTGTACACACACACACAAAAAAAAAATACGTAGGCTCACACACACACAAAACAACCTGTGGGCGGCGGGAGTTCAGACAACTGTTAGAAGGCGCAGCTGCCGTGGCTGGTTGAAAAAATATCGGCAGGTCTGCAGAGATTCAAAACAAGGCCTGAATCATCGCAGTCCTCGACTTACAACAATGGTTCGTTTAGTGACCGTTTGAAGTTACAACGGCACTGGGGGGAAAAAGTGACTTAGGACCACGTCACACACTTACCACCGTTGCAGGACCTCCCCCGGGGTGCCGTGACTCAAAATTCGGACCCTCGGCAAATGATTCGTATTTATGACAGTCGCAGCGTCCCGGGGGGGAGGGGGTGCGGTCACATGATCTCCTTTGGAGTCAAGGGGAGGAGCCCGTTTCATTTAACAACCGTGTTATTCACTTAACCCACTACAGCGATCCGTTGAACGACGGCGGCAAGAAAGGTCGTGCGACAAAACGGCGTTAACGAATGTCTCCTTTAGCGACAGAAACTTGGGAGGGGGATCCGTGGTGGTCGTAAGACAAGGACTACCTGCCTTGCAAACCGAGATCTAGCAGAGTTTAGCCAAATCTGTTTCTGAGCAAGGATGCTAATTCTCAGCTATGAGGCCTCCAGGCAGATCGTTCTACACCGGGGAGGAAGAGAGGAAGAGAGGGGGGGGTTATTTACTTAAAGCAACGGCCCCCCAAAATTGTTAGAAATACTTCCTCGTACAGCAGACTCACTTTGGGTCACTGCCTTTGTGAAATATCCTCATGCAAATCGCAAAATATTTGGGAGAGCAGCCCAGATCAGCCAGTCTAAACACAGTTCCCTTTTTTCTATTTAACGTCTCCCTGACTCATTCATTCACTCACTCACTCACTCATTAACTCTCTCCATCTCTCCCACCCTCCTTCCCTCTCCCTCTCTCCTGTCTCTCCCCTCCCTCTCTTTTCCCCATCTGTCCCTCTCCCCCTTCCTCCCTCCCTTCTTCTCTCCCTCTCTCCCTCTCCCCCCTCCCTCAGTCTCCCTCTCTGCCTTCCTCTCTCTATCTCTCTTTCCCCCTCTCTCTTCCTCTCCCCCTCTCCCTCTCCCCCTCCTTCCCTCCCTCCCTCTCTGCCTCCCTCCCCCTCTTCTTCCTCTCTCTCTCCCCTCTTTCCTCTTCACTCTTCTTGTCCCTCTCTCCTTTCCTCCCTCCCTCCTTCTCTCCCTCCCTCTCTCTCTCCTTCCCTCCCTCTCCCCCTCCTTCCCTCCCTCCCTCTCTGCCTTCCTTCCCCTCTCCCCCTCCCTCCTCTCTCTCTCTCTTTCTATCTCTCTTGCTCCTTCTCTTTCCCTCTCTCCCTCTCCCCTTCCCTCCCTTCCCTCCCTCCGTCTCTCTCTCCCTCTCCCCTCCCTTCCTTTTCTCCCTCTCTCTCTCTCCCTCCCTCCCTCTTCCCTTCCTTCCCTCCTTTCCCCCTCCCTCTCTGCTTTCCTCCCCCTCCCCTCCCTCCTCTCTCTATCTTGCTCCCTCTTTCCCCCTCCCCCTCCCCCTCCTTCTCCCTCTCTCCTTCCCTCCCTCTCTTCTTCCCTCCCTCCCTCTGTCTCTCTCTCCCTCTCTCCCTCCCTCCTTCCTTTCCTCCCTCTTCCTCTCTCCCTCCCTCCCTCCCTCCCTCTCTGCTTTCCTCCCCCTCTCCCCCTCCCTCCTTTCTCCTGCTCTCTCTTTCTCTCTCTAACTCTCTCATACACACAGGGAGACCCCAGACCTTGAAAAGGCCAGATTAAAAAACGAACTGATCCCAGGGAATGTGAGAAAGATCGGAGGGAAGTTCTCTTTGAAGGAATTTTCCCCCCTTTGCTAAGGGGAAGTTACTGAACACATTCAGGTTTTTGTGGTTCCCCCCTCCCCCCATGACACCACCCGTCCGTATACAAAAGCCTCCGTACACCCCTGAGATCCACTCTCCAGAAACAGGTGAGTGAGCAACAGGTTGTCTCAAAGACAGAAACCGGGAGGCCGAGGGGAAGAGAGATAAACTTATCAAACAGGTCGGGGAAATGGAGTTTTTACAAAGAGAACACAAGGCGGAAGTCGGTTGATGGTGGAATCTACTTTCACTTTTATAAAGGATTCTATCATCAGCGGGATTATAAAAATATAAATAAATTTTTTAAAAAAAGAACAGAGAAAGGATGAGTGATGTGGATTTAAATATCAGCCGTGCCAATTTTGGTTGCAACATTATCGAGATAGACAGATAAAGAGGCAGGAGATAGAGGGAGATAGGGGGAGAGGGAGAGAGAGAGAGAGAAAGAGAGAGAGAAGGAAGGAGAGAGATAAAGAGATAAAGAGATAAATACAATAGCTAGATGGTTGTTAGACAGCCAGAGGTAGAGATGGGGGGAGGGGGGAGAGAAAAAGAGAGAGAAAGAAAAAAAGAGGAAAAAGAAAATGAGGAAAAAGAAAATGAGGAAAAAGAAAAAGAAAGAAAAAGAAAGAGAAAAAGAAAGAGAAAGAGAAAAAAGAAAAAGAAAAAGAAAAAGAGAGATTTCCGCAAGTGTATTTCCACATAAACTATGGTTTATGGACAATCTAACTGCTACAACAAGCATAAACTAACCATGTAATCACAACAAACAAGGCTAAACATGGAGTTGGCTAGTTACAGCTGGTTGCAAATAGATGGAGAGATAATAGATTAGCAATCTCCTCTAGGATTGCTCATTCTCCAAAAAATAAAATAAATAAATAAACCATCATGGCCTGCTGCTTGTACCCTAGCCATCATCAACCTCTAGTAGACATTGCCACAACAGAGATGCAAGCCGGAAACACCGACTCGCCTACGAGGGAACAGCTTCCTAAGCAGAGTAAACGAACAGACAACTCTATGGGTTCAGTGAAAAAATGTGTGTGTTAGATAGTCCTATCATGAATTTAATTGGGTAAATGGCCTAGATATTAATATACAGCTAGTCCTCAACTTATAACAGTTCGTCTAGGGACTGTTTGAGGTTACAACGGCATTGAAAAAAAGTGACTTATGACCGTTTTTCACACTTACGACCATTGCAGCATCCCTATGGTCACATGATCAAGATTGGCAAAAGCTGGGCAACTGGCATGTACTTATGACAGTTGTTATGGGTCACGTGATCCCTTTTTGCGACCCTCCGGATGAGCAAAGTCAGTGAGGAAGCCAGATTTAATTAACACCCGTGTTACTACCTTAACAACTGCAGTGATTCACTTAACAACGGTGGCAAGAGAAGTCGTAAAATGGGGCAAAATTCACTTAACTGTATCTTGTCTTTTTATGTACACTGAGAGCGTATGCACCAAAGACAAATTCCTTGTGTGTCCAATCACACTTGGCCAATAAAGAATTCTGTTCTATTCTATTAACAACTGTCTCACTTAGCAAGAAATTTTAGGGGCTCAATTGTGGTCATAAATCGAGGACTACACTTATTTTACCTTATGAACTAACTTATATTTTAAAATGTAACTTGTAACCTAATATATGACTTCTTAAAGTTTTGTTTCCTACAAAATTGATCACCGCGCTTCGTTTTACGTGTATCCTATCACTGGGGAGGGGGGGTTTCATACATTTTTTGTGCTGCTATTCATGTATTTCCAACCAAACGCAAATAAATGAATGTATTTTATTTCTATGCAAGGCAAAATACACATCTATTACTGCCTACTTAAAAAGAGGGTGACAATATTACATGGATGTGGCATTTGCATATTCACTTCTAACATGGCCCATCGATTCTGGATGAGTTTCCTTCTTCCCCTCCAGTTCATTTCAAAGCTACCCAGGCCTGAAGAGGGTGATTAAACTTAAATCTGATTTAACTTTCTGTTCCCACCCTCCCAAGGACAAAATTAAATGGAAATTTGCTATAGTGATTAAGGTGCCGGCCTAAAAACCAGGAGGCGGTGAGTTTAGTCCCGCCTTAGACATGAAAGCCAGCTGGGTGAGTTTGGGCTAATCACCAGGAGATTATGAGTTCTAGTCCTGCCTTAAGGCATGAAAGCCAGCTCAGTGACTTTGGGCCAATCACCAGGAGAAGGTGAGTCTTAGTTCCATGTTAGGTATGAAAGCCGGCTAGGTGACTTTGGCCCAATCACCAGGAGACAGTGAATTCTAGTTCCGTGCCAGGTATGAAGCTGGCTGGGTGAGTTTTGGGCAATCACCAGGAGACAGTGAATTCTAGTTCCGTGCTAGGTATGAAGTGGCTGGGTGAGTTTGGGCAATCACCAGGTGACAGTGAGTTCTAGTTCCCCCTTAGGCATGAAAGCCAACCAGGTGACTTTGACCCTGAACGTGGGACCCTTTCTGGACCCATACTAAAGACAAAACCCCTTTATTCAATATTTTTGCTTGGCTTTGGCTACATTAGGACTAGAGATCCATCCAAAAAGGGTTTATTTGCCTTTTATAAGAGCACCTAGACAAAAATCGAGTCACCTTTCAAGCTGAATCTTATTCTGTTTTCCAAGTCTTTTTTCAGAGGCATCCTATTTCCTGCAAAGTGAAGAATGGAAAGAGCTCCGAATCACAAATTATATCCTCACATTGGTTGCCTTTTAAAACATTCTGGTACGGGCAGAATCTTTATCGACTCGTTAGGGGAAATACTGCTATTATATTTTTTATTTCCTTTTTCTATTTCAAGGCCACTCAACTTCCCAGCGACGGGGGTGGTTTCCAATTAAAAAAAAGATTAAAAAGTTTTAAAAATTAACTTTTTTTTTAATGAAATAAAATTGGAAACAAGACAAAAATTAAAAAGAGACCATCATCTATCAAAAGAAAAGAATACAGCTGACTGGGAGACAGAATCAAAACCCCAAAAGGCTTAACCACCATCCTAGCCCACGAGAACAACCAAAATCACCCAACCAATATATATATATTGCCAGATTTTAGCCAGAGTTTTAAAAGACCTTACAAAGTGTTTTGTTGGGATTTTGGAGGATTTTGAACTGAGATCTTAGCCAGGATTTTAAGCATTTTAACTAACAGACTTTTAATGACGTGGGAAAACCACGAGATTTTAACTTTTTACATACACACACCAGCGAAAACTTATATATATATATCTCACAAGGGTGGAATCAGGATAAATCTTCAGGGAATATCATTCTGGAGGGCAGGAGCCATTACACTGATGACGTCAACTGAAATTGCAAATTCCATCCCTAAGCGACGGAATCATTAAGTGAGTCACACTCAATTTTATGACATGCCGCAGTCGTTAAGCGAATCACGCTGTCGTTAAACTAACCCAACTTCCCCCATCGACGTTGCTTGTTGGAAAACTGGCTGGGAAGTTTGCAAATGAGGATCGCGTGACCCTCCCACACGCACAGCCATCCTCAACGCGAGCTGGTTGCCCAAAGCCCCCAAACTGCAATCATGTGACGCTGGGGATGCTGCAACAGTCGTAAGTGCGAGGACCGGGTCGTAAGTCACTTTTCTCCAGCACCGTCATAAGTTCGAACGGTCAACTAAATGAACAGTCATAAGTCGAGGACTGCCTGTATTGAAAAAGCACCTCTCCTGGGTCCTTCAAAGTGATAGCAAGACCCCACCCCACCCCACCCCGACCTCAATGAATGGGTGGAAAACATGGAGACATTTCCTCAAATAAGAGTTGCTTTGCTTTTTCCCAACTAGGTTGCGAAAGGTTGTGGCTTCTAGAACTCCCGTGGCACTAAGCGTGCTCATTCGGCATCCAAGAAGGCCAAATGACATCATCGCCCTCGTTGTGTAAATGACACAAGTAAGGCAAATTAGGTAAATCGGTGCCAGGATGTCACAATGCACGCAACATTGCCGCATGAAAGCCCCTTTGGATTGGTGATTAAGGCGTCAGGCTAGAAACCAGGAGACAGTGAGTTCTAGTACCGCCTTAGCCATGAAGGCTGATTGGGTGACCTTGGGCCAATCACCAGGAGATGGTGAGTGCTAGTCCCGCCTTAGCCATGAAAGCCAGCTGGGTGAGTTTCGGCCAATCTCCAGGAGACAGTGAGTTCTAGTCCCGCCTTAGCCATGAAAGGCGGCTAGGTGACTTTGGGCCAATCACCAGGAGACAGTGAGTTCTAGTCCCGCCTTAGCCATGAAAACCGGCTGAGTGACTTTGGGCCAATCACCAGGAGAGTGTGAGTTCTAGTCCTGTCTTAGCCATGAAAGCCAATTGAGTGACCTTGGGCCAATCACCAGGAGACAGTGAGTTCTAGTTCTGTCTTAGCATGAAAACCGGGCTGGGTGACTTTGGGCCAATCACCAGGAGACAGTGAGTTCTAGTTCTGTCTTAGCCATGAAAACCGGCTGGGTGACTTTGGGCCAATCACCAAGAGACTGTGAGTTCTAGTCCCGCCTTAGAGATGAAAGGCAGGTGGGTCATTTGGGGCCAATCACTAAAAGATCCTGAGTTCTAATCCAGCCTCAGGGACGAAAGCCAGCTGGGTGACTTTGGGCCGGTCATTCACTCCCAGCCCAACCAATCTCACAGGATTGTTGTGGGGAAAATAGAGGAGGAAAGAGTATTAGGTATGCTCACCACTTCGAGTTATTTGTAAAAATAATAACAGATGGGATACAAACAAGCAAACAAACAAATAAATAAATATTCTATCAGATCTTAGAAACGTGTCATAACACGGGCCAGCTCCACATACTGACTTAAATCACAGTTTGATTAATGCTGGTTTCTTCCAACAAAACTGAGGACTCAGTCCTAAATCATGGTTGACAAACCCAGAAGGTCAAATAGGCGCTCCAGAATCTTTGTTTCCCCAAAACAAACTAACATCCTGGTTGTCTACATCCCAAGTGCCAAACAGATTTGGGATCCAAGCAGATTCCAAGAGACCTATTTGATCTCCTCTCTGGGCCTTTCAGTGGGACTGATCTTCTTTTACGACAGCTCCCCGGCCTTAAAATATGAAAACATCACTCCCAACACATTGATAACATCTGGTCTTGTCCTGAAGCACCATCCAATCTTCTTCCCCACCCACCCACCAGTGGTGGGATCCTTCCGGTTTAACAGCCGGTTCGGTGATCGTGCACTTCGCTGCGCGCGCGTGCGCAGTTCAACGAAAAATCACCTTCCGCATTAGTGCTAGGGAATTAAAACAGCTGAGGGGCGGCAATCTGTTCTGCCGCACTAATCAGCTGCGAAGATAAAGGTAAGTAAAGCACAGGAGTGGGCGAGCCTAACTGATCGTCGGAGTGAACCGGTTCACTCCCAGCTGATCATCGGAGCTACCGGTTCGCCGGAACCGGGCCGAACCAGTAGAATCCCACCCCTGCCACCCACCCACCCATCCACCCACCCAACCGCTCCTCCAAACCAGGAAGTAATCATGAAGGACCCTACCTGTGCTGGAACGAGCCTTAGGTCTGGATTTGCACCCAAATCCGGTTGGTGATCCCCCAAGCAGACTGCTTGGAGGGAAAAGTCCAGCGCCGTATTCAGGAACGTAGGAAGGATAAGTGGCGATCGGATGATGACCGGAAGATGACGCTCCTAAGGACGCCATGTTGCTCCGGGAATGAGACGATTCCAGCTTCATCGTTTCGGCCAGAGACACCTGATATTTAATGCACTCCTTCTCTTCTTGACGGCTGGACCCCGTGGAACCCGGGGTGGAGATGGAAGGATCCGGAGAGACATCTTTAGGAGGGGTCGGCGGGAAAGTGAAGAGATGAGGACTGGAGTGGCCCGCCGACAGCGTGGAGGTAGAAGCCGGAGGGTAGACCGAAAGAGGTCCCGGCGAGCCGTGGTGGATGGGAGCTTTGGAGAAAGGACTCAGATTCCATGGGGCAGCACCGTGGTGGCTTCCCAAAGCTTTGCTCCCATCCAGCCATGGGAGAGACCCGTGCAGCAAAGGTGGGCGACACACCTGGCTACCTGCCGGAACAGAAGAAGACAAAGGAGGCCTCTGTTAAGCGAGTTTCTCCTTGAACAGACTTCGGACAAAGATCAGGTGAAGAACCCAGCATGTCTAAACATCCCAACAAGGCCGCCCAATACAGGTAGTCCTCAACGTACGACCGCCATGGAGTCCGAAATTACCATCACTAAGCAAGACAGCTGCTGAGTTGAGATTGGCCTTACTTTATGACCTTCTTTGATGCAGTTGTTAAGTGAATCGCTGCAGGTTGTTAAATTAGTCACGTCATTGTTAAGGGACTCTGGCTCCTCCATTGATTTTGCTTGTCAGAAGGTCTCAAAAGGCAATCACATGACCCCGGGGCACTGCAACAGGCATAAGTACATGCCAGTTGCCCAGCGTTCTGAATTCTAATCGCATGACCACGGAGGTCACTTTTTTTCAGTGCCTCTGTAACTTTGAGCGGTCACTAAACAAATAGCTGTAAGTCAAGAACTATCTGTGCGTTTCGTTTTGCATTTAAGGAGGTTAAAGATCTAATGATGTGGGGAAAGCAATTTTCAGCCTACTGGCTTTTGGAAGTCTCATGAAGACCCTTGTCTCTTCCCTTAGACTGGGCTTCATCGTTCTATATATACAGGTAGTCCTCGACTTACAACATTTCATTCAGTAACCGTTCAAAGCTACAATGGCACTGGAAAAAGTGACTTATGACCCTTTTTCAAGTTAACGTCCTTTCCAGCATCCCCCTGGTCACGTAATCCACATCCAGGCGCTTGGCCACTGGTTCATACTTATGACCGTTGCAGCATCCCGTGGGGGGGGAGGGGTGTCACACAATCCCCCTTTTGCAAGCTTCCGACCAGCAAAATCAACGAGGAAACCAGATTTGCTTAACCACGATAGGGTTAGTAACTTTATCAACTGCAATGATTGGTTTTAAGCACCACCGTGGCGAGAAATGTCGTAAAAAGGGGGCAAAGCTCACTTAACGAATGTCTCACTTAACAAACAGAAATGCCTGGGCTCACATTGTGGTTGTTAAGTCGAAGAGGACCTGTGCATACAAGGGTCCTCGTGAGAATGGAGACCTTTTCGATATTCACAAACCCACACTCACACACACAAAAACCATTGTAAAGGGAAAGAAATGGAACAATTATTCTACACACACACACATATTTATGTATGTATGTGAGTGTGTGGGTATATATATATATGTGTGTGTGTGTGTGTATAATTGTCGTTCCATTTCTTTCCCTTTACAACTATTTTTGTTATATATATATATATATATCACTGATAAAGAAATAAAGGGAGACTAGTATAGATCTATTTCAAGCTATTTAGCTCTCATCAGCTAGCTATACCCTTACTTGGATTCGAACTTGCGCTGCCTGCATTTTAGGCAGTTGTATTAACCTCTGAGCCACAAGTTCTCCTCCTTTCATCAGCTTGAGCCAGGGATGCAGTATGCTCCCTCCCACATGCTGGGTAGACCAGGTGTCTCAATAGAAAAACACTTATATATATATATATATAAGCCTAGGATAGTGGATGTGATTTCACTGAGCTATGGCTGCAATTTGAGAAACTTGGTTTACGTAGGAAAATACCTGGTTGAAGAAACATACAAAAACCTACGATAAGAGAAGAAAGCAAATACTTAGCCTCTACGGAGAGGGAACATATGGTAAGGGTGTGGCTAACTGATGAGGACCAATCAGTCCGAAATAGATCTATATTAGTCTCCCAAAAGGCAGCAAAATGCATGCTTGCTGTCTGAAGAAGCCTAGGATAGTGGATGTGATTTCACTGAGCTATGGCTGCAATTTCAGAAACTTGGTTTACGTAGGAAAATACCCGGTTGAAGAAAAATGCATACAAAAACCTACAATAAGAGAAGAAAGCATACACACACACACAATATGTGTATGTGCATATAATTGTTGTCATTCCATTTCCTCCCCTTTACAACTGTTTTTGTCCATGTGTTAGCATGTGACTATCAAATATATATACACATGTACAGTATATACACGTGTGTGTGTATTATATATCTATTGCGTTGTTGTTGTTCCATTTCCTCTCCTGTACAACGATTCTTGAACCGCAGACAGTTTCTAAGGGTCAGTTGGCTTTCCACCATTTCCTCTATGAAAGCAGACGACATCCAAAGAAGGAAATGGAGTCGGGGCTCTTTCAAAACCTGAGGGAACTCAACAAAGGCACCTTGAGAAGTGAAAGACCTGGGCCCCCATCTAAATTGTTGTCAATAAGTACGTCACCCCAGCAAATTTTAACCTGCCAAATCAAAAAAAGAAAAAAGAAAAAAAAAAGAGATAACTCCAATCTTCTCTTCAAATCAGGACCGTGTAACGGGTCGTCCTCGCTTTACGACCGCAAATGGAGCCCAATGTTTCTGCTGTCGAGTGAGACATTTGTTAAAGGAGCTTTGCCCCATTTTACGACTCTCCTTGCCACTGTTGTTCAGCGAATTCCCGCAGTAGATTAAGTTAGTAACCCGGTTGTTGAGTAAATCTGCCTTCCCCGTTGACACTGCTTGTCAGTAGGTCGTAAAAAGAGGATCATGGGACCTTACAACCGTCATAAATATGAGTCAGTTGCCAAGTGTCTGAATTTTTGATCACGGGACTGTGAGGATGCGGCAATGGTCGTAAGCGTGAAAAAGGGTCCTAACTAAGTCACTTTTTTCAGTGCCGTCGTCACTTTGAACGGTCACTAAATGAACTGTTGTAAGTCGAGGACTGCCTGTCCCCACGGCTTGCCCCGTGAGTATGGGTGGGAATGTTCTTGGCGGTTCCTTGATAGGCCACCATTCATTGCTTAACACAAAGTTTTGACAGTTCCTTAATTGGGGTTAACACTGACAGGGCAAACCACATTTCCTTCGAGCATTGATACTGTTACCTAGCTGGGTCATGAAATGTCTGCAGGAAAGCAGCCAAGCACCAGGAAACCCCAAACAAGCTGCTACTTTACCTCTGTACAATCCTCCTGAACATATAGTTTTGGCACCTTCAAAACCCCCCAAAGAAGAGAGTTGTTGTTGTTCCTGACCGTAGCGTTGTGACAATGAGCCACACTGCCCCCTCGGTGGGCCTAGGATGACAAGTCATCCTGGCTAAATTCATTGACCGCCATTTTGGGCTACAAGCTTTATGAGGGAAGGGTCTCTACCTGACTATATCAGGGGACATCGAAGAGGTGTCACAAATCAGACAGCGGAGAAGATGCTCAGGTCCTTCACCCCATGAAATGGTGGCTACGCCAAGAAGTTCAGCTGTATCATTTGTGGGATATCTTAAAAGCTTTCCTGCATTTTCCCATCTTCACAATCCCTCATAATCCACACCTCTTTCCTAAGAATATGCCCTCCATGTCTCTGGAGGTATAATCCCCATTTTGTCACCCTGTTCCTACCAGCTGAGGAAGATGGGTATCATACGGTAGTTCCATGTATCTGTAGAATTGGGGGTGAGGAGGCCCCAGGAGCTAAACAATCTCGCTCCAAGTGAAGGCTTACACACGCAAAGCAAAACTAGTTTGATAAAAGATGCTAGAAAATAATAAAATAAAAAATAAAACGAGAAACAGACAAGAAAATAAAAACAAGAGACCCATCCAATTGCAATTTTCTGATACTTCAAATAAACCTAGCCAGAATTTAGTAGCTTCAGATATTAGATTTTTTTTCCCCCCTGGGACAAAAGCTTTAAAAATCGAATTAAGCTCTTTGCATATATGAATCGTAACCCTGTTTTCTTTTCCTGCAAAAAAATAAAAAGGAGGTTTTATAACTTTTGTTTTTCTTTCCCTGCTGGAAAAATAAAACCCTTTCACTTCTCAATTTCTTTGCTTGAAATGGCTTTCTGTCAAAGCCAACGTACCAAGGAGAGAGTGATGTCTTATATGATAAATATATTTAAGGGTTAAGGAGTTATTTGTGAAAACAAACGAACTTCTGAAAAATCATTTAGCTGGGAGGGGGGGAGCTTTCATTCTAACATGTATCATCAATTAAATATCCGAGGAAAGGTTGTGAAAATTCAAATAAATGAACTGGGAACTTATTTCTTGGTAAAATTATATACGATCAAGTTTAACCCTCGGATACATCTTTCTATACAGTACTGAATCTTTCAATTCATAATTTGAAGGTACGTTTGACTGGAATAAAATGAGCTAATTCCTAGTTATTGGCCATAAGATTTGCCAAATCTGGGTTCCAAATTTCTTGGAAATTTAGCCTAAATGTTGAGAGGTGGTACGGATGAAGAGTTGGCCATTAGTCACCTAGAGCTTGGTAAAAAAAAAATTTAATAAATGGATGACTATATAAATGTTTTAAAATAAAGAAGACAGAAGCTGCATTTAATATACTTTGGAAGCTAGATCTGAATAAGGATCTAACCTGCTACGGTTTTGAGTATCTATTGAGAATCATTTTAATTCTCTGGAATTAACCATTTAGTCAATATCCTTTCCACTTCCCACTAATAATACTTTTACCCAGAAATTGCCACCGCATATTCAAGGTGGTGATTTTTTTTTTTTTTGCTTTGAATTACATCCTTAACAGGGATAACCAGTTCCTCTGAAAATCTTATGATTCTTGATGAATGTATTTTTTACGTACGCTGAGAGCTTATGCACCAAAGATAAATTCCTTGTGCGTCCAATCAACACTTGGCCAATAAAGAATTCTACATCTAAAGAATTCTAAATATTGTAGATTTCCACCACAGCCCATTTAGGAGAGGGGGAAAAAAATCTAAATTTCTTCAAAGCAAGTTCCACTGTTTTTCAAAGAAGTTGAGGGTTTTATTCACATATATATTTTTGCTAGAAGTTCTGATGAAGATTGGTGAGATCGCCAAAACCATCCAACCTTAGACACCTCTCGCCAACCCTGCTGAGTCTCTATTAGGTGCTGTAACTATACCACTTAACCGACTAGTTCTTGTGGGTATGAGCAAGTGACCGACCCTGCCAGGAAAAAAGTTTCAACTGCTGAACGCTGCCAACCCGTTTTAAAGTGAGAAGAGCAGGCCCATCGACATCTTGGTTGGCAACCCTAATCAAGGTTAGAGAAAGTGATCTGCCCAACCAACTAGGTTTCAAGAAACTTTCTGGATTAGGAAGAAAGCTGAAAGGAAAGACAAGTGATACTCTCAGTACATTAAGCTGAAATCCAAAGGAAACAGGTTAAAAGTGCCATTCTCGCTGGTTTCCATTTGAATTCCTCATTCTCCTTGGCTTGATCTCTGCTACAGGCTCCTGCTCCCATCCATTCCTTGGTCTCTTCATCAACACTTGAATGGATCCAGCCCCAGGGACTTTTGAGGTTTTTACAGGGCAAAATATTTGTCCAACTCTAATTAGGGGAGGGTGGGGGCATTCTCCTTTCCCCTTAGGGCAGAGGGCTAAATCTAAAAGCCGGCCCTCAACTGTTAAGGATTAAAGGTGCCTCTTGGCTCCATGTCTACCTGCCAGATCCCAGGTAGAACTATCAAGATATCAAGGTAGCACGCTTTATTCTTTAGAAACCGTCTCTGGACAGACAGACAGACAGACAGGCAGGCAGGCAGGCAGGCAGGCAGGCAGGCAGGCAGGCAGGCAGACAATAAATACCAAATCTGATTGAACTCATGGGAATTCACTGAACAGATTTAGGATTATGATGCACCCACAAAATCAATTTGTAATCCGAACCCACCCACCCCGCTATTCGGGGTGAAGGTCCAGGAACACCCCCCCCCCCCACAAGAAGGGGTCACCTTGGGCTGCGGAGGACCTTGAAAAGAAGGGGGAATTAATTTTCAATTCTTGGACTCGATTCTGCTTTTTTCGGAAAGCAACCGTAAATTCTTTCCCAATTGCAACCCGACCTGGGTAAAAATGCGGACTCCTGATCGCATGGGGGGGGGGTGGATCTAAAATGCAGTAAAACCAGCTACGTTGGTTTAACTTAGTGGCCTTAGGGGTCTCGGTGGCGGCCTCCAGATAAAACTAGGCTTCCTATTCTCAGCCACTGGAGCCGCCTTCGCACAATGCATTCAATCCAGTCGGTTATTATAAACTCGGCAACTTGAACTGGCCCAGTTCATGGGTCATTGATGTATTGCACAAAGGCAGGGAACGGGTTAGTCCAGGAACCGGGTTAAGGGTGTTGTGTGAATGCAGCATCCGCTATCATCTTCAGCCACCACCACCCCCTGAGAGGCAAGACGGGGCGGCCAATAAATGTAATAAAAAATAACGTCAAATCAATATTTGTTTTTCAAGGCCTCTTTTGGAAAACAGCCACTACCTGCCTGAATACAATTGTATGCATTTTTATTTTATTTTTTTGGTATTACATGCACTCAGAATTAAGAAGTAAGCCCTGTTAAGGGGCCTTCGTACTTCATAAATCGATGGAGATGAAATTATCAGAAATTATCAGAATTTTGCACACACACACACACACACACACACACACCAAAAAAGGCAATTCATTTCTTTCAACACCTGAGGGGTAGATAGGTGTGTGTGTGTTTCCTAAAAGGAGACCACCTGCTCCATCCAGACTGAAGGTATGCATTTACTCAGGAGTAAACCCTTGGGATTTTCCACCCATACTTCAAGATTCCTGCAAGATCTGGCTGTAATATTTAAGAGGCCTCCCTTCTTTTCCCAGCCAACCTCATCCAGCCAAGCCTCTGGGATAGGAAAACCCCTTCATTTCAATCACTTCTCCCCCACCTTCCCACAACATAATCCTGGTATGCAAACTGCCTCTTTCCCCCACTCCCAGTCCATTTAAATATATTTAAATTCCAGGGAGGTGGGGTGTTTTTTTTGTGTTTTTTTTTTTTTTTTTGGTGCAAGTTAAAAATACCCTGGCAGAATAAGGCTGGAATCGAACAGACGCATCAATGCAATTAATAAGAATTCATTTATTCCTCTAAGAAATGCCTACAGGGAGTAGAAAGACAAGCCTCATTTTTTTTTTAATTAATGGCTGGATTGTTTGGCTAACCTTTTTTTTTTTTTTTTTTTTTTAAAGCCAGGCTTCTAAGATTATTGATTTGGGGAATTACTTTCCTTCTTATCTGCTCTGATGGATGGAAAACCGTCTTTTCAAGGGCAACAGAGAAAAAAGATTGCTCCTCATTTAGATCTTTATTTTTATTTTTTGGGGGGCTCCCCAATAAATGGCTCCCGATCCAAAACAAATTTCTTTTGATTTTCCACCCTACTGAAATCGAACATAAAGTCAAAAGCAGTCTCAATCCTGCATTGTTATTTTTTTCTTGCTTTGGGAATCCAGTTTCAAACAGGGCCAAACTCAAACTGATGATGATGATGATGATGATTAGGGGATTGAAGGCTAAAACATATGAAGAACAGTTGCAGGAACTGGGTATGTTTAGTTTAATGAAAAGAAGGACTAGGGGAGACATGATAGCAAGTCTTCCAATATTTGAGGGGCTGCCCCAAAGAAGAGGGAGTCAAGCTATTCTCCAAAGTATCTGAAGGCAGGACAAGAAGCAATGAGTGGAAACTCATCAAGGAGAGAAGCAACTTAGAACTAAGGAGAAATTTCCTGACAGTGTGAACAATTCATCAGTGGAACAACTTGCCTCCAGAAGTTGTGAATGCTCCAACACTGGAAGTTTTTAAGAAGAAATTGGACAACCATTTGTCTGGAATTGTACCGGCCCTATACAATACTATATAGGGTTTCCTGCCTGAGCAGGAGGTTGGACTAGAAGACCTCCAAAGTCCCTTCCAACTCTATTATTCTATGTTCTAAGCCCCGCTTTCTTTTATTTATGGGTCACCATTTTGACTTTTTTTTAAAAAAAAACCCCACAAATCCCTTCCAACTCTTGTTATTCTGTTGGGCACCAAGGAAAAAGCCTCAGCGTTGATTTTCCGCTTTTGTGGCGCTTAAAAGACAAACTTTTTTTTTTTAAAGAAGAAACGATAGTAATAAAATGAAATAGGATCTTTTTTTTTTTTTTGTAACGATGTTAGCTAGTAATGCCCTTATGAGCAGCATTTGGGGCACGCCATCTAAATTTAATCCTCACCTAAGAAAAAAAAAAGGAGGGGGAAAAAACCCTCAGCCCCTACTCATGGCAGATCAAAGCAATGGCTTGCGAGTTAAAAGGAAAAGGGCGGGAAGCCTAAATAACATTTTGTTAAGACACAGTGAAAAGTTTAATAATGACCTGGGCAATTACTAATCAGGGGAGGGGGAGGTTAATTTTGCTTGCTCAATTGCCGGATTGTAGGTGTGTGTCTGGGAGAGAAGGATCTGTTCTCTCTGCCTTTATCTTAGCACATTATATTCTGAATATCAGGTCTATTTTTCCTCACCTCTTCCCCACTCCTGCCCACACCCAAAAAATGTCTAATTTGGAAGTACAGTTGAAAGGCATTTTTAAGAAGTGAATTGAGGAAGAAGGAGCAGATTCATTTCTAACGTAGACCGTATTTGCATTCCCACCCTTTTTAAGGGACTATTTATCTATCTATCTATCTATCTATCTATCTATCTATCTATCTATCTATCTTCTAGTTTTAAATGCTCGGAAAGCAAAATAAGAGCTTCAAATCCGGGAGGAGAAAGTAACTTTTAGATCTTAAAGGAGACTAGATGGGGGGGGGGATCTAACTTTAAAGCCACTCCTTTGGCTCCAAAATTTTGGGTTCTCCTGGTTTTTAAAGGAACTTTGCTAGGCTGAATCCGCCTGGGTTAAGAATTTTACTCAGGTTAGAGAGGAAAGCCAAGTTGGATTTGCTTCTGAGTAAATTTGCAAAGGTGGGTTTTTTTGCAAAGGGAAGTATATTAAAAAAAAGTATTTATGAATTCAAGAGCCCATAGGCGATCAGGCCCTCCTGAAATTCATATTACACGCTCCCTGTTCACACCTGAGCGACCCTTATAAGCACCTATCAAGGAGGAGCAGCGTTGTGTGATTCCCCAAAAACTGCCCAGTGTGGTAGAGACTTTGGCTAAATCCTGACAAGCTCAACTTTGGAAGTCAAAAATATGCAGCCGGAAAATCTCACAAGCTAATGAAACACAGACCCTACTACAGGAGGGTAAATTATTTTTGCTCCTCTTTATGACTTTCATTCCATACCAATAAAAGAGAATATTTGTAAGCTCAGGGTTGGAATGAGGGAGTTCCTTGGTGCTCTCTGAGCTTGGTTTTCTTGCAGACGTTTCATTTAATTCCATGCATCCAATATTCCCTCTCTCTTTTTTCCTTTTTATCTTTTAAAAGGTTTGCAAGCATCATATTTTATTCCATTTTTTTTTTCCACTGCCCAGCCTACAAGGGTGTCTTTTTTCCTCCTTCCCTCAATTCAATATGACAGGGCTTCAAAACTGACGTCCAGATGCTACATTCTGGATTTTTTCCCCTCTTTTGACACAAAATGACACCAGAGAGAGAGAGAGAGAGGGAGGGAGGGAGGGAGAGAGAAAGAAGGAGAGAGAGAGAGAGAAATCAACTGAATAAAGCCAAAAGTTTCTTTATGGACTCTTGAGTGCAATTTACTCAACAGGCCCTTCTTCCTAATTTTGGGTTAAAAAATCCTAGGCCATCCCCGCGTTCCCCTCCAGAGCATATAGCCCTCAACCAACCATGGTTAAGGCTTGGTGGAATTGGTTCTCGTGGTTTATGAAGTCCATGTCTGCCTACAAACCCACCCAATTCCATTTTAGCCTAGTTAAAATGCATGCAGATTTAGAAGGCAAGTCCCTTCCAGATTCTTGTCTGTCGCTAAACCTGGTTAGGAAGGATTTTACAAAACCCAAGTTATTCACTTTTTTTCTCTCTCTCTCTCTGTCTCAAATAAGGCCAAATTCAGATGTGCTTCGTTCCTAGAAACAGGGGTGGGTCTCCATTGCCTGGAAACCCTTCAGGTGAAATCGGAGTGAAACCTGGACCTGGCTACTCGCCATTCAATTTCGCCTACATATCTACCTCCGAGTCTGGAAAAGGAGGAGAATTTGTTCCTTCTCCATCGGATCGAGACCCACCTAACCTGTCTTTAGCCTGCATCAAACAAGGAACTGGACGGCTGCCGCTGTTACAACAGGCCAAGTTTAGGGAGTTTAAAGTTGGTTTCTTTTTTTTTTTTCTTATTCTTATTCTTATTTTTCACACCGCCTTGCAACCCCGAGCCAGTTCGCTTCAGTTTTAAGATTGACCCAGTGGGGTTCATTCAGCTCTGGAGTCAAGAACTCGTGTGAACGCAACCAGCCCTAAGCCGAGGTTAAATAGACACCCAAGATCTTTTCACTAAAAATGGGGCAGGGGAGGAGAAGAGAGAGAGGGGGGGGAGGTGCGATATATATATATAGCCCAGCAAAAATAATTTTTTATTATCATTATTATTAATTATTAATTATTATTATTATTATTATTATTATTATATAACATACATCAGCAAATTGCAGCTTCCTGCAATAACACCAGCGGAACTGCAAAAAACTGTGCTACTTGTACATCTTAAGAAGGTACTTGGTTGATACCTAGGACGCTGGCAGAGACCCATATCAACCATTAGCACCATGGTATTCGTAATAACATTTCTGAATGTTCAGTTGACCGAGTTTCATATTTAATGAATAAAGATAATAACAATAATAATAATAATAATAATAAGCCTCAAACGCTGTGAATCTCACTAACGATTAACCAATAATAATAATAATTAATAATAATAAGCCTCAAACGCTGTGAATCTCACTAAAGATTAACTACTACTACTAATAATAATAATAATAATCCTCAAAGGCTGTGAATCTCACTAAAGATTAACCAATAATAATTAATAATAATAATAATAATCCTCAAAGGCTGTGAATCTCACTAAAGATTAACTACTACTACTACTAATAATAATAATAATCCTCAAAGGCTGTGAATCTCACTAAAGATTAACCAATAATAATTAATAATAATAATAATAATCCTCAAAGGCTGTGAATCTCACTAAAGATTTAATAATAATAATAATAATAATAATAATAATAATAATAATAATAATATCACTAAAGATTAACCAATAATAATTAATAATAATAATAATAATCCTCAAAGGCTGTGAATCTCACTAAAGATTTAATAATAATAATAATAATAATAATAATAATAATAATAATAATAATAATAATAATAATAATAGGCTAGGATCACTGGATTAAACCACTGCGGCCTTTAGTAGGGAAGCTAAAGCGTGCAAAAGGCATAAGTGGAAATGCAGCTCCTCTTTCACTTACAAACACACACACATACATACACACCCTCCGCTCGGTTTCCGGAGGATTATTTTGTGTGTGTGTGGTTTTTATTATTTTTTTATTATTTTTTTGCTGGCTGTCAAAAGCAGCAGTTTTGGAGAGGATGGGGAGGGGAGATCCAAAAGGGGAGGAAGCCTCCAATGCACGTCCCCCCACCCCACCACTGGTCTTTCCCCACCCCACCGCCCCCAAACACCCCCCCTTCCCCATCCCCGCCAGGGCACTCACCGTGATGGGTCGGGGGGTACCGCTGCACCGTAGCCCGCACGGAGTTGCTGTAGTAGGAAGGGACGTGGTTGCCCTGCCCGTCGATGTTAAAAAGTACATCCATTTCCTCGGCCAGAGGATACTGCGTGGGGTCCATGTAGGAGTGGCTGAGTCCAGGGTGGTGGGAATCCGGGTGCTGCCCGTTGAGGACGGCCGGGTGGTGATGGCTGACCCAGCGGGGCTGATCCGTAGTCACTTCCATGCTGTCCTCCGCGGGACCGGGATGAACCGGGGAGAACGGCGGCGGCTTCTCTTTAACGGCAGTCGCCCCCGTGCAAAAAAAAAAAAAAAAAGGAGGGGGGGAAAAATAAAGACAACCGACTCCGTGGGGGGGGGGGAAAAAAAACTTTCACTTGCACAAAAAGTTTTCTGAAAGTTTGTCTTTTAAGAGCAGCGATCCAAAAAACAAAAGTGGGAAGAAAGTTTTGCAATAAGGGGGGGGAGGAAAAAACACGCCGGAGCGGGGAGTGGGGTGGAGGGGTTTGCTTCGAATTAAACCCCCTTTTTTTTTTCCTTTCCTCCAATCCGGAGCGAAGTTTGGGGGGGCAAACGACGAGCTTTGAGAAAGCCGGAAAAAAAGAAATCACCGGCAGAAAATTGCTCCCCCAAGCCGGCTCCACTGGCCGCCTTGCCCCGGATCCGACACTTTTCTGCTTTCCCTTTCCACGGGATCACCTGCGAAGGAAAGAAAAAAAGAGAAGAGAAAGGGGGGGGGGAAAGGAAAAGAAAAGGAGGGAAGGGGGAAAAAAAGCGAGGGAGAGAAGGAGGAAGAGGAAGAGGAGGAGAGGGGGAAAAAAAGGAAAGAAAGGCGAAAAAGGAGGTTAGAAACGCCAAAACGACTCTTTTGCACAAACACACACACACACACACACAAAATCGCGCAACCTGCAAACTTGTGCGGCGCTGGGGGAAAAAAAAAAAAAAAACTCCGGCCAGACTCACCTCTCTGCTGCAGGGAAAGCGGAGCGCGATCTTTCGGTTTGCGGGAATCGGGAGTGCCGGGGAGAAAAAATCGGTCAACCGGAGCGCAAATGCGAGCTGCAAAAGCGCCGGGCTTCCGACAACGCCGAGAGGGGGGAGAGAGAGAGAGGGAAGAGGGGAGGGGGGGAGTCGTTGCCCAAGCCGGGCGATGGGATTTAAGGGGCGCTTCTTCTTCCCCCCCGGGGCTTCTTTCCCCGACACGGGTTCGCGGCGGAGGGGTGGCGGGGCGAGGTGGGATGGGGGAGCCGAGAGACCGGCAGCTACTCTGCCGGGCGACGCTGCATTTCTGGCGGCCGTTGAAAAACTAGAGGAGCTTGCAAAAAAAAGGAAGGCGTGCGCGGAAGAGAAAGAGACAGAAAGA
The DNA here is from genome assembly GCF_029531705.1 of Pantherophis guttatus. Next base: position 2,128,433 of record NW_026843744.1, on the reverse strand, counting down.
GAGAGAGAGAAAGAAAGAAAGAAGCGAGCGGGTTTTTGCTCAGTTTGGGGTCGGGGTGGGCTCCCCGCTCGCCGGGATCATTTTGAAGGCAACGGGAGCAAATCCCATCCCCAAAAATAAAATAAAATTAAAATTAAATAAAAGAAGAGGGGAAGGAGGGAGGGAGGGAGACAAAAGTGAAAGGACAGAAAGTGAAAGGACCAACAAAAAGAAAGAAAGAAAGAAAGAAAGAAAACGGGGCGCCGGGAAAAAGTTTGCAAAAAAAAGAAGGAAGGAAGGAAGGAGAAGATGTAGTCAGCCGGCTCAAAATTGGCTTCCTTCAACTCCCTCCTCCTCCTCCTCCTCCTCCTCTCTCTCTCTCTCTCCCTCCCCCTTCCTTCCTTCCTTCTCTCTCTCCCTCTCTCTCTCTTTTTTTTTTTTAAGGGAAGGTTTTCTTTCTGAAAGAATCAGGATGGCGCCAGCAGGCTCCAGCATTAAGAGACAGCTGTGGCGAGACGCAACTTAAGGAGGTTCCCGTACCCTCGGCGGGGAGGGGCCTGTCCTTGAACAAGGGGAGGGGGAAAGGAAGGCAAAGGGGCGGCCCGGTCCCCTTTCCCTCTTTCCCCTCCCCTCCCCTCCCCTCCCTCCCGAAACAGCGTCTCTATTCCTCCCACTCCTACCTGGGGCGGAAAGATTGCGCAGGATGGGCAACTTGAGAAAGAGTTAATCATCTCCCAATTTAAGCGGAGAAGAGGGGGGGGGAAGGAGAGAGGGAGGGGGGGGAGAGAAAGATTTCCTCCGCGTTTCCTCCTTTTATTTTTATTCTTTCTTTTAAAGGAGCACTCCAGTCTTTTCCCAGCTCTGGGGAGCTCCCCTCCAACCCCAACCCCAATCCCAAATTTTACACATTTCAAGATGTACAAACAGGGCATAAAAATCGAGGCATGTCGTGGTTTTGTTAGGATAAAAGGGGGAAACCCGCGCGTGACAAAGCGGGGCGTTTAGACGCGGGGAAACATCTTAGTGGGCTTCCTTACACACAATTAATCCACCCACCCACCCATCCAAATTGAGACCCGGGGATTGGGGGGGGGAGAAAAATCTTAGGTAAGCAGGTGAATTTTAAAACAATGGGTCAATTGGTCCTTTAAAAGAGGTGGGAGGGGGGGGCAGTGAGGCGTCTGGGCAAGTTCTCGCTTTTGCATTTGAATGTTTTACCGGTCGCGCGTGGGTGCAAACACGGGGACCGTGTTTTTAAGGAGGCCGGGGAGCCCCAGGGCGAGAGTCAACGTTTTCCTTTGGTTATTCCTGTAAATACCCTCGCCGTCCAAGCGGGAGAAGAAGTTTCTCCTGCTTGTTCGAGGGGGTTGGACTAGATGACCTAACAAGGTCCCTTCCCACTCTGTTCATCTGGTTAAGAAAGGCGCTCCGGGTTTTTTTTTTCAAAGTCCCTTAAAGGGAGACTTTGGGAAACACGAAGAGAGAGAGAGAGAGAAAGAGAGAGTGAGAATGGATACTTTTGGAGCCAATCACCGCCCTCCGCTCGCCGAAAGTCTTCGCCGATTGGCTGGCTCGCCCCGCGTTCGAACTTTTAACTACTCTCAACGTTCTATCCATTGAACCATTGGCATCCCCTAGTGGCTCATTCAGACGCCAGGAGCCAGAGGCGCGGGAGAGGAGGGAGGGGGGCGCCCCGCTTTTCCAAAGGCAGGGGCTCCTCCCTCCCCCCCCACTTTTTTTTTCTTTTTAAATTTAATTCGCACAGGCTTTACTTTCCTAGGAAGGGGGGAGAGAGGGATCTCGAATTTGGAGGGCGGGAGGATGAGTAAATCTACTCTAGGTTTATGGGTCAAACCCAAAGGCACGTGCTTTTCTGAAGAGGGGGATCGAGCCGGGGATGGTTTTAAATAAGGGACTGCGGGGAGGGTGGGAAGCTGCTCGATCGGCGCTCCTCTCCCGGATCCCGCGCAATTGGGTTTGGATCGGGCGCTTCTGGCCTGGATCGCGATTGCTGCGCGCGCGTATCGGGCAAAGAAAAGAGGAATGAATAATTTTTTCTGAACGACTCGCACTGCGGGTCTCTGGTTAGAAGTAATTCACGTGTAGCCCGTGACACTTTCCTTTTAGCTTGAGAAAGAAGTTTCAAAGCTCAAAAGTTTCGCCTTAAATCATTTCTGGCCTGCCTGAATTTTATTTCCACGGGGGTTACTTTGCTGTCAAAAGATCTAATTTTTCGACCTGGTGGAAGATGAATCTAGCCGAATCAACTGGGTTCCTGGGATGCGGAAAGTGCCACCCGATTGTCCTTAATTGTCCTAAAACTTCAGGAGTTTAAAGACCACGAGGGTGCAAGTAATCGTAGCAAATAAGGCGCTTACTCTTAATTAGATTTTATTTCCCACCTTGCCCCTCCCAAATGCTTCCGTGGACATTTTCTCTTTCAGTCGGTACCCAGTTTTTTTTTTTTTTTAATCCAGTTTTTTCCTTGCCATTTTCTTACTTCCACAAAGGTACAACTTATGAAATAATTGCTCCTGGATTTAAATCAAACGTTGCTGCAAAAAGTCTGCAGAAACTTTGGTTCTAGCTGATCTGTACTTGACAACTGGATTAATTGAACAGGTGCCCTTATAAAATAAAGATGGAATTATTTGAGCCCAATGGATTGAGTCTGTGTTCAAAACCCGAAAAGAGCAATTTAAATGAAGGCAGCTTTCCACGTTTCTGCCACTATATGTTTCTTTCAGAATATTTCACAAGTATCATTTCACACACATCCCTTCCTAAAAAAAATTAATAAAAATAAGTTTAAGAATATTTAAAACTTTATCACTGGAAAACTTTAGGCTTTTTCCTACGCTCAAAGCTCCAGGCGAACTTGCTTCAAATGCTATAATCTGGAAGTTTTTTTAAAATGCATAAATCACAACATCTAATTAAGGAACATGTCTCGTTTTTTCTCTGACGAGCTTTTTCCTTGGAAAATTCCATTTATGAAGTACGTGGGCAATCCATCTGGGAAAACGAAAAAGACGTTCTTTTTCGTTCCCTTCTCCCTTTTTTAAATCTTTAATCATGAGTATCGTGCTTTTCTCAAATACCAAAAGCATGAACCGCCTTCTAATTTTTACCACCTTGGAGTAAACAAGGAGTAAAATCTTACCAGCAGAGCTGGCTGGGGAATTCTGGGAGTTGAAGTCCACCCATCGTCCAGCGGCCAAGGTTGAGAAACACTGCTCTAACTTTAAATGGCTTTTCTTCTTTGTGGCTCAGTGTAAGCGTGAATCTCAAAGCAGTTACTGGTTTATTGAATAAGCCAGATTTAATGTCTATGAAGAGTCTCAATCATCCAGGGCACAGTTGTCCCAAAGGTGCTTTGTCCAGTTAAGACTTTCTTAATTTTGTTTGTTTGAAAATGTTTCTTGCTTCTCATTCAAGAAGTAGAACTGTAGAAGTAGTAGTAGTACTGGAACTGTAGAAGCATCTTGGATGAGAAGCGATAAAACGTTCCCAAACAAATAAAACCCAAGAATTTCCACTTGCCTCTTGGGGGGGGGGGGAAATGCCATATTTAATACGGGGCCGTAGTGAAATTTAGGAGGCTGTGTGAACACACCCTGGGAGTCAGCTAATCTCATTCCCCTTCCTTTTTGGATTCTCTAAGCCCAAGGACGTATTTATCTTAGTTCTGCAGGGGAATGAAATTATCTTTTAATTTAACTTTCTCTCACTGGCAGAGAAAGTTTAGAAACAAGGAACAAAATCTCTCACTTCTGCCACAGGTAAGATAGCAAGGAAATTCAGCTGAACTGGATCTTTGCAGGAAGAGGGGGAGGTCATCCATTTAGGTTTATTTTCCTCTTCCCCCTCTCATTTTTGAAACTAGGTCAACAAACTTGCACGTTTCACAAATGTGCCCCATCCATGCAAGGTCAAAGGGATCATGGAACTGCCTATCTATCTGTGTTACAAACTTTCTAATTTTCTCTGTCTCTCTCCTCTTTCTCCATCTTCATATCTCTCTCTCCATCTCTCTCTTTCTCCATCTCTCTCCATCTTCATCTCTCTCTCTCTCTTTCTCTCTCTCCTCTCTTTCTCCATCTCTCTCCATCTACATACATACATACATACATACATACATACATACATACATACATACTATATCTCCAGTGGTGGGACTCAAGTAATTTAACAACCGGTTCTCTGCACCAATGATTTCTTCCAACAACCAAACTGCTCAGAAAGTTAACAACCGGTTCTCCCGAAGTGAATCCCACCACTGCATATATCCTTCCCTCTCCCTTATTCCCTCTCTCTCTCCCCCCCCTCTCTCTCTGTCTCTCTGTCTCTCTCTCTCTCTCTGAAGGAGTGGAGAGGGGGGAACTGCTGAAAAAAATCTAAAACATCCTTGATCCCTTGCAAAGAGCATTCCTGGGAAATCGCTGGTAGAAGGATTCCACCTGATCTACCTGGTCATAAAATTAGGAATAGAGTTTTGATTTCTTTCTTTCATTTGTACATCCTTCCAAGAGAGCACATCTGGCTGAGCATCATCACAAGGTAGGCCACATTGAAGTGGGGTGGCGTATTTTTGTGATACAGAGTATTTTGTGTACCAGGTCATCCCCTGTAACCAGGGGTTATTTAACCAGGGTTATTTAACTTTGGTAACTTGAAGACTTGTGGACTTCAACTCCCAGAATTCTGGAAGTTGAAGTCCACAAGTTAGTTGCCAAAGTTGGACACTCCTGAAATAAATTTATGATGGGGTTTCCACATGAATGCAAGTGTTCGGGTTTGATAATCCAGGTTTAGGGTCTTACGTGAATCCTGCCCATGAATCTGATATCTCTGTAGACACATAGTGAGATACACAATCTAAGGAGCCTGAGTGGCGTAGGAGGCTAATGCCTCCTAAAGCAGCATTTAACATCCAGCTGCCTGCAATTACTGCAAGTTCAATTCTCACCAGGCTCAAGGTCGACTCAGCCTTCCATCCTTTCTAAGGTAGGTGAAATGAGGACCCAGTTTGTGGGGGCAATAAGCTGACTTTGTATAAATATACAAAAGTATGAAGGCTATTGCTTAACGCATTGTAAGCCGCCCTGAGTCTCCGGAGAAGGGCGGCATATAAATCAAATTAAAAAAAAAAAAAAAACAATTGGCGTAGTGAAAACCTCAGTGGGTCCAATGGGGGTGAAACTCCACTGGGGGGGGTCATGTATTTCAGCTTCTATTCTGAATTCTTGGGAAGAAAGGAACAGACTGTGGTTTTCCCCAGAGTCAACGTACTTGTATGAATTCAGAAAGAGATATGAGCAAATTCAAGGGGCCTGGATGAAAATTAATTCAAAATAGGCATGTAGACTGCAGATTTGACTTTAAAAAAAAAAAAAAAAACCTGTAATCTGGACATTTTGGAAATCTAACAGAATTTATCTAACATCTTGGAAATCTAACAGAAAGTGGCCCAGAAGTCTAGTCTACTTTTAAATCCATGTGTCTTCAGGATGAACTAAACTATGGTTTAGCCCAATAATCCATCATAATTTCCTGGTGGAGCAGAAAATAAATGGATCCATACTTTCACCGTAATATTTCTAATATTTAATATTTAATATCATAATATATTATTATATATTCATATATAATATCAAATATATTTAATATATAATAAGTAACTTTCTAATATTTGGGAATGGCTCTCAGATCATTTGTCTTCCCCTAGGCCAGTGATGGCTAACCTTTTTGCCATTGCGTGCCAAAAGCGGGGGGAACGTGGGGGGGTCACGCGTGCGCGTGCCGACACCCGTAATTTTATGCGCCCTGTCCCCCACACACATGTGCACGCGACCCCCCCCATGCTCCCTCTGTTTTTGGTACATGATGGCACAGTGGGTCCGGTAGACCCGTTTTTCACTCTCCCCAGGCTCCAGAGTCTTTCTAGGAGCCTGGGGAGGGCAAAAACGACCTTCCCCACTCCCCTGGAGCCCTCCGGAGGCTGGAAATGGCCTGTTTGCCGATTGGTGGACCCAGAAGGCCTGAAAATCAGCGGGCCGGAGCTGAGCTTACGTGCCCACCGATATGGGTCTGTGTGCCACCTGTGGCACGCATGCCATAGGTTCGCCATCATGGCCCTAGGCTAACCTCAACCATCTCCTCAACCTCCCAGGTCTTGGTCTCTGGACACCCTTCCCCCTCAAAGTTTTTAATCTCCTTCCCGCCTGGATTAATCCATCAAAGGCTTTCTTAAACTTCATGGACCAAGAGGAAAAAGTAAAACTACCAGATCTGGTCTGCAAACATCTGAGGGACCACTAGATGGCACCAAAGGGTTAGAATTTGCGCCTCCCTTGGCGCTCCTCTAGTGAATATCAAGATTTTTGCAGCCTAGGTGTTGCAACCTTCCTCAAAATTTAATTCCCAAAAACATGAATTAAACCCAATGCTATTTCTTCTCCCAAACTGGATGGTCCATTTCTGACGCTCGGAGTCCCCAAAAAAAAAACAAAAAGAGTTATTAAAATTCACTACTCACAATAGCTGTGTTACGCAACAGGCTTGACTCCTTTATTAAAAGTAAGCCATTTCCCAAATTAAGACAGCAATCAACTGAATCATAAATTAATTAGATGGGCTGGGTTCACACAACACCCCAAGCCACAAAAGACTAATCAAGATTTAAACTAAACCCAACTGAAGTTGTGCAAAAAAAGGCGGTTGGCTGGGACTGGTTAGGCACGCTGTGCGAACAGGTTTTCCTTTGGTTTTTTGGGGGGGTGTTTAATGCTATGGTGGGCTCCCTGAAGCCTTTTCGTTCGAGTGAACTAAGTCCCTTGGATTGCAAGGCGATCCAACCGGTGAGTCCTAGAGGAGATCAACCCTGACTGCTCTTGAGAAGGCAGATCCTGAAGATGAAACTCAAATCCTTTGGCCACCTAATGAGAAGGAAGGACTCCCTGGAGAAGAGCCTAATGCTGGGAACGATGGAGGGCAAAAGAAGAAGGGGACGGCAGAGAAGGAGGTGGCTGGATGGAGTCACCGAAGCAGTCGGCGTGAGCTTAAATGGACTCCAGAGGATGGTAGAGGACAGGAAGGCCTGGAGGAACGTTGCCCATGGGGTCACGATGGGTTGGACCCAACTTCACAACTAACAACAAAATTAGCAGAACCAAACCATGAGGCCGAGTATGATTTCTCTCTAGCATATTATGGCTGAATCTTAATGGTTTGGTTCATAAAAAGTTACAGGGACCCACTGATAACCTGCCTTTCGAGATAAGCTCTATCAACTTCCCAGTTTAATTTTCCAAAACTTGAAAAAGAACTGCTTACGAAGGCCTTCACCTCCGACAACACCTTCTTTACAACTTTCAAACTCCTACCCGTGGCTGCAACCGGGTGGGGATAAGGGGAAAAAAACCGTATAGTTTTTCCCATCATAGCTTGTTTCCTCAGAAAGCATTTCTGGACTCAAATGGCTTGTTGTTATGATCCCCTGAGCGGATCTGCAAATCTTCGCACAATAAACAAGGTTACGAGGACAGACCTGCATTGACCATAATAGTTACAACTTTTACGTTTTTTGACTCTCCCTCTGGGTCCCTTCGCCCCAGGGATGTTTTCGCCTCAAAGGGCATTTCACACAATTGAACCTAAATGGATATGTCTGTTTTGAGTGTCTCTTTTGGTTTACTCTGGAGTAACCGTAGGGAATTGGTTTAACTTTAGGCAGTTCCATTTCGCTTTCTTCAAAGCACAATCCTACAGGCATCAACTCTCAAATCTCACTGAACAGGAGTCCCCCCTCCTCAAAAAGGAAGAGTTTAACTTTACTACAAACTGCAGGATTCAAGGCCTATTTTCTCTATAGCGTGCAATAGAACCATTGATTAAATGTTAGCCAATTTTTTTAAAAACTTCCTCTATTGGAGGGTTTCCAAAAAGGCTACGATAGAAGTTGACCCTACAGCACGCACAATGTTGTTGTCCTTAGTTGTGAAGTCCATGTGCAATGGCACACACAATCTATCTGTTAAAGTATAGTTGGCAAGCTTATGCCCACGAATCTCTAAGTCTACTCAAACCCAAGATGGTTTAATAGTTGACATTGTTTGGCTCAGTTAAGAAAACATGGATTATCGTGAATGAAACCAGCCATCGTGGTTTGTAAATTAAAGATCTCTGGGGGTGGGTGGGGGCGCAATTTTTTTTTCCTTTAATTTATATGCCGCCCTTCTCCGGAGACTCAGGGCGGCTTACAATGCGTTAAGCAATAGCCTTCATCCTTTTGTATATTTATACAAAGTCAGCTTATTGCCCCCACAATCTGGGTCCTCATTTCACCTACCTTTGAAAGGATGGAAGGCTGAGTCAACCTTGAGCCTGGTGAGATTTGAATTTGCAGTAATTGCAAGCAGCAGATGTTATTAACAGTGCTTTAGTCCACTGTACTACAGCCTCTAGGATCAGGCATGCCAGGTTAAGCACGGGCGTGTGAAGGGGGAGATAACGCAGGATCTTGGAACGCCAAGTGCAACAAGCCAATGATTCAACAAACTCTGGTTAAGGAGGCCCTATGCTGTGTGAACACAGACCACAAGCTGGGGGGGGGAATGTATTGTACCCGCAAAATAACAAGGGCTTCCTGGGAGTAAGCCATACCGAAGGTGATAGTTGGGTTTGCCCAACATATATTGGATGGAACCCAAATGGAGTTGTTGCACGATTTGTAATTCAACATGTTGGGGAAACTAGTTCAGCCTGTTAGACTTCAAGGCGATGTGATTGGACATCAGGCAGTGGCAACCTAGAAACCTGAGCTTCCTGTGATGTGTAAACACACCAATGGGGCTTCCTCTAGAGCAGAGGTCCCCAAACTTGGCAGCTTTAAGACTTGTGGACTTCAACTCCCAGAATTCCCCAGCCAGCATAGGATAGATGGCTGGAGAATTCTGGGAGTTGAAGTCCACAAGTCTTAAAGCTGCCAAGTTTGAAGACCTCTGCTCTAGAACAGGTGTGTCCAAGCATGGCCCCTTTAAGACCTGTGAACTTCAATTCCCAGAATTCCCCAGCCAACATGGCTGGCTGGGGAATTCTGGGAGTTGAAGTCCACAGGTCTTAAAGGGGCCATGCTTTTAAAACCCCGAGACTGCTTCGCATAATTTTCATTTTCTGCCAGGATCAGGAAGAATTCTCTGCATTAGGGACCCCTTTCTTCTTGCGGGCGAAGAATGGTGAAAGGTACACCACTCGGCAAAGAATGAGGGGGCAGGTGACTGATGCCCCCTTCCCCAAATATTTCCTCTAGACCCTCAGGTCAAAGGGTCCCACTGAAGTGGATAGAGGAAGGGGTTACTTTAAGGTGAACTACAACTCACTTGTATGTAAGGGAATGCTATCTGCTCAGCTTCAGGGGGGAAACCGGCAAGGAACATCTGAATGGATCCAAAGCTGCTTTGTGATCTACAGTGGTTGGACAGAAATATATTCAGAGGGATGTCTATAGAGATTCTCAGTCATTCAGGTCATGATTGTCCCAAAGGTGAGGTTTTTTTTTTTTTCCAAGAGGCAGTTGGACTTTCTGGTTTTTCTTTGAAGAGGTTTCGCTTCTCATCCAAGCAGCTTCTTCAGTTCTCAGTTCAGTTCTTCTTCAGAGCTGAAGAAGCTTCTTGGAGGAGAAGCGAAACGTCTTCAAAGAAAAAAAAACAGAAAGTCCAGTTGCCTCTTGGGAAAAAAAAAAAAGCAACTTTGGGACATTCAGAGGGAGTGTGCAAGGATGATTTTTACAGATGGATCAAACATTCAAGCTTCAACCCAGATACCAGCAATTCAGCTATCTTAGACAAGGATTGCACTGTCAAAAAATGAAATAAAAACCCTTTGGTTCCTGAATTAACTCTGTTTGAACTCAGCCTTCCATCCTTCCAAGGTGGGTAAAATGAGGACCCAGATTGTTGGGGGCAATAGGCTGACTCTGTAAACCGCTTAGAGAGGGGCTGTAAAGCACTGCAAAGCGGCATATAAGTCTAAGTGCTATTGCGATTGCTATTTTCTGGATTCACACCAGTGGTAGGTTTCAAATTTTTTTACTACCGGTTCTGTGAGTGTAGCTTGGTGGGCGTGGCTTGGTGGGTATGGCAGGGGAAGGATGCTGTAAAATCTCCATTCCCTCCCCACTTCAGGGGAAAGATACTGTAAAATCTCCATTCCCTCCCCACTTCAGGGGAAAGATACTGTAAAATCTCCATTCCCTCCCCAATCCAGGGGAAGGTTACTGCAAAATCCCCATTTCCTCCCGATCAGCTGGGACTTGGGAAGCAGAGAATAGATGGGAGCGAAGCCAGTCAGAATTTTTACAACCGGTTCTCCGAACTACTCAAAATTTCCGCTACCGGTTCTTCAGAACTGGTCAGAACCTGCTGAAACCCACCTCTGATTCACACCCAGCATCTAACTGAGATTAAACCCAACTCAGCTTGAAACATGACACACTTGGCTAGGTTTGAACTGATCCGGTCAACCTTGTTTCCACGTTCTAGCTGGGGCTGCCAGCATTGAGCGACCAATTTTTAAGCACCTTAACCATGGCAGGAAAACACGTGAATTTTATGCCTCTCCTTCCTGTTATTTAATCGCCAGTTGAGCTTGGCAACCCAAATATACCCCTGGGGTTAATAAAGTTACACTTCCAAAGTGTTTGGTTGATGGGGTGGGGAGGAAGAGGGGAGACAGATACCGGACAATTTCCAGATTCCACACAAATGCAGGTCCATTTCCAAAACTTTGTTCTTTCAAGCCTTCTTTAAAATTCCAATATTTTTTTTTTAAAAAAAAATATGCAGGACTTCACATCCTCAGACAAAATGTTCTTTTCCGTGTACGGCAATCAAAACTACCCACTCCCCAGCTGTTGGCACACTGACCCAAATCATTTTGGTTGCAGATGGACCATCGATACAAAAAGCAGAAAAAACAGGGAAAGAAACTAAGATCCGGCTAAATTCAGATAACAGGAAAATGGCTCTGTAAGATCTCACAAAAGTTTGGCCGTTTTTGAATTACAGGAAGCTGAAAGGACAACTAGGTTAAAATGGGGCTGCTTGAGCTTACGTTCACACAGCAGTAGAACCCTAAACCTAAGTTTAACAAGCTGTAATTGGTTTCCCAAGCTAGCAACACTCAAACAAACCAGATTTGTGGTTCCTTTAAGTTCCAACCGTTTGTTGCAGGACAAAAGCTGGATTCCCACAACATTCTGAACACTGTTTTGATAAACTAGCGTTTTAGGGGCCACCTAAGGAGGGAGAGGGGGAAAAGGAGGTGCTCAGGTAACAATCCGCCTTCTCCCCTCTTCGGCAATTCGGAAGAAAGCTTCTTCAGTTTTACCTTACCACAAGGGCCTCCAGCTTTGGCCGCTTTTAAGACTTGTGGACTTCAACTCCCAGAATTCCTCAGCCAGCCTGGAACCTCACCTGCAACCTGCTTCCAACAACCCATCATATCAAGCCCCCCCCTCCCCGTTTGGTCCAAGCTTCTCTCTGGCTGTAGTAGGGTCTTCCTTACCTTTGCCTGGGTTTGACCAAGGTCCCATCCCGGAAAAGACCCACCAGACTAATCCCAGACTACCAGTGAGTCCTGCTCATCCATGACACTTCAGGATCCAGCTCGACTGGGATCTAGGGATCCCCCAAAAATGTCCTTCCTGACAGAATGGGGTAGCTTTCCCCCCCCCACTTCGGTTTCTTGTCCTCTGGCCAACCTAGCTGAAGGCTCAGTGGCTAAGACACTGAGCTTGTTGATCAAAAAGGTCTGCAGTTCGGCTGGTTCGAATCCCTAGTATTGGTCTCCTGCCTGAGCAGGGGGTTGGGCTAGATGACCTCGAAGGTCCCTTCCAACTCTCTTACTGTTACAATTCTTCAGCATCCCTGCCAAGCCCCTGCCACTGCCTTACCTGTTCTGTAGTTTAGCATGATGTGCTGCAAATTCATGTACTACCAAGGACTAAAGCACACTGTTATTAACATCTCCTGCTTGCAATTACTGTAAATTCAAATCTCACCAGGCTCAGGGTTGACTCAGCCTTCCATCCTTTCAAAGGTAGGTAAAATGAGGACCCAGATTGTGGGGGCAATAAGCTGACTTTGTATAAAATATACAAAAGTATGAAGGCTATTGCTTAACGCATTGTAAGCCACCCTGAGTCTCCGGAGAAGGGCGGCATATAAATTAAAAAAGCAAAAAAAAAAAAAGCAAAGCAAGCTTGTTTTTAAAGTTTAAGCCCCGGAAATTGGTTATTTCACTAACCAGGTTAAAGGTGTCCTGCGAATGCAGCAGTCACGGTGTGGTGTCAAAAGCATGACTCAGGAATTCGAGCAAGGCAACAGGACAGACTTTGAAACTCAGTGCCCCTTTTCTGCCCTGGGGCTGGGGGGGGGGGGGGTAGCATGAAGATAAAATGAGAATGGATTCCTTGGGTTGCTACTCACTGGAGTTCAGATGGGTCAGCCCTGTTGTTATTGCAAGGCGGGGACATCGGGCCAAAAGCACCAGTTTGGCTTACTTCTGAGTAAACTCACAGTGGGTGGCCTTTATGGCTTATTCATTTCCCTGCTCCATCACCTGGGAGGCCGGATTGTCTGATACAGTTCCTACTGAATTGTCCCAAAGGTGCTTTTTTTCCCAATTAACTGGACTTTTTTTTTCTTGAAGAGGTTTCACTTCCCATCCGAGAAGCTTCTTCCGTTCAGTTGAATGAGAACGGAAGAAGCTTCTCGGATGAGACGCGAAACGTCTTCAAGGAAAAAAACAAACAAAAAGCCCAGTGGTTTTTTGGGGGGGGTGGGGAGGGAAGCACCTTGGGGATAACAAAATAATAATAATTTGAGAGAATTCACTTCCAATTCTCAAGGTTTATGGAGATTCTCAATCATTCCAAGTCACAGTGGTCCCAAAGCTGCTTTTTCCAAAAGGCAACTGAATTTTCTTGGTTTTTCTTTTGAGGACGTTTCGCTTCTCATCCAAAAAATGTCTTCATTCTTCAGTTTGGTTCTCAGAGTTCAGGTCTACATTAAGTGCAACTTAGATCAAGAGAAAAAAGTTAACATTAATTACTGTAGGTAAGAAGTAAATATGATATATATTGTTTAATGTAAAATGGATTAGCAGATGAAATATGAAGTGGTAAATTGGCTTAAAGCAAGAGATAAAATTGAAATGTTAAAAAGTGTGATGGGGATTTAGAAAAAATATGTTGTAAATGATTAAGTAAAATAACTAATTGATGTTAGAATAAGAAATTAGGAATTAAGGAAAATAAGAGGTGGAAGGTTAATTAAGTTAAAAGATTTCAATGTAAGAATGGAATAAGCTGAAATACATTGTTAATAACCAAAAAATGTGATGGGGATTTTGAGAAACATATTCAATAAATGGAGGAAAAATCGGGGTTGCTCGGATACCGTTTTGGAAAATATTGAATTGAAACATACAACAATGGAGAGAGAATGGAAAGAGGAGTAGAGGGGTAGATAGGAGGGGAGAAGAGAGGAAGGAGAGAGAGGAACAGAAGAAAGGGAAAAGGAGAAGAAGAAAGGGAGGGGAAACGAGTAGGAGAGAAGGTTAGAAAGGGAGGAAGAAAGAAGGAGTGGGGGAAAGGAAGGGGAAGGAGAGGAGGGGAAGGATAGAAGGAAAGAAGAAAGTAGAAAAGGGTAGAAGAAGGGAGGGAAGGGAAAGAGAGGAGGAGGAGAAGGATTGTTGTAAAATAAGGGAGATGGAATGGTAGAAGAGCAACCCTGAGTATACTCAAACTTATTAGAATGAAGAATGAACTAATATGAAAGTTAAAAGAGAATATGTATGATTAACAATAGATAAGATAAGATAATTAATTGAAATAATGTTAAGAAATTAGGATTTGAAGGGCAGATGGTGATAATGTTTATATAATAAGTATAGAAGGTATTAAGACAAGATTAAAAAGTAGGGAAAAAGAATATTTTAGCAGAAATTGAAATATGAAAATTGTATTTGGATGTGGCAAGTTGTATAAGATATGATTCGGTCAATACTCTGTTCATAAAATATGTATGTGAAAGAAAAAATCAATAAAACTTGTTTTAAAAAAAACAAATTTTTTTATGTGGCCCCATGTGAAAATTAATTGCCCACCTTTGGCTAGAGTATAGCCCTCTTAATGATGCTTGAACTTGGGCACTACATAAGTAGGAGCTACTTTGTGATTTATGAGATATACGATAACTTTAATACAGGGGTGAAATCTACTTACCTTCCTTACCGGTTCGGAAGCAGTGGGCAAGGGTTGGATCTCTCCCCTCCTATCAGCACTGACTGAGAGTTGCTGCAGAGGAAGGAAGTGAACCAGGATAGCATAAGGCCTCCCACTCCCATCCCCTGAAGCCACTCCAGGAGAATACCATGGTTGATGGTATCGATAGCCGCTGAGAGGTCAAGTAGAGCAAGGATGAATGCACTACCTCCATCCCGCCCCCGCCAGAGATCATCCAAAAGTGCAACCAATGCTGTTTCTCTCCCAAATCCAGGCCTGAATCCTTACTGGAAGGGGTCAAGATAATCCATTTCATCCAGAAACCTCTGGAGCTGCCACGCAACCACCTTCTCGACAACCTTAAAGCTCACCTTAAAGAGAGTCGCTGGGCGATTATCTGCAGACACAATTAGTGTGGAGAAATATTCACCCTTCACTGCACGAATTGCCACGAGATAGGCCATAGTAGTAGTTCCTAACCGTATTCGATCGAGTTCATACCCTGTCTTCTGCCAGTGGCACTCTAGACATCTCCTCATGTGATTCATCCCTCTCAGTTCCTCTGTACACCACAGGGTACAGCTAGGTCTATGGGTGAGGAGAGGTCGCATGGATGCAATCCTATCCAGAGCCTCAGTCACCTTCCTATTCCAAACAGTGACTAAGAGCTCGGCTGGACTGCACAGTAGATCTGCAGTTGTAACCCCCAGCTCCTTCTGGAACCTATCCGGGTCCATTAGTCAATGGGGGTGGACCAATCTAATAGGTCCTGCCTCCCTGTGGAGGTGGGGGTGTACAGCTCTTGAGAAACTCATTGCCACCAGACTGTGATCCAACCATGACAAGGGGACCAAGGACAGGTCCACCAATTCCAGGTCACATAGGCACTGCTCCGATAAGAACACCAAATCGGGTGTGTGACCACTATTCCTAGTCATGGGAAATTAATCACAGAGAAAAGGTTGTCAGCCCAACTTTAGGAAACAGAGTTAATGGAGTATAAATTAGAGTGGTGATGCAATAGAAGATGAAAACATTTAGTATTTTATTTCCTTTATTGCTTTACTCAGACAGGACTCCTGCCAAAACAGATTTTCTCAAAAGAATGTGTTTATTTGGTACCAAATTGTCAGTGTCTAAAGTGTTCAAATCTAATTTCTAGGCTTGAACTCAATTCAATTAACTCAGTTTAGTGACAACTCACTACATTCTAGTCCAGTGATGGCTAACCTTTTTGCCATTGCGTGCCAGGAGAGGGGAGCGGGGGAGGGTCGCATGTGCACATGTGTGTGCAAATCCCCCCCCCCCGCTTGGTAGGCCCATTTTTCTTTCTTACCTGGTTCCAGATCCTCTCTATTTATCTGGGAAGGGCGAAAACAGCCTTTCTCACTCTCTCAGAGGCCCGCCAAAGGCCTGAAATGGCCCATTTAGCAATTCCCAGTGGGACAGGAAGTGACATTTTTTGCTGTGTCCAGCCTCCAGATCCTCTCTAGGAGTCTCTAGGAGCCTCTCTAGGAGTCTCTGGAGGCTGGGGACAGCAAAAAAAGTCACTTTCTGTCCCACCAGGAGTCGGGAAATGGGCCCTTTCAGCCTCCCTAGGGCCTCCAAGGGAGTGGGAAAGGCTGTTTTCACCCTTCCTCAAAATGGGGCGTGGAGGAGCAGTGTGTGTCCCCGCCCCCGCGGCCCGTTTTTGCTCCCGGGGGGGGGGCAGGAGGCCGAGTGCAGCCTGTCAACCCCCCTGGCCACGCCCACTATGGCCACGCCCACCCAGCCGGTCATTAGGGCAGAGAACCGGTTGTTAACTTATTTGAATCCCACCACTGATCCAGTCAGAGCTGAAGAAGCTTCTTGAACAAGAAGCGAAACGTCTTCAAAAGAAAGAACCAGAAAGTCCAGTTGCATCTTGAAAAAAAGCACCTTTGGGACAATCATAACCCGGAGGACTGACAACCTCCGTTGACGTCTCTTCAAAAACCTTCCAGTCGGGCGGCATTCATTGACTCCTAGGTGGCACTGTGTCTTTAAGATGTCCAACCTTGGCAACTTTTAACACTTGTGGACTTCAACTCCCAGAATTCCCCAGCCAGCCATGGGAGGAAGTTTTGGGAACTCCTTCCTCTGCGCCACGACAAATGCATCCCCCGTTCACTTGCATCCTCTTAGATGTGCCATTTTGTTCCCTCGCTCGACCATGTGCAATTTGCACACAGGAACAGCTCTAATTAGCTGTTGAGCATCGGCCTGCCTGACCTCCTCTTCCGTTGTTTTTTTTTTTCTCTCCGCTTTGGGTTTTCCCTTCTTCACTCCTTTTCGAAATCCTATTTTAATATGGGAACAGGGGTCTTTCGCCGTGCCCTGAAAACTTTTCTTTTCCATCCAGCAGGGCTGGCGTGAAACACCCCCCCCTCTTTTAGTCTTTTTTAGTTTTTTAGCTTTTAATTTGTCAATGGGTTTTAATTCGAATTATTTTAAATTTGGGGCCAAAGTATGGAATTCTTTTAATAATTTTAAATTTTGTATTGGTATGTGTTTTAGTTCTGGCTGTGCACCACCCTGAGTCCACTAGGAGAAGGGCGGTATACAAATTGAATAAAATAAATAAATAAAAATAAATGGAGTGGTTATTAGGATGATTCCAGAGCTACACTAGCTGGGCTGTGAATGACTTAGTCCGCCACAAGATGGCAGGAAAGAGACCAGGATTTTCATATCTCTTGGCACCATCTGGTGGCAGGTCTGAGTTTTGCAGTCCAGGTTCAATCATTGTGCAATAGAGTCTAACTTTTAACGCATTTCACAATCTCTTTGAGGAACTGATCCTTAATCCAGGTGGCCTTTTGTGCAGTTGGTTCAGCGGGGATAACTAGGATAAAGTTTCCCTGATAAGATGGGTAGACAATTAATTTATCCAATCGATAAAATAAATATTTTATTCTTTATCACGCAGGGTGCTTTTTTTAATAAGGGGTAAAAAAACAGGGGTTTACAGCAGTCAAAGAGTTAACTTATATACATCATTTTTAATGAAACTGATTGGAGTGATAAACTAAACTCTAATTTCATTTTTACTGGCATGCATTTTATGGTTGGGTAGACAGTAAAACACAGATTTAGGATAATGGATTTTATGGAAATTAGAGGGGTGTATTAGCTGGCTTTCTTTTGTTATATTAATCTCCCGAGAATTTAAAAGCACAGTTCAAATTCCTAGTAGGGGGCGGAATTCAATATAAAATAAGAGCACATGTTTAGATCCATAAAGAAACATTTAGCTCCAAGTTAGTTCAGGTGATAAGAAAAGGGTATGGCAGAACAAAGGGGCTCATTCATTGGTTGAGATCAAGAGGGCAGGAAGGATCTAGTATTGACCTGGGTTAGTTTAACTTGCCTTTTTTTTTAAGACTCCAAAGTTAAAATTGGATGAAAATTTAATGTAAACTTTTTTGGAGGAAACTATCCTGAAGCTGGGGTGGCGCAGTGGTTAGAATGCAGTACTGCAGGCTCATTTTGCTGCCTGCCGGCTGCCTGCAATTTGACAGTTCAAATCTCACCAGGCTCAAGGTTGACTCAGCCTTCCTTCCGAGGTGGGTAAAATGAGGACCCAGATTGTTGGGAGCAATAGGCTGACATTGTAAACCGCTTAGAGAGGGCTGTAAAAGCACTGTGAAGCGGTATATAAGTCTAAGGGCTGTTGCTAAGTGCTATTGCTACCTTCTCCTTTTTTTCCGTAAATCAGCCTTGATTTCATTCATTTTCCACATTCAGCAGGGCAGAAATTCTAAATACAGATAGTTCTCCACTTACAACAGTTTGTTTAGTGACTGTTCGAAGTTACAATGGCACCGAAAAAAGTGACTCATGACCATTTTTCACACTTATGACCGTTGCAGCATCTCCAAGGTTACACGATCAAAATTCAGATGCTTGGCAACTGACTCGTATTTATGACAGTTGCAGTGTCCCGGGGGTCACGTCATCATTTTTTCCGACCTTCTGTCAACGGGGAAGCCGGATTCACTTAACAACCGGGTGACGAACTTAACAATGGCCACGATCCACTTTTTTAAAAAAAAATGATTTATATGCCGCCCTTCTCCGGAGACTCAGGGTGGCTTACAATGCGTTAAGCAATAGCCTTCATACTTCTGTATATTTATACAAAGTCAACTTATTGTCCCCACAATCCGGGTCCTCATTTTACCTACCTTAGAAAGGATGGAAGGCTGAGTCAACCTTGAGCCTGGTGAGATTTGAACTTGCAGTAATTGCAGGCAGCAGATGTAAGTGGATGTTAATTAGTCTGCTGAGCCACCAGAGCTCCTATTAACAAATGTGGCGGGAGAAGTCGTAAAATGGGACAAAGCGCGCTTGACCAATTTCTCGCTTAGCAATGTAAATTCTGGGGCTCCATTGTGGCCGTATGTCCGAGGACTACCTGTACTTTCGTCTGGCATTGACAAGAAAAATAAGGTCGTAGAACAGAATTTCTCAACCTTGGCAGCTTGATAGACACAATGGACTTCAACTCCCAGAATTCCCCAGCCAGCCAAGCCTGCTCTGATGCTCCAATTTTCACGGTTGAAACCACATGATGAAATTATGCATTGTGCCATTAAGGAGTTCTCATCATGTCTTCTGTTTGACAGTGGTGAGTCGATGTTTGATATGCAGGTGATACCACTCTAATGGCAGAAAGCGAAGAGGAACTAAAGAGCCTCTTGATACAGGTGAAGAAGGAGAGTGTAAAAGTTAGCTTGAAATTCAACACTAAGAAAACTAAGAACATGGCATCCGGCCCTCTCAATTCCTGGCAAATAGATGGGGAAGAAATGGAGGTAGAAACAGATTTTTTTTAATTTTTTTTTATTTGATTTACATGCTGCCCTTCTCCGGAGACTCAGGGCGGCTTACAATGCATTAAGCAATAGCCTTCATACTTTTGTATATTTATACAAAGTCAGCTTATTGCCCCCACAAACTGGGTCCTCATTTCACCTATCTTAGAAAGGATGGAAGGCTGAGTCAACCTTGAGGCTTGGAGAGATTCGAACCAGCAGAAATTGCAGGCAGCTGTGTTAATAACAGGGTGCTTAGACCACTGTACTATCAAGGCTTTATTTTCCTGGGCTCTAAGATCACCACAGATGAGGGACTGCAGCCAAGAAATTAAAAGACGCTTGCTTCTGGGGAGGAAAGCTATGGCATATCTAGACACTAAAAAGCAGAGACATCACCCTGCCAACAAAATGTGTATAGTCAAGGCGATGGTTTTCCCAGTTGCAATGGATGGCTGTGAAAGTTGGACCATAAGGAAGGCTGAAAAAGCCAAAGAATTGAGGCCTTTGAACTCTGGTGCTGGAGGAGACATCTGCGAGTCCCTTGGACTGCAAGGCGATCCAACCGGTCAGTCCTAGAGGAGATCAACCCTGACTGCTCTTGAGAAGGCCAGATCCTGAAGAGGAAACTCAAATACTTTGGCTACCTATTGAGAAGGAAGAACTCACTGGAGAAGAGCCTAATGCTGGGAAAGATTGAGGGCAAAAGATGAAGGGGACGGCAGAGAAGGAGGTGGCTGGATGGAGTCACTGAAGCAGTCGGCGTGAGCTTAAATGGACTCCAGGGGATGGTAGAGGACAGGAAGGCCTGGAGGAATGTTGTCCATGGGGTCGCGATGGGTCGGACACGACTTCGTGACTAACAACAACAGTTGATGTTTGTGGATATGTTCTCCTGGTCTCCTGGTTTGTGGATATGTTCTCCTGGTTGCCTATTTGTCCTGCATAGTGACTGTTACAGTCCTTACACTGTATGTTGTAAATAACTCCTGTTTTTTTCTTCTGGGGCTGCTGGTTTTTTTGGTTTACTTAACTGTCTTGTGTGCTATAGGGAAGCCATGTGGTTGTAATAGTCTCTTGGTTGCTTTTGAGATGTTTTTGATTGATATCTGACCAACAATCAGGAAGTAAAGAATACCCCAATCAAGACAATAAATCAAACAGTAAACAACAGCCTAATCAAGGAACCACCGAAAGCTCCCGCACCGACACTGACAAAGGCAAGCTGCTTGTGTATAAACAGAGAGCAAATCCCACTCCCTTCTAGCATGATGATGTTATCTAGATGGGTAATGAAACGTCTGCAAGAAAACAACCAGGTTCAGAGAGCACAAAGGACCTCACAGTTCAACCCTGAGCTACAAATATTCTTTTATATTCTACAGTATATAGCTAAGTAGGACACTGGCTTCTAAAGCAGAAAGTCCTGGCTTCATTCAGGAAAATAGCCAAGATGAAAATGTCAATGGTTTTCGAGAGTTCTGCACTGCAGTCAGATAAAATGGAGAATACTTGTACTGTAATTTCAGTAACTGGATTAGATAAGCACCTGGCTAGCCTTCCCCGGCTCCCAGAAGCTAAGATGGGCTAGGTTAGGCTTGGTTAGGAAGGAATCTTAGCAACCACGTTCACAGCCAACCCAAATAACAACCAAGGTGAGTCAACATGCAAATGCCGCGATCGCATCTTTGCAATCAGCGTATCTGATGCAAGCAGGTTAAGCTGTGGCTTTTGCAATATTAGAGCATTAGGTGCCCATGCCCTCTCATAGGCATTCAGGATTTCCAAGCCTGTAGGCCCAGGAAAGAAAGGGAAGGAAAAAGAAAAAGGAAAAAGGAAGGGAGGAAGGGAGGAAGGGAGGGAAGGAAGGAAGGGAGGAAATGGGGAGGGAGGGATGAAGGAAGGGGAGGGAGGGAGGGAAGGGAGGAAAGGTTAGGTTAGGTTAGGTTTATTAAATTTGTATACCGCCCTTCTCCCGAAGGACTCAGGGCGGTGAACAGCCAAGATTAAAATACATACAATATAAAAATTAAGATGAATTAAAACAGAATTAAATCAAATTGGCTTCCCAAAATTTAAAACCCTTTGCCCATAAAATAACCCATTAAAATTTTAAGCCAGCCCGGCTTGCTGAAATAGGAAGGTCTTCAAAGCTTGACGAAAAGTACGGAGGTCTGGGATCAGTCGTATTCCTGGGGGTAGCTCGTTCCAGGGAAGGAAGGAAGGGAAGAAAATGGGAGGGAGGAAAGAAGGAAGGGGAAGAAAGGGGAGGGTGGGAGGAAGGGAAGGAAGGAAGGAGAGGAAAGGGGAGGGAGGGAGGAAGAAAGGGGAGGAAATGGGAGGGAGGGGAGGGAGGGAGGGAGGGGAGGGAGGAAAGGAGAGGGAGGGAGGGAGGGAGGAAGGGAAGGAAGGAAGGGAAGGAAAGGGAAGGAAAGGGGAGGGAAGGAAGGAAGGAAGGAGAGGAAAGGGGCAGGAAGGAAGGAAGCAAGGAAGAAAGGAAGTTTAATCCTTTCATAAGTCAAGATAAAAATGCAGGCAGCATATTTTGAGTCTGGTTAGCAAGACACAAGTATTGTGCTTTCATTACCCACCTTAAAGCAGGGCTCTCCAAACTTGGCAACTTTAAAAGACTTGTGGACTTCAACTCCCAGAACTCCACAGCCAGCTTTGCCCTCCCCCAAATCTTAAAAGTTGATCAAGTTGGACACCCTACCTTAAACGTCTCCTTTGCGTTGAGCTGAACTCTGAGAACTACACAGCAACGGTCCAAATTTGCTAGTCCGCTACCTTGGATTGACTGACTGTCATCAACTTCTGGTGACCCACCTGGATAGATTTTCTCTGGAATGATCAGTCTCTAACCTGGTCTTCTGAATCTATACCCATCAATGCCAATTGTCTCTTTTTTTCCTCTTTCCTCCCACTTTCAAAGGAACTGAAGGTGTCTCAAGTTATTGTAATTTGGAAAGACCAATATTCCAAAAACTCCAGCATTTTTTTTAAAAAAATTGGGACTTAAAGGCTTATTGGGACTTAAGGACAGTCACTGTGAGAGGGACCTTGGAGTCCTAGTAGACGATCACTTAAATATGAGCCAGCAGTGTGCAGCAGTAGCCAAAAAAAAAAAAAAAAGCTAACACAATCCTGGGTTGCATAAACAGAGGCATAGAATCGAAATCAGGTGAAGTATTAATAATGCTTTATCAAGCAGGGGTGAAATGCTCCCGGTTCGGACCAGATCGCCCGATCCAGTAGCGATGTAGGCGGGTGGTTCGGAGAACCGGTAGCAAACATTCCTGCCCCCCCACCCCATGCCCAGCTGAGCCACACAATCATCAGAGGCTTTTTTTTTTAACTTTTAAAAGCATTTTTTCTACAACCTCATCGGCCAAAAAAATGCTTTTAAAAGTAAAAAAAAAAAGGCTCTGATGATCGCGCGACTCAGCTGGGATCGTCAAAGGCTTTTAAAAGAAAAAAAAACCCTTTTTTCTTTTAAATACCTCTGATGATCCCAGCTGAGTTAAATAAGCCTCTGCCATCACGCAACTCAGCTGGGATCATCAGAGCCTTTTGAAAGCATTTGAAAGCATTTTTTTTTCCTGCAACCTCTTCAGCGGTTTGAAAAATGCTTTGAAAAGCCTCTGACGATCCCAGCTGTGTTGCCTGATCGGCAGAGGCTTTTCAAAGCATTTTTTTTTTGCATTTGCAGAAAAAATGCTTTTAAAAGTAAAAAAAATAATAATTGGTCATGCCCACCCAGTCACATTACCTCCCCCACCGAGCCACCACTTAGATTTCACCACTGTTATCAAGCCTTAGTAAGGCCACACCTGGAATCCTGCATCCAGTTTTGGTCCCCACATTACAAAAAAGATGTTGAAACTTTGGGCGGAAAAAAAGTGCAAAGAAGAGCAACGAAGATGATTAAAGGCCTGGAGACTAAAACGTATGAAGAACGGTTGCAGGATTTGGGTTTGGCCAGTCTAGAGCAAAGAAGGACTAGGGGGGACATGATAGCAGTCTTCCAGTATTTCAGGGGCTGCCACACAGAAGAGGGGGACAATTTATTTTCCAAAGCACCACAAGAAACAATGGATGGAAACTAATCAAGGAGATTAGTGGTGATCGATGGTCCTATGCCCAGATCAGCTCTAAATATAAGAAAGTCAAGGAAAAAAGTGGTATAGACATGACCCAGCAAGAAATAGATAGTATTATATTAGGAAAGGAGGAAAGATTATCTAAGATCTATAAATTCTTAATAACTTATTGGATAGGGGCTGAGATTGTTAAAGACTCAATGATTGCCTGGGTTGGTTAAATATTGGTTACTCAATTGAATTGATAAAATGGGAAGAAATTTGGACGAAACAATTGAAATTTCTGATGGCAACCACTTACAAAGAAAACTTGTATAAGATGGTGTATAGATGGCATCTCCCTCCTGCTCGATTAGCCAAAATGTTTCCAGGACCCTCCCCAAATTGTTGGAAGTGTGGGGAGATAGGTACTTATTATCATGTATGGTGGACCTGCCCTAAGGCAATCAAATTTTGGAGATTTATACAGAGGTGGATATTAGAAATCACGGGATATAAATTACAATTGAAACCAGAATACTATCTATTAAATATTAGGCCAGATAAGATAGGCACGAATATATGGTGTCTGATTACATATATCACAACCGTAGCAAGAATATGTTTTGCTCAACATTGGAAGGGGAAAGACCTACCGGCTGAAGATTTGATTCTGGGAAAAATTATCGAATATGCGGAAGCTGACAGGTTAACAAACATTTTGAGAGATCAAAAGGACTCCGTATATTTTCAATGTTGGGACCAATGGTATACTTGGTTGAATAATAGAATACAAAAAGGATAAGGTTAGTGTAGATTTTATTTTTTTATTTGTATATCTTGACTGAAGTTAATATATTGTGTAAAGCTCCCGTCGCGATCTGTGTGTGAGTAAATATTTTGTTGTAAAGAAATAAATAAAATTTATATATATATAAAAAGAAATTAATCAAGGAGAGAAGCAACCTGGAATTGAGGAGAAACTTCCTAACAGTGTCCCAAAGGTGCTTTTTCAGGAGGCAACTGGAATTCCTTAGTTTTTTTTTTCTTTTTTGAAGACCTTTCGCTTCTCATCCAAGAAGCTTCTTCAGTTCTGACAGGATAGCGAGGACTGTCAAAGCTGAAGAAGCTTCTTGGATGAGAAGCAAAAGGTCTTCAAAAGAAAAAAAAACCCAAGAAAGTCCAATTGCCTCCTGGGGAAAAAAAAAAACGCACAACCACGACCTGGATGACTGAGAGCCTCTACAGACTTCCTAAACAGGGAGGACAATCAAGCGGCGGAATGGCTGGCCTCCAGACGGTGTGGCTGCTTCATTTGCTGAAGGATTTAAGAAGAGGCTGGGCAGCTGCTTGTCTGAATGGTGGCTCAGTGGCCAAGACACTGGGCTTGTCGATCAGAAAGGTTGGCGGTTCGAATCCCTAGTCCAGGAGGGGGTTGGACTAGATGACCTCTGAGGTCCCTTCCAACTCTGTTGCTGTTAAGGTCTCCTGTGTGAGGAGGGGTTTGGACTAGATGACCTCTGAGGTCCCTTCCAACTCTGTTACTGTTAAGGTCTCCTGCATCAGCAGGGGGTTGGACTAGATGACCTCTGAGGTCCCTTCCAACTCTGTTACTCTGTTACTGTTAGCGTCTCCTGCGTGAGGAGGGGGTTGGACTAGATGACCTCCGAGGTCCCTTCCAACTCTGTTACTGTTAACGTCTCCTACGTCATCAGGGGTTGGATTAGATGACCTCTGAGGTCCCTTCCAACTGTTACTGTTAACGTCTCCTGTGTCAGCAGAGGGTTGGACTAGGTGACCTCTGAGGTCCCTTCCAACTCTGTTACTGTTAAGGTCTCCTGTGTCAGCAGAGGGTTGGACTAGGTGACCTCTGAGGTCCCTTCCAACTCTGTTACTGTTAATCTCCTGCATCAGCAGGGGGTTGGACTAGATGACCTCTGAGGTCCCTGCCACCTCTATTCTGATTTCTCGTGGCCGGGGGCTCGGAGCCGGCCAAAGGGATGGGCGGGTGGGATGAAAGCGGTCCTTGAATTGAGCGGTGCGGGGGAGGCACCTTTGCCACCCCCCGCCCTCCCCCCCCCCGAGGAAACAAATAGCCGACGGTTAAGCGAGACCCCCAGGCCGGCGACTGGCTGGCGCTGCCGTGGTTGTCGATCCGGCCAGCGAGGCGTCCGCAGAGCCCGGGCGAAGGATTAAGGTTTCCCCGCTATCTGCCTCTCGGCATCTCACCGCCTCCGCCTCGCCCGGGGGATGGGGGTGGGGGGGAAGGGGCTTCGGTTTCAGCTCGGCTTGCCCCGCGCCTCCCCGCCGCCGGAGAAGCCCAGTCAATCAGAATCAGGCTCTAGAGCTGGAAGGGACCTTGGAGGTCATCTAAGTCCAGCCCCGTTCAAGCAGGAGATCCTATACCGCGGGGCCGGAGGAAAGGCAAGCCGGCTTGGGGAGGAGGAGGAGGAGAAGCGCAGAGGGGATCAGAATCAGAATCGGGCTATATAGAGCTGGAAGGGACCTTGGAGGTCATCTAGTCCAGCCCCCTGCTCAAGCGGGAGATCCTATACCGGGAGGCCCGGAGGAAAGGCAAGCCGGTTTGGGGAGGAGGAGGAGAAGAAGCGCAGAGGGGACCAGAATCAGAATCAGGCTCTAGAGCTGGAAGGGACCTTGGAGGTCATCTAGTCCAGCCCCCTGCTCAAGCCGGAGATCCTATATTGGGGGTTCAAGCAGCGGGGCAGGAGGAAAGGCAAGCCGACTTGGGGTGGGGAGGAGAATAAGCGCAGCGGGGATCAGAATCAGGCTATATAGAGCTGGAAGGGATCTTGGAGGTCATCTAGTCCAGCCCCCTGTTCAAGCAGGAGATCCTATACCGCGGGGCCCCGGAGGAAAGGCAAGCCGGCTTGGGGAGGAGGAGGAGGAGAAGCGCAGCGGGGATAAGAATCAGAGTCAGGCTCTAGAGCTGGAAGGTACTTTGGAGGTCATCTAGTCCAACCCCCTGCTCAAGCGGGAGATTCTATACCGGGGTTCAAGCGGCGAGGCCGGGAGGAAAGGCAAGCCGGCTTGGGGTGGGGCGGGGAGGAGAATAAGCGCAGAGGGGATCAGAATCAGAATCAGGCTATATAGAGCTGGAAGGGACCTTGGAGGTCATCTAGTCCAGCCCCCTGCTCAGGCAGGAGACCTGGACTAGGGATTCAAACTGCCGACCTTTCTGATCGACATGCTGGTGCCTGAACCACCGAGCCACCATTTAAAGAGGTTGCCAGGGAGAGTATTTATAGCTCAGGGTTGAGATGAGGGGTCCTTGGGGCTCCCTGAGCTTGGTGGTTTGCTTGCGGACGTTTCATTACCCAACTAGGTAATACCATCTGTGCAGGAGGAGGAGGAGGAGGAGGAGGAGGAGGAGGAGGAGGAGGACAACGACTGTGGGGTCCTTAGTGTTCTCTAAACATGGTTGTTTTCTTGCAGATGTTTCATGACCCAACTAGATAACATAATCAGTGCTTGCAGAGAGTGGGGTATTCAGGGAGGAGGAGGAGGAGGAGGAGGAGGAAAGGAAGAAGAGGGGGACTATTGGGTCACTGGTACTCTCTGAGATCAGTTGTTTGCTTGCAGACGTTTCATGACCCAACTAGGTAACATCATCCGTGCTAGAAAAGAGTGAGGTTTGCAGGGAAGAGGAGGAGGAGCTCTTGGTGCTCTCTGAGCCTGGCGGTTTTCTTGCATTCATTAGGCAAAACTAGGTAAGCACTGATGATCTTACCTAGTTGGGTAACGAAACGTCAACGAGAAAACCAGCAAGCTCGGAGAGCACCAAGGGCTCCTAAAGAGGTTGTGTATTTGTACAGGTAGTCCTCGACTTACGACAAGTCGGTTTAGCGACCCGTTCAAAGGGACGGCGCCGAACAACGTGATTGACGACCGTTTTTCAGAGTTACGACCTTTGCAACATCCCCATGATCGCGTGATCACAAGTCACAGGATGCTTGGCAACTGATTCACATTTATGACGGTTGCAAGGTCTCGGGGGTCATATTTGGCAAATATCTGACCAGCAAAATCAATGGGGAAGCCAGATTCACTGAACAACTGGGTTACTAATCGTAAGTCGAGGATATCCCTACAGCCTGGGTGATTTTTAAGACCCCACCAAGGAGAAGATGACAAAGGCCTTATCTCCTTCCTAAATTTTGTTCTGCAATGATTGGTACTCAAGAGACATTTTCCTGAGGTTCTCATTCTCACACAGCACCCTAAATTGGATTAAAAAGATCCTGGGTAAATTTTTAGTTTTATGAGTCATCTTCCTTGCTGTGTGAAGTGGACAATCCCATCAGTGGTGGGTTTCAATTTTTTTTTACTGCCAGTTCTGTGGGTGTGGCTTGGTGGGTGTGGCTTGGGCGTGGCAAGGGAAGGATACTGTAAAATCTCCATTCCCTCCCCACTCCAGGGGAAGGTTACTGCAAAATCCCCATTTCCTCCGGATCAGCTGGAACTCGGGAGGCAGAGAATAGATGGGGGTGGGGCCAGCCAGAGGTGGTGTTTACCGGTTCTCTGAACTACTCAAAATTTCCGCTACTGGTTCTGCAGAACTGGTCAGAACCTGCTGAAACCCACCTCTGAATCCCATTCAACCAGATTATGGCTTGTTTGGGTTTCTCCACTCTGTTTACTGACTCAGTATTGCCTTCGGAAGTTGTGGGAGCTTCATCACTGGAGGCTTTCAAGAAGAGACCGAACTGCCATCTGTCAGAAATGGTGTAGGGCAGTGATGGCTAACCTTTTTGCCATCGTGTGCCAGGGGGTGCAGGGGAGGTTCATGCACGTGCCCCCGCCCATAATTCTATGCGCCCTGCCCCACGCATGCACACGTGACCCTCCCCACCCCGCTCCTGGCACGTGTTGGCCCAGTAGGTCCGTTTTTCTCTCTCACCTGGCTCCAGATCTTCTCTATGCGTCTGGGGAGGGTGAAAACAGCCTTCCCCGACCCTTCAGAGGCCAAAGGCTGTTTTCATCCTCCCCAGACGCATAGAGAGGATCTGGAGCCAGGTGAGAAAGAAAAAAGGGCCTTCCCCACCCCCCCCAGGCCTTCCGGAGGCAGGAAACATCTTGTTTCCCTACTTCTCGTGGGCCCAGAAGGCCCGAAAATCAACTGGCCGGCGCGCACATGTGCGCCAGAGCTGAGCTGGTGTGCCCAC
This sequence comes from Pantherophis guttatus, assembly GCF_029531705.1. The sequence goes on along the minus strand of NW_026843744.1, from coordinate 2,100,070 downwards.
TGATATGGCTATGTGTGCCATCTGTGGCACGCGTGCCATAAGTTCGCCATCACGGGTGTAGGGTCTCCTGCTTGGGCAGGGAGGGAGGTTGGACTAGATGACCTACAAGGTCCCTTCCAACTCTATTAATCTGTAATCTGTAAAGATTTAGGGTTAAGTGGACTGTGTGAATATAGACAATTACACTGTATGTAGGCATTGTATGTGCTGCCAAATATTTCTGGAGAACCAATTTCCCCACAAACTTATTTTATTGATATACCATATTTTAAAAAAACATAATGGAGTGATGGTGAGAATTGCTATGTTGATTCTCATGAAATTACATCTGGAGGCTTTGCTATAAATTTGAGCCCTTATGTCACACGTGCATCATGTTGTTTGCTAGTATGATGAAGCTTCCGTATCCTGAGGGTTTGCAGGATACTAATCTTTTCCATCGTAATGATGGGTATAGTTATCTGTTAAGTATATTATCAAACAATGATGCTGTTAACAGTAGTTGCACTAAGGAACCTGTTCTTGTGTAACTTTGATTACTCCAAGTAGAAAATAATAGGATGGGTAGGGATGCAATGCAGCATACTTAGAATCCGCATAATTTATTTTAATTTTTAAATATATTTTTTATCCTGCCATTTTTATTTTTATTTTTGTTTAGCTCAAAAGAGGTGAACATAATACTCCTTCCTTCTTCTATTTTCCCCATAACGACAACCCTGTGAAGTTGGTTGGGCTGAGAGAGGGAATGGTCCAATGTTACCCAATCAGCTTTCGTCCCTAAGTCGGGACTAGAACTCACCATGTCCTGATGATTGGCCCAAAGTCACTCAGCCAACTTTCATGGCTAAGGCAGGACTAGAATTCAATGTCTCTGGGTGATTGACCCAAAGTCACCCAGCTAATACCTAAGGCAGAACTATAACTCACAGTCCCTGATGATTGGCCCAAAGTCACCCAGCTAGGTCTCATGTCTAAGGCAGAACTATAACTCACAATCTCCTGATGATTGGCCCAAAGTCACTCAGCCAACTTTCATGGCTAAGGCAGGACTAGAATTCAATGTCTCCTGGTGATTGACCCAAAGTCACCCAGCTAATACCTAGGGCAGAACTATAACTCACAGTCCCCTGGTGATTGGCCCAAAATCATCCAGCCGGCTCCTATGCCTAAGTCAGGACTAGAACTCAATGTCTCCTGGTGATTGGCCCAAAGACACCCAGCTAGGTTTCATGCCTAAGGCAGAACTATAACTCACAGTCTCTTGGTTTTTACCAGGAGACCAAAACTGGGTCTCCTGATTATCTCTATAATCTTCCCATCTTAATCATCCCCAAGAATGCTAATATTCCTTCTCATCGTCTGTTTTTATTTTCCCCCTCTCCGTCTTGAGAAGCCCCACCGTCCATCCCCTGCGCGATGCCCGAATCCCAAAGCCGCTCAGGCCGCCTTTCCCCCAATCTATTCCCATCCCCTCAGGAAGACGGCCTGCTCAGGGAAATTTCTCAACGACCGGCCGCCTAATTTCTCTGCCGCTTTTGATTGACACGCTGTCTCAGAGATCATGTGTTAATCCCTTCTCCACTCAAGCCTTTTCATAACTCATTTCTCTCGGGCGAGATGGAGACTCTGATCGTTGCCGTGGCAACCGCGATAGCGCTAAGCCATTTCCCTCTCTGCACGGAGCCATTATTCCACATGCATAGACGATGCGCGACAAAGGTCGCCCCAAAGTCATCGGCGGCACAGCACACGTTTATTAAACTTTTATTTTGCCTTTCTTTCTTTCGCCTTTCTTCCTTCTTTTCTTTCTTCCCTTCCTTTTCTCTCTCTCTTTCTTTCTTTCCTTCCTTTTCTCTCTCTCTCTCTTTCTTTCTTTCTCTCACCTTCCTTTCTTTCTATCTTTCTTTCTCTCTCGCCTTCCTCCCTCCCTCCTTCTTTCTTTCTTTCTTCCTTCCTTCCTCCTTTCCTTTCCTTCTTTCTTTCGCCTTCCTTCCTTCCTTCTTTTCTTTCTTTCCTTCCTTCCTTTTCTCTTTCTTTCTTTCTTTCCTTCCTTTTCTCTCTCTCTCTCCTTCTTTCTCTCACCTTCCTTCCTTTCTTCCTTGCTTGCTTCCTTTTTTTCTTTCTATCTTTCTTTCTTTCTCTCTCGCTTCCTCCCTCCCCCTTCCTTCCTTCCTTCCTTCCTTCCTTCCTTCCTTCCTTCCTTCCTTCCTTCCTTCTTTCCTTTCCTTTCCTTTCCTTTCCTTTCCTTTCCTTTCCTTTCCTTCCCTTCCCTTCCCTTCCCTTCCCTTCCCTTCCCTTTCTTTCCTTTAGACCATTTTCCTACCCGGCATTTCTCTCCACCTGAAGATTCCGGTTGATTTCCAGCTGGGGACGGAGAGGAAAGGACAAGAAAGGAGGGGAAAATGAGACCAAATCGCATACACAACAACACACATTTCCAAATTGCATCGAGTTATTATAACAACAGCAGCAGCAGCAATAATAAAAAATCACCAAAGGCAGGCTGGTAGGCAGGATGGAGAGATTAGCTTTAAGAGGGGTTGGTTCGGCCTTGCTAGTTTCTGTATTTTTATTTTGCAGACCCGGCCAATAAAAGTCTTCAGAGGGAAAGAAAAAAAAAGGGGGAACAACACAAATAAAACTCAGGAAATTAAAATCTCCAAAGAGAGAGAGAGAGAAAAAAAACATTGGATGCAAGGCAGAGTGGATTCTGATTGTTCATCATCAGCAGCTAACATGGTCGTACGGAGAGGAAGATTAAAAAAATAAAGAAATCACACTCCCCTCTTCCCAATGGTATATAAAGTGATATTCTATTTAAGAATGGAATCTATCGGTCTGATCTTGTCTACTATTGGGGTGGCGGAAATGAAGAGAGCCTGTCTGTCCACCTGAGGGAAAGATTTCAACCGATGCTTTAAAGATGCTCTCGTCTTCCTGGCTGGGAGTAGAGACTACAGTCTCCATGTTTCACAGCTGGTGTGGTTGCAGAATTCTGGAAATCGCAGTTGCAAAATGCCCAGGAAAGAATCTAGGGCCATATTTCTTAACTTTAGCAACTTTAAGATAGGTGGACTTCAATTCCCAGAATTCTCCATGCTGGCTGGGGAATTCTGGGAGTTGAAGTCCACCTATCTTAAAGTTGCTAAAGTTGAGAAACTCGGCTAAGGTGCCAAGGGGTGGGGAATCTCAGACTCTTAAAATTTAGGCCTGGAGTTGTGGGGCAGGGATTGAGAATACAACTGTCAGCCCTTTGAGGTAGGCCAGCAGAGAAAACACAGCCCCTAGCACTCTTCTATAGTAAAGTTTGCAGGATTGCTGTTTTTTTGTTGTTGTTATAGGATATAATAACAGAATTCTGAATAAATTGACTTGTTTGATTACGGAGAGAACAGCAATTTCTTTGATAAAAGAAAAACTTTTTGGGACTTTTTGGTGAAAATGAATAAAAATGAACTGGGGATTCGGGATTTTACCAATTGGAATTGGTAAAAATGTGTCTTTGGGAAGAAGGAATGTAATGGGGGGGAATGGTAAATATTATGTTTATATCTGCTGCAAAGGAGATTTTAGAATTGCTTTTTTAGCTATATTTCTTTTGTTACCTTTTGCTTTTCCTTTTATTTCTTTTTTCTATTTTTCATGTTTCTTTAGGTGTTTTTTTTTTTTAGTTGGCTGGCTGGGGAATTCTGGGAGTTGAAGTCCAGAAGTCTTAAAGTTGCCAAGTTTGGGGACCTCTGCCCATAAGACACGGTTTCAGACAATTAACAATTAAATTACACACGGTAATCCTTGGTGTGAATGCCCCAATGTTAAATACACACAAAGATTTTCTTATCATCCAGAAGTTCCCGTCCTGCTTAGCGTTATTAAGGATGAAGAAATAGGCATCTTTATAAATAGATATAAGCTATCAATAATTTTTGAGGGGAGAAAGGACGTGTCTATAGGTATAGAGGAGGGGTAAGCAGCTGAAGCTCAAAACACAATTTGGAAACCAAAAATACATGCCCACAGGTTTAGGGGATTATGGGCCTTGAAGCCCATCGTTCAAAACCTTTCAACCTTTCAACCATGGTTATCTGCAGCTGGATCACCTGTCGATGTTCTGCCCCAGCTACGGACCCCAAAAAACGCAGCACACACAACATCTGTACAAACCTTAGTTTACTAATTAAGGACTACTAATGAGCTTTCTTAGTAGTTGTTCGAACACAAGTACAGTTTAAATCAGTCTTTTCTGAACAAGGGCTGTTAATTTAACTTCATTAACAGCCAACAAGAATCCAAAGAATAATAACTCAATGCTGAGGCACAGTCTTTCAGATAACCGTAATCTTACTGTAGTTGGCAGAATGCCCAGAAGCAATTTGCAGGAAAACTGACAAGAGAGAAACAAGAGCCGAATTAAACGTTTCTGGAATCAAGACGCAAAAGAATATGAATGAAGTTATTTCTTGCAAATTGCATCAGTTGTCGTCCTTCCTTAAATAGACTAGGGGAGTGACCAATTAGCCCAAGCCTTATTCTTGAGGAGACCTCCTCCTGAGGAGCCACTCCTGCCTTTTAACAGCTCTGTGCGCTGTGCATTGAGAAGAGGCTCCTCCTCTTCTTCCTCTTCACTTATGGGAGCTTCTGGAGGTTCTGAAGGCCCTGGCTGAATCCCCGCCTCTGGCACCACATCTTCTCCAGCCTCCTCACTGTCCAACTCGAGCTCCGGCTGCACAGGCTGCTGGCGCAGCACCACACCAGCCTCCTCACTGTCGGAATCAGCTACTAACTGCACAGGCCGCTGACGCGCCACAACAGTCGATCACTGATGACAGACCACAGGACTGCTTGCTTTCTGATTCAGTTGCTGGAGATTTTCAGCAATAAAGACAGAATTTTCATTCACTTAACCAGGTTAACCAAATCTTAGCATTCATACCGTAGGCAGGCTGGATTACTGTTCATCTTAGTTTGTGTATGTCTATGGCTTAGACCGAGATGTAAACTTAGCTCATTGGTTCACTTCTGCTTCAAGTATACAGGTAGTCCTCAATTTACAACAGTTCATTTAGGGACCGTTCCAAGTTACAACAGCACTGAAAAAAAGTGACCTGACTGTTTTTCACACTTACGACCGTTTGCATCCCTGTGGTTACGTGATCAAACTTTAGTTGCTTGGCAACTGATTTGTATTTATGACGGTTGCAGTGTCCTGGGGTCACGTGTATTGTGACCCAGGACCAAGTAGGTATTATCAGACGCAAACAGTTCGAAACAAACAGACTTTATTAGAACAGCTGAGAATTAACTCATTCTCAGGGTAGTCCAAACTCATTCAAAACAAATTCTTCATAACATAAATTCTTCAGTCTAATCACCAACCTTGGTATAATTAGGCAACCTGCCAAAGGCTTTTCTTGGCAAAAGTTCAGAAGCAGAAGACACCAACAAGAAATAAACGTAGCAAGATAAGAAACAAATCTATCAACGTTGTTTTCCAACAAAGAGCCCAAGAGCCGTTCCTGGTCTTTTAAGCCTTATGGGAGGGGCCAATCATCTCTTGGCCTTACTCCTGAGTTGTCCTCTTTGCTGTAGCTGCTCCTGGCAGCTCTTCTCATGCATGCACTAGGAACAGGCTCCTCCTGTTCCTCTGCCTCTCTGCTGTCAGCCTCTGGAGGCTCCGGAGTCCACACTCCACTCCCCTATGGCCCTGGCCCCATCTCTGCCTCCAACGCAGAGCCCTCATCCGGGCCTTCCCCAGCCTCCAGGACTGGCCCATGTTCTTCCTCAGCCTCATCGCTGTCCGACTCCGCTGCCAGCTCCTCAGGCTGCTGGCGGACCACAACAACGTGGCCCCTTTTACAACCTTCTGACAAACAAAGTCAATGGGGAAGCCAGATTCACTTAACAACCGTGTTATTAACTTAACAACTGCAGTGATTCACTTAACAAATGTGGCAAGAAAGGTGGTAAAATGGAACAAGATTTACTTAAAAAATGTCTCTTTTAGCAACAGAAATTTTGGGCTCATTTGTGGTCATAAGGACTACTTATAACTGTGTGAAGAGCATGGGATATAGGTAGTCCTGGACTTATGACTGGTTGCTTTATGTGTTCAAAGTTATGATGGTGCTCCCCCCCGCCAAAAAAAGTTACTTACAACCCAGTTCTGAAGTTCTGACAAGTAGCCCCTTCTTGTGGTCATGTGACTGTATTTTGGCCACCCAGCAAACATTCCACATTTATGACTGTTTGCAGCATCCCGCAGTCACATGACTTCAATTTATAGTTTTACCGAAAAATTGTATTTACTTCTGGTTTTCAGCAAAAAAAAACAAAAACCCATAGGGAACAGTGGGTTTATTTAATTACTGCAGTATTCACTTTATGACCCATGAAAAAAAGTAAAATCAGGTCGGCCACTTTATGACTGTCATGACTTAAGGGGCAGTTCCATTACGGTCATAAGCAGTGGTGGGATTCAGCTGGTTCGGTCCGGTTCAGGCTGGTTCGGGTGACCCAGTAATTAAATTGCTTGCTGGCCCCATCCTGCCCCACCCTGCCCCACTCCACCCCTTCCAGGAGTCCCCATGAGCCCCATTTTGGTTCCCAGGTAAGCACAGGAAGGCCTACTAGGCCCAAAACGGGGCACGGGGGGTGCAGAGTCCCCCCGCGACCCGTTTTCGCTCCCAGGAGGCTTCAAGGAGGCCTCCTAGGCCCAAAATGGGGCGCGGGCAGGGCCGTGTGTTACACACACACACACACACACACGTGGCCCATTTTTGCTCCCAGGAGGGTGCAGGAGGCCAAGTGTTGCCTGTCACACCCATTGGCCACACCCACCACGGCCACGGCCACCCAGCCGGTCATTAGGGCAGAGAACTGGTTGTTAAATTGTTTGAATCCCACCACTAGTCATAATTCAAGGATCCTTTCTAATTCAATAACCAGGCTAAGCATTTTGTGTGAAGCCACACAAGAAATGTATATTTTCTTAGTTGGGCAGAATGTTTTCGTTTTAAAGGCTAAGTAAACCGTTCAGTTTTTTGGATTCATAAAATAAACTTTTATGTCCCAAGTGTCTTGCTTTCTGTTTCCATCAGCACACCGTCTCCTCTTCCTGATATTTCAACAGCTTGCTTGGTTTAATCACAAGTTCCTGGTACTTAGTTGTTATTTTGCACTGCATTCAATTTGTGACATTTCAGGCCAGGGAGTAGATTATGGGTGTGTGTGTGTGTGTGTGTGTGGTATCTGAATTATTGGGGTTTTCACAGCCCAGTAGATGGACAGTTTTTATACTTCAGCGCCAAAAAAAATTGTGTTCCATATATAGGTGGATAATATTCACCCACAGCATTATATAAACCCGTGATGGTGAACCTGTGGCACGTGTGCCACAGGTGGCACGTGGAGCCATATCCGTGGGAATGCAAGTGTTGCCCTACCTCAGCTCCAGCACGCATGGGCGCACCGGCCAGCTGATTTTCGGGCCTTCTGGGTCCACCGGAAGTCAGAAAACAGGCCGTTTCTGGCCTCCGGAGGGCCTCCGGGGGTGGGTGGGTGAGGAAGGCCATTTTCACCGTCCCCAGGCTCCTAGAAAGGCTCTGGAGTGTGGGGAGGGTGAAAAACGGGCCTTCCGGTCCCACCGAAAGTTGGGAAATCAGCCGTTTCCTGCCTCTAGAGGGCCTTGGGAGGGTTGGAGAAGGCTGTTTTTGCCCTCCCCAGGCTCCAAGAAAGCCTCTGGAACCTGAGGAGGGTGAAAAACGGGTCTACCAGGCCCACCGTGCCATCGCATGCCAAAAGCAAGGGGACTATGGGGGGTCATGCGTGTGGGGTGGGGCACATTGAATTATGGCTGTGGGCACAGGTGCGCAACCCCGCTGCCGTCCCCCTGTTTTTGGCATGCGATAGCAAAAAGGTTAGCCATCACTGATATAAACCATGATATCTGTTGCCAAAAAGAAAGAAAGAAAGAAAGAAAGAAAGAAGAAAGAAAGAAAGAAAGAAAGAAAGAAAGAAAGAAAGAAAGAAAGAAAGAAAGAAAGAAAGAGATTAAAAATAAACCAGGGGAGCATTTGAGAAGAGCGGAGAATATACGGCAGAATCTTCCAAACCCTTGCGTTCACTGACAGCTTCCTTACACATCACGAAAGTGAAAATAATAATAATGTCAGTGTTAAATATTAAGAACTTTCAGGTTGATAGTGAAGAAGTGAAAGGACCAGGAGTCTTCAAGAACAGGTAAAGTTGGTCAGTGCGATGGAGAAATCGCAAAATTAATCCCTAGAGAAAAGGGAGAAACTTAAGAAGAGAAAATGAAGGATCAGGATCATTCCAATAATAATAAACATTGGAATAGTTAAAAACAGTTGTCTTCCCAATAGGAGTACAGGTAGTCCTCAACTTACGACCGCAATGGAGCCCAAAGTTTATTTTTCTAAGTGAGAAATTTGGTAAGTGAATTTTGCCCCATTTTATGACCTTCCTTGCCACCGTTGTTAAGTGAATCACTGCAGTTGTTAAGTTAGTAACACGGTTGTTGAGTGAATCTGGTTTCCCTATTGACTATGCTTGTCAGAAGATTGCAAAAGGGGATCACATGAGCCCGGGACACTGCCACCGTCATAAATGTGAATTGGTTGTCAAATATCTGAATATAAATCATATGATTATGCGGATGTTGCAATGGTCATAACCAGTGGTGAAAGCCAAATATTTTTAGTACTGGTTCTGTGGGCGTGGCTTGGTGGGCATGGTGTGGCTTGGTGGGCGTGGCTTGGTGGGTGTGGTAGGGGAAGGATACTGCCAAATCCCCATTCCCACCCCACTCCAGGGGAAGGATACTGCCAAATCCCCATTCACTCCCCACTCCAGGGGAAGGATACTGCAAAATCCCCATTCCCACCCCACTCCAGGGGAAGGTACTGCAAAATCCCCATTCCCTCCCCACTCCTGGGGGAAGCATATTGCAAAATCTCCATTCCCACCCCACTCTGGGGCCAGCCAGAGGTGGTATTTCCTGGTTTTCCGAACTACTCAAAATTTCCGCTACCGGTTCTCCGAACTACTCAAAATTTCCGCTACCGGTTTTCCAGAACCTGCCAGAACCTGCTGGATTTCACCCCTGGTCATAACTGTGAAAAATGTTCATAAGTCACTTTTTACAGCACCGTAACTTTGAACGGTAACTAAGCCAACTGTTGTGAAGAGGTCTACTGTACACAGTTGTGAAAGCTGGCCATTGAGAAAGAGCTGGAGAAGGTAGACAGATGCCTAGATAGAGTGGTAGATCTGGAGATGGCGACTAGAGAAGAATGCGAGAAGAATCCATCAATCTTGGTCTGAAGAAGGACTGGTTGTTCCTTGAGGTGATGATGTGTCTGCAGAAGCTCATATTTTGGGCGTGTGATGTGAGCAGACGATGGACCACAAAACATGACTCTGCTTGGGAAGGTTGGAAGAAGTAGAAGAGAAAGGATGGGTAAGAAGGATGACATAGCGAATTCCAGCAACTATCCTTCATATGTTTTAGCCTCCAATCCTCTAATCATCTTTGTTGCTCTTGTTAGGATATGGTTTGAGCCTAACAAGTTGTCCAGGCAATATATGTGTTCTGTGACTTTAATATGAATATGTATTGTGTGACTTTAAAGTTTTACTGCTGATTCATTGTAATGCTGAGTCATGCTGTAATTAGATAATCACTGGTTGTAAACGTATTTAAGAAAGGTACTGTAAAGTATTCAGTTGATGATATGCTACCGTAGTGTGTGGAGTTGCTACCATTGTGCTAGCATCGTTGGATGGATCTGCTACCATCGTGGTTTGTGAACCAGAGTGAGTTTGTTATTCTAACCAACTACTGTTTGTGTGGTAAGAAGATTATTGTATCACTGGACTGATTTAACTGGCAAAGACTTGGCTTGATTTAAAAGACTACGAGATTGTTTTTTTCACTATAAAGTAAACTTTCGATAAACCAGTTTACATATCTCTTATTCATTGCTCTCAACAATGTTTCTCTATGCTCTACACTCTGCTGGTTGGTAACACAACAACAATATCCTTAACAGCTCTTCTCTGCACTCTTTCCAGAGTCTTGATATGTGTTTTTTTTTATATCACGGAGATCAAAATTGGATGCAGTACTCCAAGTGTGGTCTTACCACAGACAGCTCCTTGGAAGAGGTACACAGTCTAAGTAGAGCAGGGATGAGCAGCGATGTCAATTTTACAGCCTGTGGACTTCCATGAACTGGTAGAATTTCTGAGCCAGCCATTCATGGTTGGCTCAGGAATTCTGGGATTTGAAGCCCACACATGTTGTAAAGTTGTCGTGGTTGCCTACCCAAGAAGTAGAAGCAAATCCACACTGTCCCCAGAAGTTAAACCCAACACCATGGCCTCTAACTCAGGGGTGAAATGCTCCTGGTTCGGACAGGTTCGGCCGAAAACCCTGCAGCGATGGAGGCGCGAGGCTCCGCCCACTGGCCTGGTAGTTGTTACTTCCTGATTTTAAGCGGGAAGTAACCTGTTTTTTACCCTCTGCGAATGCGCAGAAGGGTTTGCGTATGAGCAGCTCGCGTGGCACATGCACTTCCAAACCGGTTGGGAAGGTAAGTAGATTTCATCCCTGCCGTAACTCACAATACATTATCCCAGATAAAGGCCCTTTTGTGCAGTAAATGCTATTTAGTACTTGCTGATAGCATTTTGTTAACAAGGAGATAACATGAACAAGATGTGCTAGTTTAGCTGCCTATAGATAACTGTAAGTGGGCCTTTGTTAAGGTTTCCTTCACCTCTGTGACTGATGGGAAGTCCTAAATTCAATACATAATTCTTTTTCCCTCCCCTTTTCAGATTGAGTAAGTATGAGAAAACAGTCTCCGTTAGAGTCTCCATGTTAGGTCTCCTTGAGGATTAAATCAGGAACTAAGACATATATTGTTTGAGAAAAAAATTCCACAGATGAACTTGGGAATATAAGAGGAGTACGAAGAATAGGACAGGACAGGACAGGACAGGACAGGACAGGACAGGACGGGGTCAGCAACCTGTGGCTCTGGAGCCGCATGTGGCTCTTTCACCCCTCTGCTGTGGCTCCCTATCACTCAAAATATGCGTCACAACTGCCAATGTGCGACACCCGCCGGCACGCGATTTATTGAGCTTTTCAACCCCCGGTAGGCCAACCATGGATAAGTCCAAGAAAAGAAAAGTTTCAGAAGAAAACAGAACATTTACTTCAACTACATATGCTAGTTTTGTGGCCACTCAAGAAATAGTCAGGCATCTTTTTTTGTGGGAAACATGTCCAAATGGCTCTTTGAGTGTTTAAGGCTGCAGACCCCTGGGATATGATAAGATAATAGCAGGGGTGAAATGCTACCGGTTCAGACCGGTTTACCTGAACCGGTAGTAAAAAAAAATGCTACCAGTTCAAGCGAACCGGTATTTCTGATGATCAGCTTTTTTTGTTAGAAATTTAGAGGTTTAGAAATCCTGATTTCTAGTGAATCTAAATTGTGTGGCACAACTGTTCCCCTCCCCTTGCTGTTCTACTTATCTTAGAAAAGACTTCTTAATTCTCCTTTTTCAGTGCTGCATGGTAGCACCTGTGGTGCGCCTGCGCACGAAGCATGCATTTGGCATGCACTGCACATGCGCATGCGAAGTGAACCCGTAGCAGACTTCAGAGCATTTCACCCCTGGGTAATAGGAAAAATAGAATAGAATAGAATGGAATGGAATGGAATGGAATGGAATGGAATCTTCTAGTCCAACCCCTGCTTAGGCAGGAAACACATACCCGGGGTCAGCAATCCACGGCTCTGGAGCCGCATGTGGCTCTTTCATCCCTCTGCTACGGCTCCCTGTCGCTCAAAATATGCGTCACAACTGCCAATGTGCAACACCCACTGACGCACAATTTATTAAGCTTTTCGATCCCCAGTAGGCCAATCATGGATAAATCCAAGAAAAGAAAAGTTTCAGAAAAAAACAGAATCTTTCATTCAACTATGTACAAAAGTATGAAGGCTATTGCTTAACGCATTGTAAGCCACTCTGAGTCTCCGGAGAAGGGCGGCATATAAATCGAACCAATAAATAAATAAGTAAGTAAATAAGTAAGTAAGTAAGTAAGTAAGTAAGTAAGTAAGTAAGTAAGTAAATAAATAAATAAATAAATAAATAAATAAATAAATAAATAAATAAATAAATAAATAAGCTATATATGCTAGTTTTATGGCCGCTCAGGAAATAGACAGGTACGGGAAGAGTTTTGTGGCTCCCGGTGTTTTCTTTTCTGTGGGAAACGGGTCCAAATGGCTCTCTGAGTGTTTAAGGTTGCTGACCCCTGCACTATACCATTTCAGACAAACAGTTGTCCAATCGTGGTCATTGGCCAGACATGCTGGGATGCTTCAATGTTTGAGAATGGCTGTGTTCTACAGATTGAATTTTAACGGTATAAAAATAAGGAATGATATTATTCCTTGTCCCAACTCTAGCACCCTTGTCATGATTAGCTTTATGGAGAGGATCATGCAAATTTAGTCATGATTTGATATTGCAGTACAGGTAAATAGGGCCCAGGGTTCAAGTCTATGGAGATCCATCTGGATCTTGAGCCTATCATCTAGGGCAGTGATGGCTAACCTTTTTGCCATCGCGTGCCAGGAAGGGGGTGGGGTGGGGGAGGTTCACGAGCGAGCGTGCCCACACCCATAATTCTATGCGCCCCGCCCCGCGCACGCAACCCCCTTCCCTCCAATTCTGGCACGTGATGTCCCGGTAGGCACGTTTTTCTGTCTCACCTGGCTCCAGATCCTCCCTATGCATCTGGGGAGGGCAAAAACAGCCTTCCCCACCCCACCCACAGGCCCTCCGGAGGCAGGAAACAACCTGTTTCCCTACTTCTGGTGGGCCCAGAAGGCCCAAAAATTAGCTGGCTGGCGCATGCATGCACGCCCTAGCTGAGCTGGCATGCCAGGCGACATGGCTCCGTGTGCCACCTGTGGCACGCGTGCCATAGGTTCACCATCACGGATCTAGAGTGTTGGCTATTCCTGCCAGCATGGTGTCGTCTGCAAATTTTATGACTTCCCCTTCTATCCCCTCGTCCAAATCATTGATGATACCGCTTCAAGGTATTGGTTCTCATCTTCAAAGCGCTCCATGGCTTAGGGCCCGGTTATTTACGAGACCACCTTCTGCCACCGATAACCTCCCACCGGCCAATACGCTCCCACAGAGAGGGTCTCCTCAGGGTGCCGTCGGGTAGGCAATGTCGGCTGGCGACCCCCCCGGGGAAGAGCCTTCTCTGTGGGGGCACCCGCCCTCTGGAATGAGCTACCCCCAGGGATACGACCGATCCCGGACCTCTGGACCTTTCGCCGGGCTCTGAAGACTTTTTTATTTCAGCAAGCCGGGCTGGCTTAAAGTTTTTTTAATTGGTTAATTTTAGGGGTAAGGGGTTTTAAATTGAGGGAAGCCAATATAGATTTAATTTGTTTTAAAGTATTTTAATGTTTATATTGTATGTTTTTTAATCCTGGCTGTTCACCGCCCCGAGTCCTTCGGGAGAGGGGCGGTATAAAAATTTAATAAATAAATAAATAAATAAATAAATAAATAAATAAATAAATAAATATATTGACGAGTACTGGGCCTTAGACAAAAACTTGGGGTACCCCATTGCATGCTTCCCTCCATGTAGATGCAGTTCCATTGAGGACCACATGTTGAGTGCAGTTAGTCATCCAGTTACGAATCCATCCGGTGGTGATGCTGTCTAGCCCACATCTTCCCATCTTATCAAGCAGTAGGTACAGATACCCCTTAACATCAGGTACCGTATATTGTATAAACTATGAACAATATCCACCTAACAACTAGAACTTGGAAAGTGTTTTCTTTCCCAAAGAAGCTGGAGGAATGACACATAAGTTGTATCAGTGGAAGCGGAATAAATTGTCCTCTTGCATAATTCCAGTCTGTCTTGAAGGAGTAAAAGTGTGAGAAAGAGCATCTAATCGGGAACACCGAGATAAATCTCAGGTGTTGATAAGGACCATTAGAGTAGAGATAAAAGGCTTAATAAGCTCTCTGGTTGCCTAGAGAATTAAAATAGTCATGAGATGTGATTTCCTAAACATGACACTTATTCTCTCATCCTACACATCTTTTTTTGCGTAACGCGGGCCAGTCCTTGGATCTGTGCCCAGAACTTCAAAATCAACAGGTTACCTGTGGCCAGAGGAGACTTCATTTCAGAAGTCTTACATACCTGGCATCTTGCACATCTAACCACAATTACAGGCTCGGATGCTTCCTAACTTCTCCAAGACCCTCCCTTGCCAAGATGGGTGACAGGCATGGTAAAGCTTGTTGGAGGCCTGTCTAACATGTAGGTTGAAAGCAGTTGAAAGATGTCTTCTCGACAAATGGATCCTGAGAAGTTTGTAAACAAGTTGAGAATCTTCACAGAAGATCAATTCTGGATTCAGGAAGTCCCCAAGTCTCTCTTGTATGGCCCTCAGGCGTCCCTCTGAACATGGTTGCTCAAAGCACAAGAAAGAGGTGCAAATAATAATTTAACATCTATCTTAAAGTAGCTGCATTTTATAAAGAGAGGCTCCCTCAAACTCAGCTCAATTCATGATGACTTTGTGATTAGCCAGTGTCTTCTTTTGAGATATTCTTTCAGTTTCCCAGTCTAACCTACAAACTTAGGTCTCTCACCCAAATATTGTCAAGATCTGACCCTGTTTAACTTCTCCAAGGTCAGCCAAAGTTGGTTGATGTCATCTCTACCCAACTAGGTCAATAAAGTCAAATGTCCTTCAAGTTGAGCTGGAGAACTTCATGGAACTCCTCTGTGTAGTTTCTTGAAAATTCTATAGACCGGGGGTCTATAACTTTAAGACTTGTGGACTTCAACTCCCAGAATTGACTGGCTGTGGAATTCTGGGAATTGAAATCCACCAATTTTAAAGTTGGTGAAGTTTGACATCCCTGATTTAGACAGTTTGCCATTGCCTTCTTCTGAAACATCTTTTGATTTCTCACCCTAACCTACAGTCCTGGGATTTCCTGGTGATTTGTGTCTCCTGCAAAATCATGAAATCAATCATCAACCAATCCATTACCCTCCACCTAGAAACAAACAACCTACTCTCTAATAAACAATTTGATTTCAGAAAAAAATTATCCTGTAATCTACAACTTCTACACTGCAAAAACATATGGACTACAAATCTTGATCATGGCAAAGCAATAGATGCAATTTACATAGACTTCTGTAAAGCCTTTGATTCAGTGGTACATGACAAACTACTTCTAAAACTAAAATCCTACGGCATCTCCAGACCCCTCCATAATTGGATAACTGCGTTTCTGTCAAACAGACAAGTGGTCAAAATAGGGAGCGCCCTATCAAATCCTGCACCTGTTAATAGCGGTGTCCCCCAAGGCAGCATTCTAGGACCAACACTCTTCATACTATACATAAATGACCTTTGTGATCATATTATAAGTAACTGCGTTCTCTTCGCCGATGATGTTAAACTATTTAACACTACCAATAATATTGCTACCCTTTAAACAGACCTTGACTTTGTGTCAGAATGGTCGAAAAATTGGCAACTCCAAATCTCAACCAGCAAATGCTCTGTCTTACACATTGGCAAAAAGAAACATAACACTAAATACAAGCTAAGTGGACATGACCTTGTAGATGACCCTCACTCTGTCAAGGACCTTGGAGTACTCATATCAAATAATCTAAGTGCCCAAACCCACTGTAACAACATCGCCAAAAAGGCATTAATTGTAAACCTAATCTTGCGTAGTGTCTTCTCTGGTAATATTACACTACTAACCAGAGCATACAAAACATTTGCTAGACCAATTCTCGAATACAGCTCATCTGTCTGGAACCCGCACTGCATATCGGACATTAATACAATTGAGCGCGTCCAGAAATATTTCACAAGAAGAGTCCTCCACTCCTCTGCTCATAACAAAATATCTTATGCCACCAGACTTGAAATTCTGGAGCGTGGATAAGAGCACCAGCGTGCCTTCCATCCCTGTCCTAATGTTCCCTTTACTTGTATTCATTTTATGTATTCAATTCATGCTTAATAAAATAAAAATAAATAAAAATTGTAAGTTGCAATGCAGCTGAAGTGGGGAAATGACGAGACACATAGGAAAAGATCGTAGAGACTTCTCTGTGAATTGAGGTAAAGTGAAAAATTCACGTTAGTGGAATCCTTTCTTTTCCAGCCACACACCCTGGTTGTTGACTGCTACACAACCGGCGGTGGATTCCTCATGGTACTACCAGTTCGGTGTGCAACCCTGCCTCCCAAGCATTCGCTCGGCCCTCTGCGCATGTGCTTTGCTCGTAGGCGCACCTTCCGCGCATTCACCTGGCCTCAAAAACATGCCTAAATAGGATGGCATAGAACCAGGGAGGGGGGAGAGGTTGGCCCACCTGTAATTTTTGCTACCGGTTCGGGTGAACTGGTCCAAACCGGCTGAATACCATCTCTGTACACAACCTCCCAAAAATTGCCTTCCATCAGCCAACTGTATATATATTTATATTTTATATTTTTTTATATTTTATTAGATTTCTATACCGCCCTACTCCCGAAGGACTCAGGGCGGTGCACAGCCAAACAATAAAAACACATACATACAAAATTTAAAATAGAATAAAATCAAATTAGATAATTTTGGCCCCGACAAATTTAAAACCCCAAACTTTTAAAACCAATTTAAAATTGAATATATAAAATACTAAAAGATATTTAAAATTTTAAAAAATCTTTTATAAAAGAGGGGGAAAATTAGGCCAGGCCGGCCTGGTGAAATAGTAAGGTCTTTAAGGCGTGGCGGAAGGTGCGCAGATCCCGGATCCTCCGTATCTCTGGGGGGAGCTCGTTCCAGATAGTAGGTGCCCCCACAGAGAAGGCTCTCCCCCTGGGAACTGTAGAGTGTCTTTATCCCAGACTTCGTTTTCCAGGTCTTCAGATGGCATAGCAAGTCTATTAAATATCCAAAAGGTAGTGTTTTTTTTTTCTTTCCCCAAAAGGCAACTAGACTTCCTTTGTATTTTTTTCGAAAATATTTCTCTTCTGATCCAAGAAACTTCTTCCTCGGAGAACTGAAGAAGCTTCTTGGATAGTGAAGCAAAATGTTTTTAAAGATAGCACCGAAAAAGTTCAGCTGCCTTTTGGAAAAAGTCAGTGGTGGGTTGCCCCCGGTTCGCGCCGGTTCTATAGAACCGGTAGTAAAACTGGCGGGATGACTCCAACGTCATCAAAATGCTTCTGCACATGCGCAGAAGAGCGTGCGCACGGCCCCGTTGCGAACCGGTAGTAAAGGTAAGTAGAACCCACCCCTGGAAAAAGCATCTTTGAGACAACCTGGATGATTGAGTATCTCCGTAAATATCTTGGTTTCATGTCTTAGAAGCAGTGGTGGGTTTCAACCGGTGTTACCACTGGTTCGCTTCATGCGCGCGCTTCGCACGCATGCCAAACTTGCACTCCGTACAAGCGCAGTGTATTACGGAACAGCTCAGACGTGGCAATCCGCTCTGCCACGCCTTTCAGCTGGGCTAAAAACGACCAAATATAAGGTATTTATAATGCAGGGGCGGGCAGGAGGGCCAAAATAACCGTCAGAGAGAACCGGTTCATTCTCAGCTCACCATCGCCACTACCGGCTCGGCCGAACCGGGCCGAACCAATCCACCACTGCTTATAAGGCTGCTAAATGAGCACGTTGGAATTAACCAACATACTTAACTCTAAATTTGCATCAGGAAAATAAAATAGAGAAAGAATTGGACCTTCAGGGATTTTCCTTACAAATTTAAAACTCAGATGTCCCACAGGGGCTTTTTCAAAAAGGCAGCTGGACTTCCTTTGTTTTGCTTGAAAGCATTTCGCTTCTCATCCCAGAAGCTTCTTCAGTTCTGACTGAATGGTGGAGAATGGAAGGATTTATATTCATGGACAACCATGACCTGGATGGATGACTGAGACTCTCCATAGACATTTAAAAATCAGATATCCAAACACTCTTGAGTAATTACATTTTCCCATTTCTGTAACGCACAACTATGATACTATGTTTGAGTGCAACATTCGGTAGAATCTAATTGTGCCTAATAACTGATGCGCAGTGATATTTAATAGCTGACCTGCGATAGTACTAAGTAATTGAGAATATTGGATGCCTGACAAATCATGGCGTTAAGATCTCATGGGAAATATGTGATCGGTATCCAGTCAGTTAAAGAGATCTGTTGCTAAAACATATGAAGAACAGTTGCTGGAATCGGATATGTCTAGTTTAATGAAAAGAAGGACTAGGGGAGACATGATAGCAGTCTTCCAATATTTGAGGGGCTACCGCAAAGAAGAGGGGGTCAAGCTATTCTCCAAAGCACCTGAGGGCAGGACAAGAAGCAATGAGTGGGAAACTCATCAAGGAGAGAAGCAACTTAGAACTAAGGAGAAATCTCCTGACAGTTAGAACAATTAACCAGTGGAACAACTTGCCTCCAGAAGTTGTGAATGCTCCAACACTTGAAGTTTTTAATCAGAGATTAGATAACCATTTTGTCTGAAGTGGTGTAGGGTTTCCTGCCTAAGCAGGGGGTTGGACTAGAAGACCTCCAAGGTCCCTTCCAATTCTGTTATTCTATATGACTTCACAGACGTGATTTGAGAAATTTATGGAAATAAGCAGCCAATCAGCGGTCGGAAATTAGCCTTACCAAGGATGGCAGCCAGCCGGTAGCAAAAGCATATTCTTCTTGAGATGTTCCCACTTCTAAAACATTCCTAAGTGCCACCTGCAAAGCCACGGAGAAAGGAACACCTTGTGATCACCGAGGTGTTGTCAGGATGAGGAACTCATTAAAGGTGGAGGAGGCCGGTCCCTGCCTTTCTGAGGTATCTTGGATACGCATCTCCTCTGCTTCTTGAGAAATGCAGGGTAGATCAATCAACAGGGTTTGTGTGGCTTGCCCAACTTGTTCTTCAAGCTGGAAACCCAAAATGTAGATGCTTTCACATGAGAAGGCTCGTGTTCCACTTGGGTCAAACAGAGGAAGGTAGCCCAACCATAGAGACTCGTTAGTATCACATGCAAACGACGAGAGTCGCTTGCGAATAACGAAGGCAAACACTTTATTACTGACCACCTATAATACAAGAATCTCCCCAGGCTGCTTGCCTTCCCTTGGGAATGGCCAGATGCAGGCAGTCCTTGACTAACATTTGTTTAGTGACATTTCAAAATTACAACGCCACTGAAAAGTGTCTAATAAAACAAATCTAATAAAACAAACTTATGACCGTTTTTCCAGAACGCAAGCGCGAGCTGTCGTGGGTGCACCTAGGTACACCCACATTACACCAATTCTCCGCGAGCTGCACTGGCTCCCTATTGGTCTCCGGTCACAATTCAAGGTGTTGGTTATTACCTTTAAAGCCCTACATGGCTCAGGGCCAGGTTATCTTCAAGACCGCCTTCTACCGCATAACTCCCAGCGACCGGTAAGATCCCACAGAGTTGGTCTCCTCCGGGTCCTGTCAGCTAAACAATGCCGGCTGGCGGGCCCGCTCTGTGACTGCCCCAGCTCTCTTGAACCAGTTACCTCCTGAGGTCCGGACCATCCCCACCCTATTGGCCTTCCGAAAAGCGGTGAAGACCTGGCTTTTCCGGTAGGCCTGGGGCTGTTGATCTCGCTCTTGCGATCCGGAGAGATCCGGCCATGAATGGTGTGAATGAGTTTTAATTTTTTAAAAAAAATTGATTTATATGCCGCCCTTCTCTGGAGACTCAGGGTGGCTTACAGTGCGTTAAGCAATAACCTTCATACTTTTGTATATTTATACAAAGTCAGCTTATTGCCCCCACAAACTGAGTCCTCAATTTACCTACCTTAGAAAGGATGGAAGGCTGAGTCAACCTTGAGCCTGGCGAGATTCGATCTTACTTTAATTGCAGACAGCTGGTCTTAAATTACAGTACTTCTGTCTGTTGAGCTAAACCAGGCATTTTTAATGTTTTTAATTCTTAAATGTTTTTTATAATGATTTTAAATGCATTGTGAGCCGCCCTGAGTCTTCGGAGAGGGGCGGCATACAAATTGAATAAATAAATAAATAAATAAATAAATAAATAAATAATTTTCACACTCTCATCCCCACGGTCATGTGATCAGAATTTGCACACAAGGCAACTGGTATGTATTGATGACCCTGGCAGCGTCCCGAGGTGTGTGCGTATCATGCAATCACCTTTTGTGATCTTCTGACATGGGAAGCTAATGGGGAAGCCAGATCCGCTTAACATCCAGGTTCCTAACTTAACCATGGCAGCGATCCACTTAACAACGTACGGCAAGAAAGTTGGTAAGGCGGTTGCTAAGCGAAACCTGGCTTCCCCATTGACTTTGCTTGCCGGAAGGTCGCAAATGGGGAATTTGCGTGAGGTTGCAACCTCCCAAAATATGAGTTGTCCAGCGGCCAAATTTTGATGCCAGGAGCATGGGGATGTTGCAACGGTCATCAGTGTGAGAAAATGGACACGCCGTATTTTTCGGAGTATAAGATGCACCTTTCCCCCCTCCAAAAAAAGAGGGTGAAAATCTGGGTGCTTCTTATACTCCGAATGGAGGGACTCTCAAATGGAGGTTTCAGAGGCTGAAAAAAGCATCAGAAATGAAGCTTCAGAAAAGAAGCCCCCAAACAGAGCTTCAGAAAAGAAGCCTCCAAACAGAGCTTCAGAGGCTTTTTTTTTCTGAAGCTCTGTTTTGGAGGCTTTCAGAGGCAGGAAAGAAATTTTTTTTCTGAAACAGAGTTTCAGAAGTTTCAGAGGCAGAAAAAAAGCAAAAAAAAAAAAGCAAGCCACAGAGCTCACAACCAAAGAACCTGTTGCTAAAATTCACCTCTGAGAACAGCTGATTGGGGGTATTCCAGGAGGCCGATCCATCCACCGATCAGCTTTTCTCTTATTTTCCTCCCTAAAATATAAGGTGCGTCTTATACTCCGAAAAATACAGTAAGTGTGAAAAACAGGTCATAAGTCACTTGTTTCCATGCTGTGGTAATTTTGAACGGTCACTAAACGAGTGGTTTGAAGTGAAGGGCATACCTGTAGAGCAAATGATGATGTTTAGATGCTGGTTAGGTCGTATGCATGGGAGGTTCAACTCTGCAGCAATTGGGGAAGGATTATTTTGCCGCTGAGGCACACAAAACAGAAACCGAGACCCACAAAAGTACTGCCCTGTTCTTTAAACGCCCCGCCTCGGTTTGCAACAACTTGCTAAACTGCTTTAGGTCCTCCAATGTTCATATTACATGTTGCAACCTGATTGTTTTGTGATCTGAGGTCAGTGGATGCACAGTGTCTCCCTCTGAGAATTAACCAAAGATAATTTCCTTAAGGGAAAAGGGTGGACGGTGAGTTTGTTCAGAGAGACATTATTCAGAATATTGTCAGCGTCTCTCTGTGGGCAAGGATATGCATCTCCTTTTAGGCTTCCAAATATATATATTTAGTCTTCGGAGAAAGGCGGCATACAAGTTGAACAAATAAATATACATATATATATATATATCAGGCACAAGGACAGTTTTTTCCCGAATGCCATCACTCTGCTAAACAAATAATTCCCTCAACACTTTCAAACTATTCACTAAGTCTGCATTACTATTACTATTAGTCTTCTCATCGTTCCTATCACCCATCTCCTCCCACTTATGACTGCATGACTGTAACTTTGCTGCTTATATCCTTACAATTTATATTGAGATTGTTTACTAGTATGATTTGATTGCTTATTTGTACCCTATGACTATCACTAAGTGTTGTAACTTATGATTCTTGATGAATGTGTCTTGTCTTTTTATGTATACTTGAGAGCATATGCACAAAATTCCTTGTGTATCCAATCACACTTGGCCAATAAAGAATTCTTATTCTTATTCTTATTCTTATTCTTATTCTATTCTATTCTATTTATTCTATTCTATTCTATTCTATTCTATTCTATTCTATTCTATTCTAATTCTATTCTATTCTATTCTATTCTTATTCCATTCCATTCCATTCTTATTCTATTCTATTCCATTCTATTCTATTCTGTTGTTCTGTTCTGTTCTACTCTACTCTATATTCTCTTCTCTTCTCCTCTATTCTATTCTATATACAGTATATGCCTAAAAGGATATGCATTTATATATATTTAGAAGCCTAGGAGATGCAAAAATCATTTGTTCCCTTTCCCAGCCTTTAGATATATAGATATATATATAAAGACCGGGAAATGGAACAAATGATTTTACCGCGATTTAAAAGATTGGCCGTAAAACTTTTTTTTTTGAGTACTGAAAACTTAGCCGGCATGGCATTAGCGATCCTCGTTCATTAACATTCTTGCCTGCGAGGTCTCTGTATCTCAGCATTCATTTTATACGTTTAATTTGGTTACTCAGCCCTTAATTGTCCTATTCAAAAGACAAAAGAGCTTTAGGTGACACAGGAGGTAATGCAGGATATTTTTATCTCTTGCCGAGGCTCGGGCGAATTTGGGGAGGTTTTGAGGTGCTCCGATTTTCCTCAGGTTTCTCTTTGGAATCGCAGATGAGATGGAGCTGGAAAGGGAACCTGAGTGTGCTTAGCAGAGGACGCTTTCCAGAGGGGGAAAAAAAACATCTGTCAGAGGCAGATGTTATATGCTCACCTCTACATACCATTGTGCAGGGAGATTATCTCTGCAAAAGAAATACCTGAAAATTAAGAGCCTTGTGCTCTCATCCTGCTGAGTAGCTCTCCAAGGTGTCCAACTTACGTTCTCCATAAAGTTGGGGTTTGATGTGACCGGCTGCAAATATACCAGTGCAGTATTTGATTTTTTTCCACATAAACTGCACATCAGTGGTTAGAGGGCTTAGATCAGGGGTCCTCAAACTATGGCCCGTGGGCCGCGTACAGCCCGCCGAAGCCATTAATCCTGCCCGCACAGGACCATGAGGCTGCCCCACTCATCCTTCAGCTGAGGGCAGGACTTACCTTCGTGAACCCCATGGGCTGGAACTGGAAGGCAAGGCCAACTTTTTTGGCCTGCAGAGTGCTTCTGGAGGCAGGGGAGGTGAAAAACAGGTGCGCAGACGCCCCGGGAGGCCAAAAATGGGCCTGTTTTTGGCCTCCCCCACCTCCAGTAGCACTCTGCAGGCCAAAAACAGGGTGCACGGAGGCCTCCTGTGGTATCCATGCCAGAAGTGGGATTCAGCCGGTTCTGTCCGATTCAGGTGAACCGGTAGTGGTGACTGCAGGTGGCTCTGCCCACCCGCCCGGACGTAATGTGCGAGTACTGCAATGCGCGTGCGCTCACATTTGCAAACCGGTAGGGAAGGTCCCACCTCTCGTCTGTGCACCCCGTTTTTGACCTCCCCCGCCTCCAGAAGATAGACAGAGAGAAAGAGAGAGAGAGAGAAAGAGAGAGAGAGAGAGAGAAAGACAGACGGAGAAAGAGAGAAAAAAAGACAGACGGAGAAAGAGAGAGAAAAAGAGAGAGAGAGAGAGAGAGAGAGAGAGAGAGAGAGAGAGAGAGAGATGCGGTTTTTTCAGTGTTGGTGTTGTAACTTTGAACAGTCGCTAAATGAACTGTTGTAAGTCAAGGACTACCTGTAGCCATGTAAATTGTTTCAGTGTCCACTTTATAACAAAATAATAGCTCACCTATTTTTTTATTTGCAATATTTTCTCCTGTGTTATTTATTAATGGGTTCTTCTGTTCGGCTTCTGATTCTGATCTTTTCATGTTTTAAAATCACTCCATTGTGATCTGGTTATTGACCGTAATCATAAAAAAAAGCACCGTGATTTAACTTCTGAACCAGGAAACTATATTTTTCCTTAAGTGTAATGTGGAATGCGGACTTCATATATTTCTACCGCAGTTTATTTACCTCTTTGACAAACTCAGTAAAAGGTTCAAATAATCTTTGTAGCTCTCGTGGCAACCTCTTTGTGGTCCAAGAGATAAGAAGAATGTACATCTCGAGCCCAAATGGAACTTGCCTTTTTCCAAAATGGCAAAGTCATAAAACTGAGTTGAAAAACAAACCAAGTTTGATTCCTATCCTGATTTGAATGCGAGTCTGGTCAGATTGACAGGAGACTTAAGTGGAAAAGAACACACTTCTGACTTCATTTTTTTTTCCTGCTATTGTTTACGTAAAGCTCAACTTCTTTGCTTTAGCTGAGTTTTCATTCCCGGAATCCTAGCCTAGCAGTCTTTAAGAGAATGCGTGCCAAATTTTAAAAGGGAGGTGCGTTCCTGAAAATCCACCAGGTTTAGTGCCTTCAAATTCGGACATGTGACTAAGCCTCCCATCTGGGCAAAGCATCTTGCATTAAACTTCCCGTCTGCAGAAAAAAAAAGCCCTGATTTTTTTTAAAAAAATAAAATGATCAATTTGCAAGCTGGCATAGATAAAGCCGGCAGCCTCTAGCCAACCTCTGATCACAAATTAAGACAATCTCAATGAGAATTGCCCTGATCTCTTGAAACTAGTTTTCTCCTCACTCTGAGGATATTTTCCATAGGCACAAGTTGAGTTCCTCTTTCTCCTTTTAATCGCTCCGACAAAAAATACCTGCATTTCGGTGGCAAAAAAACCCATGTATTTAAATAACCCTGTTTTCTCACCGCTTAGGCTCAGGCATTTCCTGAACATTAGCCCCAAGGATACGAAGGAAAAATACGCTGGCTGAAATACATCCGTGCTCTGTTCCCAGTTATTTCCATGGGGCCTGTTATTCCAGTTAAAGGCCAGGAGTTTTAAATCTTGAATTTCAAAACGCAAAATACGAGGGATCCTTACTGTTATTTGCCAATATTTGTTCGTTCTTCTGACAGAAGAAAGCTGTATGACAGAAGAAACGCAGGGGTCCCCAAATTTGGCAACTTTTTAAGACGTGTGGACTTCGACTCCCAGAATTCCTGGCTGGCTGAGGAATTCTGGGAGTTGAAGTCCACGAGTCATAAAATGGCCAAGTTTGAAGACCCCTGCTTTAAAGTCTTGGATGAAAAGTAGGATTGAATACATGGATTGGGTCCCCATCAGTAGCGGGCTTCAATTTTGGTCGGTACCGGTTTGCTTGCGTGCGCGCAGGCTCTGTCCACCCGCTTGGCCTTCTTTGCGCATACACAGAAGCTTCTGCACATGCGCAAAGGAGGCTGAGCGGGTGGACAAAGCTTTCCGCCGCCACCGCTACCGTTTCGCCTGATCCGGGGTGAACCAGTAGCAACCCACTACTGGTCCCCATCACACCCAGATCCAGAAATCTATGTAACCTTCCACAACATGAGGAAAATGTAAAAATAAAATAAAATAAAATGTAAAATAACAAAGTCCTAAAAATAATTCTGAGGCAAATTTCAAAATAAGTCGCAGTGCATCAACTGGAGTCAAAAAAGTATATTTCTAGGAAGTGCATGGATAAGCTACAGGTAGTTCTTGACTTACAATCGCTTGTTTAGTGACTGTTCGAAGTTACAACGGCAGTGTAAAAAGGGACGTGTAACTGTTTTTCACACTTAAGAACCGTTGCAGCATGTCCGTGTTCACGTGATCAAAATTTGGACGCTGGGCAACTGGCATGTACTTATGACGGTTGCAGTATCCCGGGATCATGTGATCCTCTTTTGCGACTTTCTGACAAGCGAAGTCAATGGGGAAGCCAGATTTCCTTAACAACCTTGTTGCCAACTTAACAACTGCAGTGATTCTGTGGGAAGATGGGTTGTAAAATGAGGCAAAATTCATTTGACAACTGCCTCACTTAATAATGAAAATTTGGGGCTCAATTTGGTTGCAAGTCGAAAGCTACCTGTACCGTAGGCAAATTTCAAAATAGCCACTGTTGTCTTCAAGGTATCAACCCGAGTCAAAAAAATAAAATAAAATCTAATCCTAAAGAAGTGCTCCGACGAACTTCTGAAATGAGCAAGCTGAAAAATCTCTCCTTTTTCCGAAGATTGAATCTTAATTCACATGGGCTTTGGAAGGGGAGAGAAAAATCTAATTCATATTTTCAGTTGGAGAAGAGAAACCTACCTCACTTACCCCCGCCACATACACGCACATCCGAAAGAAAAAGGAAGTTATTTCACAAAAAGCTAAGGCAGATTTATTTATGTTGTTGTAAAAAAAAAAAAAAGAAAGAAAGAAAACAGGAGGAGGAAAAAACAAGGAGAAAAAAAAAAAGTTTCACATACTCCCATCAGGAAAAAAAAAAATCTACCAGCCATTTTACTCCATCCGGAGTCACATCTGATTTTTCTAGCTTTGCAAAGAAGAGGCTGTGGAAATCACTCCAGGGGCTTTCAAAAAGGATCATAATTAGTCTCTCCTGCTACTTAAAACCAGGAAAAAAGAAATGCAAAGTTTGAAGAAGGCAGCTGATATTTACAAAGGCCTCTGCTGCTCGGTTGATTGTTCTTCTGGCTGGCGAGTCCGTTAAATTCTCAATTTGTGCCTGTCACACTTGGTGAAGGAGGAAAAAGAGAGAGAGAGAGAGACAGAAGCAGAGGGAGAGAATTGTGTGTAAGGATGTGCATCTTTGCGATTCCTCCCAAAATCAAAATCCTCAGAGATGTGATGGCAACGGATAGGGCAGCAGAAGCCGGACCGAATCCCTCCGGGAAAAGAAGACTCGGGGAGCAGGAACGCCCAGGCCTTACCCCCTGGCCTGACAATTCTCCACAATCTCAGTGTGCTTTGTGTTTTCCCTTCTTGTGTTTTTTGTCCTTCTTTTTGCTTGCACACCTACAGCAGAACCATTGTATCTCTTCCGGGGGAGCAGCCGTGATGCCGACGCAGGGCCTGCGAAGGAAAAGGAGAAAGGGGTGAAAGATGGGCAGGAGGAAGGAGAACCATTCCTTGCAAATCTGAACAGGATTAAAGAGCTACAGGTAGTCCTCGATTTATGGCCACAACGGAGCCCTGAAATTCCGGGTGCTAAGCGGAGATGGTCGTTAAGGGAGCTTTGACCTGTTTTACGAACTTTCTCGCCACGGGTGTTAAGTGAGTCACCCCACCGTGGTTAAGCTAGTCACACGGTTGTTAAGTGAATCTGGTAGTCCTTGACTTTGCTTGTCAGAAAGCAGTGGTGGTATTCAGCCGGTTCTATCCGGTTTGTGCGAACTGGTAGTGGCGGCTGAGGGAGGCTCCGCCCACCCGCCTGGACGTCATCACGTCCTGTTTTTGACACTCTCCGCATGCGTGGAGATAGGTAGTGAACCGGTAGCGAAGGTAAATGAATACCACCCCTGTCAGAAGGTCGTAAAAGGGGATTTACATGACCCCGGGACATTGCAAACGTCATAAATATGAGGTAGTTGTCAAGCGTTGGAATTTTTGATCACGTGACCCCGGAGATGCTGCCATGGTCGTAAGGGTGAAAAACGGTCCTAAGTCATTTTTTCCCCCAGTGATGTCGTAATTTCGAATGATCACTAAGCAAATGGTTGCAAGTCAAGGACTACCTATAATTTGATTTAAAGGGGAGGGAACATCCTGTGACAGAGTGTTGGATAGAACGTGGGTTAAAAAACAACCACAACATGTTTTGTTTGACGATGGCTTCGTTTTCACACACACACACTCACATGTACGTAATGATTTGGGACATCACCTACAACCGAAGAGATTCCACAATTTTAATTTATGTGATGTCAGGGCTGATCTTGTGTTTTCCCCCACCTCAAAATCCTCCTGCAGATATGAATAAAATGAGGCACCGGTGGATTTACACAAGGGTTACTTCCTGTAGTTTCTCGTGAAACATGTTCTTAGATACTTAGAATGGCTGCAGATCTCCGCGTATTAGCGTTATGCGTTTTCTCTGAATTGTACTTCCTGATATAGATATATACATATTTTTCCACATCGTTCATAAACTGGAATGCATCTGTACATAAATAATTTTCTTTCTGGGTTGTTGTTTTTTTTAGCGCTTCCTCTACTGTTTTTAATCATTTTTAGGGCCCTGGTTCTTTGGTTTTAAAGGGTTATATTTCCTCATCCTTTAAAAAGACATGCAAATGGATGCTGGAGCTTGCTTGCTTTTTTTTTTTTTGCTGAAAAATATAGGAAATTAAAGGTTTAAGAAAAAAAGTTTAAACTTCTTTTTTTAATATATATATATATATATGTTCACAATTACACGGGAAGAAACCCGAAATATTAACTACACACACACACACACACACACACACACACACACACACATAGCCACTGGGATCTCGATTTGTCTGTTTAAATGTGTAGAACGATTACTCAGTTCACTGAATAAATCCTTTCAGTTTGTAGAACGGGTCTATTTTTCAGTTCAGGAAAAATACTCTTAGGATTATTTAAGTAATGAAAATTCAGGGAACTCTATATTCACATCGGTGCTTTTGCAAGAAGGAATTCAATACCGCAGACAGTAAGGACAACCTGAATGTATCACTTGGCTGCTAGGGAAGCCTGTTTGCTCAAGATAGGGGTCTATAAAATCATTTAAAAAGAGGGCTGTGTTAGGCCTGGGGGATGCAGCGTCCCCCAAAACAGGAAGGGCTGGGAGAAAAACAAACAAACCAGATTTAACTTGAGTTTACACTTACTTATTGCAGGAGAAGGATGTGGCAGAACGTGGAGGCGGAGTTAAAAGAGGAATGAGTCTAGAATCCCTAGGTAGTCACAAGAGGACTAAGCCCAATCCTCCTTGAAATATGTTGGTCCAAGCAGGTGCTAGCAGTTGAGAAGATTCTTGTAGATAGGGGTTTTTTTTTTTAAAGAAATAAATCAGTTTAATTGGACCTTCGCATATGGGCTTGATCTTTCGGGCCTGATATTTTTAAATATAGTAACTATATTTATATATAATATAAATATAACTATATTCATCTTCCAATCATCCATCCATCCATCCACTTACCCATCCATCCTTTATTTTTACAAATAATTCAAGGTGGCAAACATATCCCACTCACCTTCTTCCTCCTGTTTTCCCCACAACAACAACAACCCTGTGAGGTGGGTTGAAGTACTGGGCTAAAGTCACCCAGCTGGCTTTCATGCCCAAGGCAGAACTAGAATTCACTGTCTCCTGGTAATTGGCCCAAAGTCACCCAATTGGTTCTCCTGCCTAAGGTGGGACTAGAACTCACTGCCTCCTGGTAATGGGCCCAAAGTCACATGACCAGCTTTCATACCTAAGGTGAGACTAGAACGTGTGGTCTCCTAGTTTCTAGCCTGGTGCCTTAACCACTAGACCAAACTGAGATTATTTGCATGGACTTAAT
Organism: Pantherophis guttatus; assembly: GCF_029531705.1. The sequence goes on along the minus strand of NW_026843744.1, from coordinate 2,070,672 downwards.
ATTTCCTCCTTTCTGCTGTCTTGAAACCAGACTGATGTCAATCCTGAAGCTGACCTGACCGAAGCCATCTTGGAGCTTCAGTGTTGTTGCCACACTGGAGCTGAGGGATTAGAGATAGCTGGGGTTTTGTAGCCAAAACAAAATACTTTCTCTTGGGAACCAAGGTCATTCTCACACCTGGGCCGAGGAAGGAGTGAGGTCACCAGGCAACAAGACAGCACTTTGACTGGACGATGTGACGAATTGTTTGGGGTTGAGGGAAATTTTCCAATAAAGCTATTTTTTGAGGAATCCACCTGCCTCGGAGCCTTGCTTGCTATGGGATTATTACTTGGAACCCTGACAAATGATTGTAAGCGCTGTCTCCAAAGTTTTGAGAAATGGTTGCATATAGACCAAGAGCTCCGATTTGGACACTTTTGTGTTCAGATCTTGTCTGAACTCTTCCAGCGGATTACAACAGGCCGACAACACAGAATCTTAGGTAATAAATGATCATTTCCGTATCATTTGTAGTTCTAAGACTACAACACCCACAAGAGGTCCCACAAGAGTTCTCCCACATGACTTCAGAAGCAGAACATGGCCTCCTCCATCACTTACCAGTGATACCAATCGTCACAGTCGTCACACCCAATCATCGGGCTGCCATCGTCCGGCTTTTCACAACCGGGACAGATCCATACCTTGTTCCCCCACTCATCTCGGATCTGGATGGATAGAAAAGGAAGGAGAAACTGAAGACTCAAACAGGCAGAAGTCTCATTTGATGTAGATTACTTTGTACACGTTCCACAATAGCTATCTAACATTGTTAAAAGGGAGTAGGAATGGATTTCCGGGGTGGGGGTTTGGGGGGGGGAGAGAAATGCATATGACAGGAACCAGGAGCACCACTCAGGTGACCCCGAGGACACAGATAAACTTCCAAGTGCTTCAACGATCCTCTAAAAGGATGCAAATGACCAGCTGTCTGCAAGGAGTATAAATCCTTCCATTCCCCACCATCCTGTCAGAGCTGAAGAAGCTTCTTGGATGAGAAGCGAAACGTCTTCAAAAGAAAAAACAAGAAAGTCCAGTGGCCTCCTGAAAAAAGCACCTTTGGGATATCTAACATAGTGTTTCTTAAGCTTGACAGCTTTAAGCTGTGTGGACTTCTGGCAGTTGAAATCCACACAGCTTAAAGTTGCCAATGTTAAGAAACACTGATTTAATAGCTCAAGGATGGGGGTGGGGGGTAATGGGGTCATCGATGGGGGAGTATCAGAAATATCCCACCATAGCCATGATAGTGCAGTGGTTGGAATGCAGTTCTACTTTTGCTGACTGCCGACTGCCAGCAGTTCGATTCTCACCAGCTCAAGGTGGACTCAGTCTTCCATCTTTCCCAGATTGGTAAAATGAGGAACCCAAATTGTTGAGGGAAATAGGCTGACTCTCTAATCCGCTTACAGAGGGCTATAAAGCACTGTGAAGCGGTATATAAGTCTAAGGGCTATAGTATTTGAACAAACATGAGGTATGAATGCAGACATGCAGCCTTCGATAACAATATCAATGGTAATATATTAGGTTTATAAGGAAGCTAGATCAGAGAATTTCAAGGCACGTTACAATTGAAAAACTCAATAAAAACAACAATATACATACATACATAAAAGAAACAACTTCTTGCTTTGAAAAGGTACAGATTAAAAAAAAACACACAATTTCAACCATTCTTATTCATTATTCGGAGGGTTACAGGCCATGGTTTGTTCAAAAGATCAACTTGTGAATGAAGATTAATCTCCATGAAGATTCCTAGTCATCCAGGTGGAGTTTTCTGAAGGTTGAATAATTGCAAATGAACTGCCTCCAGAAGTTGTGGGGTGCTCCATCACTGGAGGTTTTTAAGGCGAGAAGGGACAGCCACTTGTCTGGAATGGTACAGGGTCTCCTGCTTGAGCTGGGGGTTGGACTAGAAGACCTCCAAGGTCCCTTCCAATTCTGTTATTCATATTCTGTTACTGTGTTAAGTTGTCTTGTTCTGGGAGCTCAATTCCAGAACGAGCCAAGCTGAGCCTGGGATGGGATAATGTGGATGTGCCAACTGTGTCCTGACACACCTGAAGCGCAGGTGGCACAGCTTCAACAAGCCAGAGAGTGGCATCTTGAAGGCCACCACCTCTGCTTCTCTTTCAGAAAGCAAGTTGATGTGCTTAAGAAAAAAACCAAGCACATCCCAACCACTGGCTCCAGTTGCCAAGGGGCTGTGTCAGACCTGCTCAACCTGGGATCCATCGTTTGACTTGGTCTGTGAGTTCTTCTACCCTCCACCTACCGAGCCAAACACCTTGTTAGCCGTGGATAACAAAGCCTGTAATCTGAATGAGAACCGAAGAAGCTTCTTGGATGAGAAGGGAAACGTCTTCAAGTAAAAACGAAGGAAGTCCAGCTGCCTTTTGGAAAAAGCTTTTCATTTATTTATTTATTTATTTGATTTGATTTGATTTGATTGCTGCCCTTCTCCCAAAAGACTCAGGGCGGCTCACAACAATACGAAACAGAGAATACAAAAGTTAAAAGACAAATTAAAACAGAATATCCAAGAAATAAGGTTAAACGTGGGAATACCAATTCAAATTTAAGATTTAAGAAGTTAAATCTTTGGGACAATCATGAACCTGGATGGCTGAGAATCTCCACAGACGTGTAATTTGATGGGCTTGGAAGATGCCAGTGCTAGGTTGGCGAAAGCAAGACTTCCCAACTGGGAGCTGAAACTGGTTACGGCCCTACCATGCTCCTTCCATCCATTCATTCATTCAGCCGCCTCGGCTGCCTCCCTCCCTCCGTCCCTCCCTGCCTTGCCGAAGACTGTCTTGGCAGTGCGCGTCTAATATATACAGCACAAGCATTTAGGTTGCTGGGTTAGTACTTATTAGCCAAAGTCATCCAACTCAGCTCACTGATAAGATCAAGGGTATAAAAAATAGTTACTGAGTAACTTTCCATTCCTTTGACATTTGTCACACTACGACATTTACCGAAGGGTAAGTGGGAGAGGGAGAGAGAGAGAGAGAGATGGAGAGTGAGAGAGAGAGAGAGAGAGAGAGAGAAAAGAGAGATAAAGATGGAGAGTGAGAAAGAGAGAGAGAAAAAAAGAGAGATATAGATGGAGAGTGAGAAAGAGAGAGAGATGGAGTGTGTGTGTGTGAAAGAAAGATGGAGAGAGAGAGAAAGAGAGAGATGGAGAGAGATGAAAAGTGTGTGTGTGAGAGATGGAGAGACAGAGAAAGAAAGATGGAGAGAGAAAGAGAGAGGGAGAGAGAGAGGGAGAGAGAGAGAGAGAGAGAAAGAGAGAGAAAGAGAGAGAGATGGAGTGTGTGTGTGAAAGAAAAATGGAGAGGGAAAGAGAGAGATGGAGAGAAAGAGAAAGAGGGATGGAGAGAGAGAGAGGAATGGAGGGAGGGAGGGAGAGAAAATTAGAAAGTTTATAACACTTTGTAGCAGGCTGGTAAAGGCTGGCTCTTCTGTTCATTATGGTGCACATTCATACATGCTGCTAATTACGTTAATTGCAGCAATCCTATTTTGGACAATATGCACCCTGGAATTCTGGCTTCTGTTAGAACTTAATAATTTTATGAAAGTTCTTCTCTCCTTCGTCAACATATGAGAAACTTTCCAACTCTTAGGCCGTTCAGTTTTAATGGCCTTAAATCCAAATTAATCTGAGCGGAAATATATGGGTGTCAGCCTATTTTTAGTTGACAGATGAAATGAATGTGAAAAATTACACTCTAAATATAAAGATATAGTCAGCTATGAACATATAAATAATCGGCCTTTCTCCTGCATAGGTTTTTCTGTTTTGTGACTGCTTCTTTCCTAAATTGAGGGAAACAAAATAAGCCAAAAGCCTAAGAAAGCAAACTGAGAGTTGAGCAGCATATAAATTTCATAAATATTTATTTAATTTATTTGCCGCCCGTCTCGCCATCGAACAATTCTAAATAAATAAATAAATAAAAAACCCCAGACAGTCTGACTATATGTTTAAATTTCCCCTTTACGCCCGGGATTCTGCCATTAATAACCTAAGCAAGCTCTTATTTAAAATGATATAATTGCCTGGTAAGTTATGTGATACATGATGTAAAACCATTGTTTGCCTAAAATAGAATAGAATAGAATTTTTATTGGCCAAGTGTGATTGGACACACAAGGAATTTGTCCTTGGCGCATAGGCTCTCCGTGTACATAAAAGAAAAGATACGTTCATCAAGAATCATAAGGTACAACACTTAATGATAGTCATAGAGTACAAATAAGCAATCAGGAAACAATATCAATGTAAATCGTAAGGATCCAAGCAACAAAATTACAGTCATACAGTCATAAGTGGAAGGAGATGGGTGGTGGGAACGATGAGAAGATTAATAGTAGTGCAGACTTAGTGAATATTTTGACAGTGTTGAGGGAATTATTTGTTTAGCAGAGTGTTGGCATTCGGGAAAAAAACCTGTCCTTGTGTCTAGTTGTTCTGGTGTGCAGTGCTCTATAGTGTCGATTTGAGGATAGGAGTTGAAACAATTCTGTAAATATATATATATTTTTTACAAAAAAATGGTTTGCTGAATAAATCTTGAGGGGAATGGGCTTGACAATATGATGCATCATGAACCTGGGTTTACAAACCACCACGGATGAATTCACACAAACTCACAGGCCAGCAAGGAAATGACTGTTTTCTTAGTGCAATGTCTGTACTCAACCATTGATAAGGCCTCGGGCTCTTTAGCCCAGCTTTGCTCCCAAGCCAAGGAGGAAAGTTTTTCCTGGAGGGTTTATCAACCAAGAAAGTTCCACCAACCAACGCTTCTGACATACCTAAGGCCAACATGTCAGAGATTTTTCACTGACCGAAAGCTGGAATTGCATAATGCATAATGGAAAGTGCAAGAATTCTGTTTAATAACAACGGCAGGGATGGAATTAATATGGAAAACCATCTCTCCAAGGTGAAATATTTGCCGCTGGATCCCCTCCAGGAATGACGGCAGATTTCCTAAACAGGAAAAGCTCTCTTTGAGAAGTATAAAACTTGAGGGCACCACGCGACGCCAGTCCAGAATCGGCAGACAAAGAGTTTTTAACATGCCAGGCAAGTTATTTTTGGTGCTCTTCTACAGAAGAGGTGAACAGTAATTGACCTACAGAGATTATTTTTTTTCCCCCTCCGTCAGAAATGGAGTAGATTAAACAAATGATAAATTAACAACAGAAATTAAATTTAAAAAAGGGATGGTCAAAGCAAATTCTTATAATGAAATATGGGGGGGGGATTTTATAAAATCAGTGTTGGTGGAAGGCAAAGGGAATAAAACTACTCAAGAATATATGTTGTTTTGGAGGGGATAAGGGCATAATTGGAATATATTGTATATCTTTTAGTTGTTGTAGACGAAGAAATATAAGGAAAAAAATGGTCTCCATGGATGGGGATACACTGTAATGTTTTTCCCCCTTTTTCTTTCTTTCTTTTTTTTTGTATTTAGATGTATATGTACTATGTTTGTATTATTTGTATTTAAAAAATAAAATAAAAAAAAAAGAAATGGAGTAGATTACACAGTGGAGGAATGTGTGCAAAAGTTGACGGAGGTAGCAGAGATGGCAAAATTGATCGCTTCGATTAAAGAAAAGAACACAATTGTAGTTTTACTTGGAAACTGCTTTTGGACTTTGTGCTTGAGGTAGAAAAAACCACAAAAAACTTTGATTTGGGGTTTTGTTGATTAGCTAGGTTAGTGCTATGGCTAATATACGTAATTATGTAAAGGTAAAAAGTTGAGGTTGTATGTTACTACCTTATTCTACTGCACCAAAGAGTCGGAAGTCAATGCTTTTCTTTTTCTTATATTTTATATGCTACTTATATTTTAATTTCTTCGTATTTCTGTACTTTATATTTTGATAAACTAATAAAATGTAGGATAAAAAAGAAGAAGAAATGGGAGTAGATTGATATCAATAAAAAGAGTGACCAATTTAACAGGTAGCCCTTGACGTAACAGCAATTGATTTAGTGACGGCTTGAAGTTACAACTGAAAAAAAGTGACGTACGACCTTTTTTCACACTTACGACCCTTGCAGCATCCCCATGCTCACGTGATCAAAATTCAGAGGCTTGGCAACTGACTCATATTTATGACGGTTGCAGTGTCTCGGGGTCAAGTGATCCGCTTTTGCGACCTTCTGACAAGCAATGTCAATGGGGAAGCCATTGATTCGCTTAACAACTATTGTCACTACTTCACCACTGCGCTGATTCACTTAACAACTGTGGTCAGAAAAGTCGTAAAATGGGGCAAAAGACACTTATCAATTGTTTTGCTTAGCAACAGAAATTTTGGGCCCCATGTGGTCGTTAAATCGAAGACTGCCTATACTTTTAGGCTGCTTTCATTGACGTGATATCCTCCTAGCTTCTGGCAGCTGCTGCCTTTCCTGCAGAAGACAATCTTGGTGAGATTTAGCCTGGAGACTAAATCATATGAAGAATGATGGCAGGATTTGGGTATGGCCAGTCTAGAGAAAAGAAGGACTATGGGGGACACGATAGCAATATTCCAGTATTTGAGGGGCTGCCACAAAGAAGAGGGGGTCATCTTATTTTCCAAAGCACCAGAAGGCAAACTAAGAAACAATAGATGGGTATTAACAGAATAACTGAGTTGGAAGGGACCTTGTAGGTCATCTAGTCCAACCCCCTGCCCAAGCAGGAGACCCTACACCCGTGATGGCGAACCTATAGCATGGGTGCCACAGATGGCACAGAGTCGTATCAGTGGGCACGCGAGCGTTGCTGTAGCTCAGCTCCAGCGTGCATGTGTGCGCTGGCCAGCGGATTTATGGGCCTTTTGGTCCCACCGGAAGTTGGGAAATGGGCTGTTTCTGGCCTCCAGAGGGCCTCCGGGAGGGGGAGACTGTTTTCGCCCTCCCCAGACTCCTAGAAAGCTCCTGGAGCCTGGGGAGGGTGAAAAATGGGCCTACTGTGCCATTACGTACTAAAAGGGGGAGGGTGCACATGCGTAGGGGCAGAGTGCATTGAATTATGGCTGTGGGCACACATGTGGGCGACCTCGCTGTACTCTCCCCGCTTTTGGCACGCAACGGCAAACAGGTTAGCCATCACGGCCCTTCACCATTTCTGACAGATGGAAATTAATCAAGGAGAGAAGCAACCTGGAATTGAGGAGAAACTTCCTAACAGTGAGGACAATTAACCAGACAGGAGTCGTTATTTCCTAAAAATAACTCAGGAGCCTGAGTGGCATAGGAGGCTAATGCCTCCTAAGGCAGCATTTAACATCCAGCTGCCTGCAATTACTGCGAGTTCAATTCTCACCAGGCTCAAGGTCGACTCAGCCTTCCATCCTTTCTAAGGTGGGTAAATTGAGGACCCAGTTTGTGGGGGCAATAAGCTGACTTTGTATAAATATACAAAAGTATGAAGGCTATTGCTTAACGCACTGTAAGCCGCCCTGAGTCTCCGGAGAAGGGCAGCATATAAATCAAATTAAAAAAATTAAAAAAAAAAAAAAACCTCACCCATATCTCTGAAAAAGTCACTATACTGCATTGGTAATGGACAAATTCTGCAAATGCTAAAAGTCTAAGCCTTCTGTAAGCAACCTTTGTGTCGTGCAGCCAGATCTAACCCGGATGATGAGAAGCATCTGAAAACCTGATGGGGAGTTTCTAAGTGTTTGCATGTAAGGTGAAATCAGAACCAAAAAAATTGAAGGCTAGAACGAAGGAGGGATTTCCTGACAGTGAGAACAATTCAGGGGAACGGCTTGCCTCCAGAAATTGTGGGTGCTCCATCCCTGGAGATTTTTAAGAAGAGACCAGACAGCCACCTGTCTGAAATGGTATGGGGTTTCTCCTGCTTGAGCAGGGGGTTGGACTAGAAGACCTCTAAGGTCCCTTCCAGCTCTATTCTGATTCTGAGATGCATCAATTACATGCGCAGCACAGGAACATGGGTTGCTGGGTTAGCAACTTCCAGCCAAACTGGATCAAGCTCAGCTGACTAACCAGAACAAAGGGTATCGGGGAGCCTCTCCTCCCCTCTCCTGGCTGTGAATGATGGGAGCTGTCGGCTGCTTCCTCCCGGGGACATCGCATTGGGGGAAGGCACCCCTTGTGTATTTCAGTAAAGTTCTATCTGATCAAGATTAAGGCTGATTATATTTGAACTGCAGTTGAATCCCGACCTCGCACGTCCTGTTTGGCTAAAAGTCAGCCCCCCTGTGGTTTAGCTACTCATTTCTGAAAAACGAGGACGGAACTTTTCTCTCTCTCTCTCTTTTTCTTTCACACTCCCCTTTTCCTATTTCCTGCCTTATTTTACTTGTTCAGACTGACTGCACTTTCGGCTACGTAGACTGGTAGTCCTCGGCTTACGACCCACAATGGAGCCCAGAATTTATGTGGCCGAGGGGGAAAAAATTGGTCGAGTGAGGTCTGCCCCGTTTTATGGCTTTTCTTGACGTGGTTGCTAAGCGAATCGCTGCAGCTGGGAAGTGAGTCACGCACGGCTGTTAAACGAATCTGGCCTCCCCGCTGACTTTTGCTCGTCCGAAGAGGGATCACGTGACCTACCCCAGGACACGGAAACGGTCGTAAATATGAACCGGTTGCTGAACATCCAAATGTAAAACGTGATCACGGCGATTCTGCGGCAGTCATTAAGTGTGAAAAATGGTCATAAGTCACTTTTTTCCGGTGATGTTGTAACTGAATGGTCACTAAGTGAACTGTTGTAAGTGGAGGACTACCTGTCATATGCCAGGGAAGGGAACCTATACTCATTTAAGATCATTTTTATATCTTGAGAGCTGAAGCAAATAGTGTCCTTGGCTCTAGGTTTATGCATCTCTTAACTTTCTCTGAAGAGCCAATACTTGTTAAGAGCCACAGCAAATAAGTTGCACTTAGCTCCTACTCAGACCTCTGTGAAATCCATGCGCCAAAGGTGTATTGTCACACAACAGCAACAGTTTGTAGACAGTGAGTATTCAGTCGATAGAAGAGACTATTTGTAGCTCAGGGTTGAAATGAGAGGTCCTTGGTGCTATCTGAATTTGGTGGTTTTCTTGCAGACGTTTTGTTACCAGAGTAGGTAACATCATCAGTGTTAGAAGGGAGTGATTCTTATTATATACTAGTAGCTTTGCCCTGCCGGTATTGGTGGGAGTGTTCTTCGTGGTTTCTTGAGTAGGCTGCTGTTTACTATTAAGTTTGTTTGTCTGTGTTGGTAGATCCCTGATTGAGGTATTGTGTGCTTAGTTCTTGGCCTAATACAGTAGTGGCCAAAATTGTGGAAACGTTTTGGGAAAAGTGTATTTTTAAGGTTTGATGGCTAATAACACCACTTTTTTTTTTGGAGTTTCAAGATCATCCTATTTCACTACTGGAATGGCCTGGGAATAGCCCAGACCTTAACCCAATTGAAAATCTATCGAGCCGACTAAAGAAACTTGTTAGTCAGAAGCGACCCAGCAATAAAACCCAGTTAATAGAAGCCATCATTCAATCAATCTTGGTTTCACATTACAACAGCTACAGAACTAAAAGACTTGGTTCACTCCATGGGAAGACCTTGTAAGGCCGTAATTCATGCTAAAGGTTACCCAACTAAGTATTAACTGACATGGTGATCATTTTTGTCTATCTCGTTTTTTTTACGTGTTTGACTTTTCTTCTCCATACTGTAACTGCTATTCTAATAGTAAATCCTTCATACAAGTTATTGCATTACATTCTTAACTAAATTATCTTTCCATTGATATATAATTTTATGGTACTACTCTAAAAAAAAGTGGTGTTATTAGCTAAGTTTTAGAAAATACACTTTTCCCAAAAGGTTTCCACAATTTTGGCCATTACTGTATATGGCGTGTGTGTGTGTGTGTGTGTGTGTGTGTATGTGTGTGTATGTATATGGTATATGTGTGTATATAGACATATATACATATACAAATGTGCGTTTATTATATATGTATATATATTAGCATGCATATATTCCCTAAATATATGCATGCTAATATATATTAATGTGCAATATTAATGCAATATCAGGGGTTTTCAATTCAACTGTATAGAATGTGAAGGATGTGTGCTTTTCTAGTTATAATGTACATTGAAGATGCCATTTAATTTCATTGTGCGAGGTGCAATGGCAATAAAGTAAACTAAAAAACACTAAACTAAACTAAACTAAACACCAGAAGCCAATTCCTAGCATAATTAAGAATATGCTTCTACTGTAAACATTGTTACTTGAAAGAGTCATAGTATAAGAGGAGTCCTATTATTATCCTCTAACTTAAATAACATTAGCAAGAAAGTATCATATTCTTTTAACTGTATACCTCTGTATTGTTTGTGATAAAGATATATGCTTTTTACAAAGCTTCTTTCTATCTGTGATATCGGTTCATCTTAAGACGTTTACACCCATATACATTTTGATAAGTATCAGAGGCAGCGTATATAAATATGCATTGCTGATTTTTAAGCTTTTAAAGGCCAGTGTAATGTCCCAGGGATTCAGGTATTTGCATTCCTTTCGAGGCAGAGCAATTTATTAAAATCAAATTTCATCATTCCAATACCTGACATGGAATCTTATTTTCCTGGAATCTGTGTAATGTTAAGCCACAACAGGTTGAAAATACTTGGATCCTGAAATTTTACCTTGGGCATTACAAATTTTGTCATGGTGAAGGTTGACTTTTTATTGGGCAATTATGGAAATAAAAGAGTTGAAATCTGATCAATTCAGGTGCTTGGTCAATGTGAGATTTTAAGTAGTAAGCCTCAGAAACATCGGTCTCATATCTGTTTTGGGAAATTTCTCAACAGATTGAACCTTTCTGTTTTACTCACAATTTACTAAAAAAAAAAAAACCTTTCTGCCACTAGTTGTTAGGGTTGTTTTTTCTAATAAGATCACTTTATTCTTCCCTTGAGTTCAATGTGCTTCATATTGTAGGTAAAATGCTGGTGGCTTTTATTAAGGACTTTGTAAAGGAAGAAAATTAAAATGTATTGGCACCAAAAGTAAACTTGGTATCGTATCTTCTCCCTTCGTAAGCACTCAATATTTAAGCATTTCGTCAGAGAAAATGTATTTGTGGAAGCCCACAAATACTTAATTACCAAACTGTAATTTATGAAAAGGTGATTAACTTGACATATGTTATTCTGAGGTTGATAATCCAACCTCTTAACATCCAGGTTTTGTTACTTTCCTCGGAACTAGACATGAAGCTGTTGGGACTTTGGTTTCCCATCATAACCAATTCTTTTATAATTGGTCCCATATATCATCATCATCGTATTAGCCATGGTCTATCCACTGCAGGACGAAGGCCTCTTCCGCATGTTTCCAACCAATACCGTCCTGGGCTTTCTTTTGCCAATTGGGCCCACAATATTTGCTTATGGTGTCGTTCCATCTTGTTTTAGGTCTCTTTCATGGATGCTTTTTATCAAGTGAAATCCATTCTATGACCGCCTTGGACTCAGTGGTGGGAGTCAAATAAATTAACAACCGGTTCTCTGCCCTAATGACCGGCTGGGTGGGCGTGGCCATGGTGGGTGTGGCCAGAGGGTGTGACAGGCAGCACTCGGCCTCCTGCACACACACACCCCGGGAGCAAAAACGGGCTGTGGAGGGCCCATTGTCCACCTCCTCGGGCTCTGGAGTCAGGAAATAGGCTCATTTTCGCCCTCCACGAGCCTCTGGGAGGCCTGTTTTCTACCTCCCCGGGCTCCATGTGCCCCCTGCACTTACCTGGGATCCAAAATGGGCCACGTGGGGACTCTTGGGAGGGGCGGGACGTAGTGGCACGGGGCCAGCCGGTCATCGGAACTAGTGGTTCGTCAAACCAGACATAAAATTAACATCCATTTTGCCCGAACCGGTCCAAAACAACTGAATCCCACTTCTGGCTTTGGTCCACCTGCCATCGGTTCTTCTTGCTATGTGGACCAGCCCGTTTCCATTCCAATTCTTTTACTCTCTTGATGGCATCGTATGTTTTCATTTGTTCTCTAAATCTACGTGCAGGTCTTTCTATCTTGTCTTGTGATGCCAAGCGTGGCTCTTTGTGCCATTCTTAGCTTTTGTATCGATTGTGAGGTTAGCGTCCATGTTTCGCCGACGTATGTTAGAACAGGTAGCACACGTTAATCAAACACTTTTCTCTTCAGGCGTAGGAGGAGGTTGTTCTTGAAAATGACGCTTAGTTTGTTGAATGCCTGCCTGCCAGCCACATTTAACACATTGTTCAATTTCCTTTATTGTATTACCTTCCACTGAGATCCATCGGTCTTGCATATATATACATGTTTTAATGTATGTATCGAAGTATGATTGCGAATGGAACCACTGGAAAAAACAATAGCATTGTAGGCTTATATATCGCCCCATAGTGCTTTATGGCACTCTCTGGGCAGTTTGCAAAGTAGAAACATTATTTGCATATTGCCCCCAAGAATTTGGGGTCCTCGTTTTACTGAACTGGGGAGGATGGAAGGCTGAGTCAACCTTGAGCCCATCAGGATCGAACTCCAGGCTGTGGGCAGAGTTTCCTTGCACTTAAGAGGGGTGCAATAGCTTAGTAGTTAAAGATGCTGAGCTTGTCAGCTGGAAAGCTGACACCCGGGGTTCGAGACCCGAGCGCTGCACAACGAGTGAGCTCCCTTTCCTTGCCTCAGCTCCTGCCCACTTAGCAGTTCAAAAGCATGCAAATGCGAGTAGATAAATAGGTACCACTTTGGTAACAAAGTCACAATGTTTCATGTGCCTTTTGGTGTATAGCCATGCATGATCATGGAAAATGTCTTCAGACAATGAAGACTAAGAGATAGAGATGAGCACTGTTCCCTAAAGTCGGGCACGACTGGACAGGGAAACCTTTAATATCTTTACCTTTTAAGGCACTTAAACCACTGTGCCACCAGGCCTCCCGCTGGCGTTAAGGATCGAATGAAAACAATTAAGGAACCCAGAAGATGGGATGGTGACATGTACTCAATGAAACAATTAAGACCACCTACCACGTAATTTCTGACGGTCTCTGTCACAACACTTCGAACGGGGACTTTGGAGCTTCCCATGGCGGACGGTGCAGGGGAGGACGGTGGTATGAGAGTCTGAGCAAGGGCGGCTGGAGGGACCACCGGAGGAAGAGGTGGAGGGGTGATATGGACAGGAGCTGGTGAAGGCGGCGGTGGTGGTGTTTTGGGTCGAACCAGGAGAGGTAACGGTTTAGGCTCCGTCGTGGGCATCACTTTGCTGATTACACTGTTGGGACAAAAACAGAAAGAGTGGAGATAGCATTAGACGATTCATTCAATTAACCAAAAATTATGCAGTTAAGTGGGGAGGAAAAGACGTAATTCTGTTCACAAAGGACAAAAATAGTAGCAGAGGTTCATAACAGCATCAGAGAGAATGACGGAAGGAAACCAAAGTTACATCAAATTCTCATACAGGTAGTCCTCGACCTACGACCACAACTGAGCCCAGAATTTAGGACACTAATTACGTAGCAACCCTGTTACTAACTGAACAACGGTGGTGATTCGGTTAACAACCGCAGCAAGGAAGGCCGTAAAATGGGGGAAAACTCACCTAACAACAGTCTCGCTCAGCCACGGACATTTTGGGCTCCACTGTGGCCGTAAGTGGAGGAGTGCCTGTAATCCTTTCTTGCCTTCTAGTCTGGCTGCCTACATGTGTCTTGCTGGGCAGGGAGTTTGCAAGCAGCAGATAAAGGGAAGAGAATCGCTTTGGGGTTGCAGTTGGTGGCAAACGTAATGAGTTCACCCGCCATAAGGCCTAAGCTAAAAGCTGATAGAGACCTTTGAGGCAGTGGTGAAATTTAAAATTTGTTACTACCGGTTCTGTGGGCGTGGCTTGGTAGGTGGAGGTAATGTGACTGTGTGGGTGTGGCCATTTTTTTTTTACTTTTAAAACCATTTTTTCTACAACCTCTTCGGCGAAGAGGTTGTAAAAAAAATGCTTTCAAAAGGCTCTGATGATCCCAGCTGAGTTGCCTGATCGGCAGAGGCTTTTTTTCTTTTAAATGCCTCTGACGATCAGGCAACACAGCTTGGATCATTGGAGGCTTTTAAAAGTAAAAAAATGTATTTTTCTTTTAAATGCCTCTGCCGATCCAAGCTGAGTTGCCTGATCAGCAGAGGCTTTTTTTTTTAACTTTTAAAAGCATTTTTTTCGCCTGAAGAGGGTGTAGAAAAAATGTTTTTAAAAGTTAAAAAAAAACCCCTTGGAGTTTGGGGGGCCCCCGGGGGGGTGGGGGGGGGGGGCAGGGATTTTTGCTACCGGTTCTCTGAACCCACCCCCCTGGCTCCATTGCTACCAGATCGGGTGATCTGGTCTGAACCGGGATCATTTCACCCCTGCTTTGAGGGCTTCCCTTTGAACCTCGCAAAGGATGGCACTTCATGCAACTAGGCAGTTTATTCAACTCTGCAAGCTGCTTCTATAGCAGGGGTGTCAAACTCAATTTCATTGAGGGCTGTGGTTGACCTTGGGGAGCCGGCCGGGCAAGGCCGATTGGGCGGGTGTGGCCGACTGGGTGGGCATATGCCATTCCCCAAACTGCTGGCATGTCTCATCTTCGCATTGGGTAGACTGGGCCGATGCCACACAGACCAGGATGGCCCCGTGGTCCAGATCCGACCATATCACGCGCCTTTAATTTGACACCCCTGTTCTATAGGTAAGGAGTTCTTTCCTTATCTCCGTAGCTTAGATCAAGCCCTGGTGTCCAGATTCAATCAGGGAGGAAGGAGCGGAAGGCAGGTGTAGCTGTCTTGCAAGTAGTTACTCTACTTTTTTTATACAGGTAGTCCTCAACATATGACCACAACGGAGCCCAACATTTCTGCTGCAAAGCGAGACCGCTATTAAGGGAGTTTCATCCCCGTTTTACGAACTTTCTTGCAGTCGTTAAGGGAATCACTGCCGTTGTTCAGTTAGTAACACGGTTATTAAGGGAATCCGGCTTCCCGCAACCGTCGTAAATGTGAGCCAGTTGACAAGTGTTCGAATTTTGATCACGTCACCATGGGGGAAACAGGGCAACGGTCCTACGTGGGGAAAACAATCGTTAAGTCCCCTTTTCAGTGCTGTGGTAACTTCAAACGGTCACTAAACGAATATTTGTAAAGTGAGGACTACCTGTGCAACTTTTCAGTTTCGACTGCAGCTCTGGGATTACCTGCCGGTCTCTCACTCCAATATTAACCAGGTCTGATACCGTTTTCGTGAAATAATGGAAGGATGGATAGGAAATAATTGCTCAGATCTTCTGCTCTGCTCTGCATCTAACCATCTCCAGAAGCACGAAGGAAGAGGGCCTCTTTGGGCCTACCACACAGACTATGATCTCCTCCTGTCCTTTCTATACAATATGGGTAGTCCTGGACCAGTGGTGGGATTCAAATAATTTAACAACCGGTTCTCTGCCCTAAAGACTGGCTGGATGGGCGTGGCCATGGTGGGCATGGCCAGGGGGTGTGACAAGCAGCAATCGAACTCCTGCAGCCCCCTGGGAGCCAAAACGGGCTGCTCCCCTCACATCCCGTTTTGGACCTAGTACGCAGGGGCAAAATCCAGCAGGTTCTGGAGAACCAGTAGCGGAAATTTTGAGTAGTTTGGAGAACCGGTAAATACCACCTCTGGCTGGCCCCAGAGTGAGGAGGGAATGGAGATTTTGCAATATCCTTCTTCCAGGAGTGGGGAGGGAATGGGGATTTTGCAGTATCCGTCCCCTGCCACGCCCACCAAGCCACACCACACCCACCAAGCCACGCCCACAGAACTGGTAGTAAAAAAATTTGAAACCCACCACTGATGGGGGGGGGGCTGCGCCACACACACCCCGCACCCCATTTTGGGCCTAGTAGGTCTCCCTGCAGCCTCTCTTTCTCCAAAGCATTGTTCTTTATCTGGCGTTCTCCAAAAATGTTGGGTTAAAATCTTTTAATTGGTGAATTTTATGGGTAAGGGGTTTTAAATTGGGGAAGCCAAAGATAAATTTAATGTTGTTTTATAGTATTTTAATATTTGTATTGTGTGTTTTTAATTTTGGCTGTTCACCGCCCCGAGTCCTTCGGGAGAGGGGGCGGTATAAAAATTTAAAAAATAAATAATAAAAATAAATAAATAAAATAAGATTCTTCCTCCTTTTCCTCTTCCTCTTCCTCTCCTCTTCCTTTCCTTTCCTTTCCTTTCCTTTCTCTTCCTTTCTCTTCTTTTCCCTTCTTTTCCCTTCCTTTCCTCTCCTCTCCTCTCCTCTCCTCTCCTCTCCTCTCCTCTCCTCTCCTTTCCTTTCCTAGTTGCACATTTGGAGGTAACTTGTTGGGCCTACCTGTTCCACTCTTAATAGATTCCATGCTAGCCCATGGAACCTACCTGCTCTGTTTATATATTGCAATGCAATCCTGCTTTATATTATAAAGAAGGCAGCAATTAATAGTTGCCTGCTGAGTACAATATATATATACTGCATAATATTATTTACCCTAATTAAGGGTTATTGCTTTCATCGTCATCAGAATAAAACAATAACACAAGAGTTGCCGTTTTGAAATAATAGAAAATACTTGCAGCTCAGGTTTTAGAGATTTTGGCAGTGGTTTGCTCTCCGAGCGAAACGGAAAGCTCGGAGAAGAAAGACTTTTCATATTCAGGATCTGCTCAGGCAATTGAAAAAAAATCAATTTTTGAATAGGAGCTCTGGTGGCTCAGCAGACTAATTAACATCCACTTACATCTGCTGCCTGCAATTACTGTAAATTCGAATCTCACCAGGCTCAAGGTTGACTCAGCCTTCCATCCTTTCTAAGGTAGGTAAAATGAGGACCCAGTTTGTGGGGGCAATAAGCTGACTTTGTATAAATATACAAAAGTATGAAGGCTATTGCTTAGCACATTGTAAGCCACCCTGAATCTCCGGAGAAGAGCGGCATATAAATCAAATAATAATAATAAAAAAGGCTAGGAGCCCAAAATTTCTGTTGCTAAGTAAGACAGTTGGTAAATGCCCCATATTACAACCTTTCTTATCAACAGTTGTTAAGTCAATCACTGCCGTTGTTGAGCGAACCTGGATTTCCCCCTTGGTTGTGCTTCTCAGAAGGTCACAAAAGCGGGTCACATGAGCCCAGGACATTGCAACCGTCATAAATAGGAGTCAGTTGCCAAGTGTCAGAATTCTGACCATGTGACCATGGAGATGCTGCGGCGCTTGTAAGTGTGAAAAATGGTGATAGGTCATTTTTTTTCAGTGTTGTTATAACTTCTAAGGGTCACTAAACGAACTGTTGTTACGTCGGGGACTATCTGTACAGTTAAGTCTTTGACTGACAAACAGTTCATTTAGTGTCCATTCAAAATTACCACAGCACTGAAAAAAAGGGACTTATGACCGTTTTTCATACTTATGACCGTTGCAGCATCCATGTAGTCATGTGGTCAAAATTTAGATACTTGGCAACTGGCCTGTATTTATGACGGTTGCACTGTCCTGGGGGGGGTCACGTGATCCCCTTTTGCGACTTTCTGATAAGCAAAGTCAATGGGGGGGGGAAAGCCAGATTCGTTTAATGACTGTGTTGCTCAGTGGTGAAATGTAAAATTTGTTACTACCGGTTCTGTGGGCATGGCTTGGTGGGGTGGTGGTGGTAATGTGACTGGGTGGGTGTGGCCAACTTTTTTTTTTTTTTTTTACTTTTAAAAGAATTTTTTCTACAACCTTAAGAGGTTGCAGAAAAAAATTGCTTTTAAAAGCCTCTGACGATCAGGCAACTCAGCTGAGATCGTCAGAGGCTTTTAAAAGCATTTTTTTTCTGCAACCTCTTCGGCCAAAGAGTTGTCAGAGGCTTTTAAAAGCATTTTTTCAGCCGAAGAGGTTGTAGAAAAAGTGCTTTTAAAAGCCTCTGACGATCCCAGCTGAGCTGCACGCTCATCAGAGGCTTTTTTTTTTTAACTTTAAAAAGCATTTTTTCTGCCGAAGAGGTTGCAAAAAAAAAAAAAATGCTTTTAGAAGTAAAACAAAAAAAAGCCTCTGATGATTGTGCGGCTCAGCTGGGCATGCGGGAGGGGCAGGGATTTTTGCTACTGGTTCTCCGAACCACCCGCCTCCATCGCTACCGGATCAGGCCGAACCGGGAGCATTTCACTCCTGGTGTCGCTAACTTAAACCAACTGCAGCGATTCACTTCACAACAGTGGCAAGAAGAGTTCGTAAATGAGGCAAGACTCACTTATCACAGGTTTCATTTAGCGACAGAAATTTTGGGCTCCATTGTGGTCGTAAACTGAAGGCTACCTGTATTAATTTCCGGCTGTGTTTCCTGCTTCTGTTCTCTAATCCTAAACATCCATAATCTCGTCTCCTCACAATCCCCATGAGAAGGAGTGACTGACAGGCCGTATTTGAAATGTTTATTTAGAACATGTGGCCTAGTTATCTCAGGTATCATATCCACAATCTAACTGCCACTCCCTTCAGCTAATAATGTTCTCCAGGAGTAGATGCAGAAACTGCCTTGCCTTGCGCCACTCGGCTGCGATGGGGTAATTTTCAAGAGGGGTGGTAGCCTTATCTTCCTATCTGAAGGCAGGAGATGATAGGTGGCAAGGCAGCGCAGATAAATCAAAGTCAAATCGTTTTAATTATTTCTTGTTTGTTTCTGCATCCAATCCGGAGACCGCCCATTTCTCTCTCACAGAGAGAGACCCTTGTTTAACCAGGAGCGCTGCTCGAATCTTCCCTTGTGCAGATGAACTTCAAGACTAATTTATAAACTTAGGTCAAAAAATAAACAAATTACGAGCCTATGGAGAGATAGTCATTGGGAAATGACTACCCAGAAGACTTTCACAAGAAGAGACAGCAAGATAACACCTGCCAAGCAGCCG
This sequence comes from Pantherophis guttatus, assembly GCF_029531705.1. The sequence continues at coordinate 2,051,653 of NW_026843744.1, read as the reverse complement.
TAAAGATTCAGCCTTCTTCTCTTGAATATACATATACGGCGGATTAAAATAATGTCTTATGCTATCTAAAGAAGCATCATGGTCCAAAGAAAGAGATACAGGCTGAATTCTGACATTTCTGGCTGAAGGATAGCAATAGCCATAGAAATACACTTAAGATTTCTTGACGGCAGCGAGAATTGTATTTGCACAGTATTGGAAAAATGAGGAAACTCCTACAGATGAAAACATAATTAAAAAAAAACATTAGAATGCGCAGAGATGGATAGGTTGACACTAAAGATAAAGGATAAGGAAGATACAAAATATCTTTTAACGTGGGATTTGTTTTATCAATGGTTAAGACAATAGAGGTAGACATTGGAAGATAAAAGATCACCACTATATACAAGTAAAGGATGATAGATTATCACTGTTGTATAAATAAATAATATTACTATTATTATTATTATGTATAAGTCAATTGACCCAGACAATACGCTGTTTATTAAGCACTTATGTATACCAAAGAAAAATGTATAAATAAATTTTTTAAAAAAGAAAGAAATACACTTAGATTTATATACTATGCCATAATGCTTTCTCTGAGTGGTTTACAATGTCAGCTTATTGCCCGCAGCAATCTGGGTCCTCATTTTACCGACCTCGGAAGGATGGAAAGCTAACCTTGAGCTAGTTAGGATCGAACTCCAGGCTGTGGGCAGAGTTTGCCTGCAATACTGCATTCTAACCACCGCGCCACCAAGGCTCCTTTTTCAATTAGTACACTAGGAAAAACAGAGATTTGTCTGAAAACCTGGACATTGGAGTTAGATTTGAGAATAGAGGTAGACCCTGACTAACAACCATTTGTTTAGTGACCATTCAAAGTTAGAACGGTATGGAAAAAAGTGACTTATGACCGTTTTTCACACCTATGACCATTGTAGCATCCCCTTGGCCATGTGATCAAAATCTGGATGTTTGGCAACGGATTCATATTTACGATGGTTGCCCTGTCCCAGGGTGATATAATCAGTTTTTGCAGCCTTCTGACAGGCACAGTCAATGGGGAAGTCAGATTCATTTAACAACCGTTGTACTCACTTAACAACTGTGGCAAGAAAGGTTGTAAAATGGAGCAAAACTCACTTGACAATTGTGGTTATAAGCCTGTACACTTTCATTCTAGAAGAAGACAGCTTCCTAGCTTCTCCCAAAATAATGGGATTCTTAAATTTGGTTTAGTATTTGCTTAATAAACCACCATGCTGAGCCACCAAAAGTAGCAAAGCCATGCCATTTGATGTATGTCAGAAGCTTGGAACTTATGTGTGACTCTGCGTAGAAAAAGGCTAACATGATTTCAATATCTCAGGTAATACAAATAAAACAATATTCTGGACAAATTCAAGATACAGGTTCTCATCCTTGAATCACAGTAAAATTGTATTGGCATCACATAATTATACTTTTCCTGGCAAATAGATGGGGAAGAAATGAAGGTAGTGACAGATTTTATTTTCCTGGGCTCCAAGACCACCGCACATGGGGACTGCAGCCAAGAAATTAAAAGACGCTTGCTCCTGGGGAGAAAAGCCATGGCAAATCTAGACAGCGTACTAAAAAGCAGAGACATCACCCTGCCAGCAAAAGTGCATATAGTCAAGGCGATGGTTTTCCCAGTTGCAATGTCTGGCTGTGAAAGTTGGACCATAAGGAAGGCTGAGCGCCAAAGAATGGAGGCCTTTGAACTCTGGTGCTGGAGAAGACTCCTGCAAGTCCCTTCGACTGCAAGGCGATCCAACCGGTCAGTCCTAGAGGAGATCAACCCTGACTGCTCTTGAGAAGGCCAGATCCTGAAGAGGAAACGCAAATCCTTTGGTCACCTAATGAGAAGGAAGGACTCCGTGGAGAAGAGCCTAATGCTGGGAACGATGGAGGGCAAAAGAAGAAGGGGACGGCAGAGAAGGAGGTGGCTGGATGGAGTCACCGAAGCAGTCGGCATGAGTTTAAATGGACTCCAGTGGATGGTAGAGGACAGGAAGGCCTGGAGGAACATTGCCCATGGGGTCACGATGGGTCAGACAGGACTTCGCAACTAACAACAACAATTATGCTTTTGAAGGAACAGAAGCATTTGAGGTGGACTCTCATGTTTTGCAGGAAACAGACTGCATCTTTATTATGAGTTCTTGGTTTCAGATATAATTGGAGGCCATGATCTGGAAACCAGCTGAAGGATGGTTATAGCTTGGTGCAAAAGTTTACGCCTCGAGGCCAAAGGTTCATTATCTGGGTCTTCCAGAGAAGGCTGGGAAAAGTCTCCATTTGACACCACATGGAGAGTTGTTGTTGTTGTTGAGTCGCAAAGTTGTGTTTGATTTTCTGTGACAAAGCAAGGTGGTCGTTAAGAGAGTCACATCCAATTTTACAATCTTCTTGCCCAGGGTTGTTAAGTGAATCATTGCAAGCCATCATACAATCATAAGTCAGACTTTTTGGCGCTGGTGCAACTTTGAACGGTCACTAAAAAGAACTGTCGTGAGTCAAGGACTGTCTGCGTTTTAAAAACAAAAATAAGTGCCTCAGAAAAACTGAATTTCTGATTCCTTAGCCACTGACAGAGGCAGATCCTTCTCCCTTTTTTAAAAAAATGCAAGTAAAATCCAGAGTGCTCTTTCTGAGCATGGGAATTCCTCAAAAGTCACAATCTTTTTTATTTTTTTAAGAATAAAAATTACCAGTACCACACCGAAGCTGCTCAAAGCAGTAAGATCACAGATTAATTTCTCCACAGGTTGCTTTGCCTGGCAGTGTTTTCTTTTTTTCTTTTTAACCAGGATTATACCCTTCATTATGAGATAAAAAATAAATTAAGGGTTCTCTCTTTTTTTTGTTGTTTGTTTGTTCCCCTCCCAACAAAAATTGCCACCCCAGAAAGAAGAAGGAGTCTGTGAGAAAACCCTTGGAGCCATGCTGGGATGAATCTTCCTTCAATCACATCAACCTAAACTTAACAAAGTACCACGCACCACTCCCTTTCCAAAAGATGTGAGAATGGGTAAAACAGTATTTCTCAATCTCAGCAAGTTTTAAGGTGTATGGATGTCAATTCCCAGAATTCCCTAGCCAGCATAGCGTAGAATTCTGGGAGTTGAAGTCCACATGCCCTCAAACTGACTGGGGAATAGCTATGCTGGGGAATTCTGGGAGTTGAAGTCCACATGCCTTAAAACTGACTGGGGACATAGCTATGCTTGGGGATTCTGGGAGTTGAAGTCCACATGCCTTAAAACTGACTGGGGACATAGCTATGCTGGGGGATTCTGGGAGTTGAAGTCCACATGCCTTAAAACTGACTGGGGACATAGCTATTCTGGGGAATTCTGGGAGCTGAAGTCCACATGCCTTAAAACCGACTGGGGACATAGCTATGCTGGGGAATTCTGGGAGTTGAAGTCCACATGCCCTCAAACTGACTGGGGAATAGCTATGCTTGGGGATTCTGGGAGCTGAAGTCCACATGCCTTAAAACTGACTGGGGACATAGCTATGCTGGGGAATTCTGGGAGTTGAAGTCTACCCATCTTAAAGCTGTTAAGGTGAAAAGACTGCTATGGAGTCTTTCCCAGGTATTTTTGCAACTGCATTTCCCACAATTCTGCAACCATACTAACTATGAAACATCCGAGTTAGCTATGCTGGCTGGGGAATTCTGGGAGTTGAAGTCCACCCGGCTTCAAATTGCTCCGGAGCTCAAAAATGCTGTTTTCTTTGATGCTTGCTTTCCTCCAAAAATCATACAACTTGAGAAAGGAAGCTGTATACAGGTAGTCCTCCACTTACAACAGTTTGTTTAGTGACTGTCCAAAGGTTCAACAGCACCAAAAACAGTGACGTATGACCATTTTTCGCACTTAAGACTGTTGCACCACCCCCATGGTCACATTCTGATGCTTGGCAACTGACTCGTACTTATGACGGTTGTAGTGTCCCAGGGGTCACGTGATCCCCTTTTCAGACCTTCTGACGAGCAAAATCAATGGGGAAGCCAGATTCCCTGAACAACCGGGTTGTAACTGCAGTGATTCGCTTAACAACTGTGGCAAGAAAGGTTGTAAAATGGGGGCAAAAGTTGCTTGCCAGCAGAAATTTGGGGCTCAACGGTGGTCGTAATTTGAGGACTATCTGTAATTTGTAAAACTACCAGGTTCAGACAGATGTTTCCAAAAGGAACCAAAACCCGAACCGCTTAAGAACAAGTGGATCTAATGAAAACCTAACCATAGACAAGGAATTCTGATGTTCACGCTTTGCACGTTGAGGGTAATTCTATGCTCGCACGTAAATGAAAACCTGGCACGGTTTTGATACGTGGATCCTTTATTCGGCCTCAGAAGAGGATCATGTGATCCTCATTTATTTCTATTTAACAATGGGAAAATTGGAGAAGTTGCCTGAAGTTCCCCACCCTGTCTAGAGCTGTAATTTCATCTAAGTGGCCTAGTTCTGCAATTAAAACGCTAACCCCAATGGCACAGAAAATCTCAAGTGTTTCCCCCACCCCAAGAAACTGAGCACGATACGCTTAAAAAAAGAGAGAATTTAATTTAATTTTTTTAAAAAAAAAAGTCACCTATTTTTTTTTTTTTTTAAGCTTTGGAAGTTTCTACTTGATACAGCTCTCCCAACCTCACCTTTGCAGAGGAGAGCGTGTTCTCCCAGTCACCCTGAGTAGGTAAGTTACTTGGGTTGTGGTGGCTTGCAAGACGCACAAGCTGCAACACGCCACACCTGAGGTTCAGCACACCCCCAAGATGTGAAATAATTCCCTATCTTTGGATGCAATTCATTTGATTTCAATCTCATCCTGGCTGGCGAGAGAGTGCCTGACTTTATTAAAACGAAAAGAGAACGGGGAGAGGGAGAGAAAGACGTCTTGCAAACTTTACTGGCAAGAAAAAGAAAGAAAGAAAGAAAGAAAGAAAGAAAGAAGAAAGAAGGAAGGAAGGAAGGAAGGAAAGAAGAAAGAAAGAAAGAAAGAAAGAAAGAAAGAAAGAAAGAAAGAAAGAAAGAAAGAAAGAAGGAAAGAAATAAAGAAAAGGAAGGAAGGAAAACATGAGGAAAGGAGGAAGGCAGGCAGGATAGATTTTTATTATTTATCTTTTTTAGTTGTTTTAATGTTGGGGAGGGAGAAAGAAAGAAAGAAAGAAGGAAGGAAGGAAAGAAAGAAGAAAGAAAGAAAGAAGGAAGGAAGGGAGGAAGGAAGGAAGGAAGAAAAGTAAGAAAGAAAAGAAAAAACAAAAAAACCCCACAACTTTCTCCTGTCATATTTCCAAAAAGCGGGGGTTGGGGAGGGGAGGGGAGCAGTGAAGGTTGCTGGACGTGATAACCAAGGAAGAGACCTGCAGAGCCTTGTTCATAAGCGAGAATGAACCGGGTGTGTGTGTGTGTAGTCTTTGGCGTTTTCTAACGCAAGTAACCACAACTTGGAAATGCCGAGTGTTGTGCCCGGGGAGTGTGGCTGCCCTGTAGATTTGCTAATATTCTGGTTACTGTGCTTGGTGGTTAGAGACAAACAGCAACACCTGTTTTTGTGTGTTTGTGCTTGTCGGTGCTTGCTGGTCGGTCCAGGGGTGTCTGAGGAGCCGTCTCGCCCCAACCCTAAAGAGAGATCAAACCTAGAATTAAGGAGAATAATTAATCAATGGGATGGGCTTGCCTCCCTCCGGAAATTGTGGGTGTTCCATTGCTGGAGGTTTTCAAGAAGGGATTGGAGGGCTATTTGTCTGGAATGGCGTAGGGCAGGGGTCTCCAACCTTGGCACCTTTAAGCCTGGCGGACTTCAACTCCCAGCATTCCCCAGCCAGCTTTGGGGAATCGCAGTCAGCCGGCAGTCGGCGGAAGTAGCCTGCAGTACCGCCTTCTAACCACTGTGCCACCACGGCTCTTCAAGTTATAACTTTGAACGGTCACTAAATGAAATTGTTGTGAGTTGAGGATTACCTGTGTAAGTCTAAGTGCTCTTGCTAATTCCAGCCTCGTATCGCCCGTCCTCTCGGTTTTGTAGTCTTTAGCTAATCTTTCTTAATTTTAATCGTTTTTTTATTATCTTTCTTATCGCTTTAATCAGTTTTGTAAGGCTCCCAAGAGTTGCTGCAAGAGTGAGACGGGCGGCACATTAATTTAATCAACAAAAGAAGCAATAAACATCACAAACTCATTCTTGCATATAATAAGCCACCTGTGGGTTGGCATCTCCAGATGGGGCTGGCATTGCTCAGCTGGGAGTTCCAGAAGTGGAACTGGCCAATTGAAGGTGGATCTACGTCCAGGTAGTCCTCGACATACGACCACAATTGAACCAAAAAGTTCTGTTGCTAAGTGAGACAGCTGTCAAACAAATTCCGCTCCGTTTTACAACTTTCCTTGCCAGAACGGTTAAGTGGATCACGGCAGTTGTTAAGTTAGTAACGGGGTTGTTAAGTGAATCAGGCTTCCTCGTTTGACTTCGCTTGTCAAAGGGCGCAAAAGGGAATCGCGTGACCCCGGGACACTGCGACCGTCATACTTACGGGACCGCCTTCTGCCACCAATAGCCCCCCACCGGCCAGTTCGCTCCCACAGAGAGGGCCTCCTCAGGGTGCCGTTGGCCAGACAATGCCGGCTGACGACCCCCAGGAGGAGAGCCTTCTCTGTGGTGGCACCTACCCTATGGAACAATCTACCCCCAGAGATACGAGTGATCTCCGACCTCTGGATTTTTAGTCGGGCCCTAAAAACTTATTTTTTTCAGTTAGCCGGTCTGTCTTGATTTTAGGGTTAGTTTAGGGTTAGTTTTTAAAATGTTAATATTGATTTTAATTGACAAGTTTTAAATTATGGGCCAAATTTATAAATTATTTTAACTTTATTTTTAACTGTGATGTTATGTATAGATGTTTTTATCTTGGCTGTTCACCGCCCTGAGTCCGAAAGGAGAAGGGTGGTATAGAAATTTGAATAATAAATAAATAAATAAATGTGAGTCAGCTGTCTGAATTTTGATCATGTGACCATGGGTGTTTGTGCCCAGAGTTACCTTCTGGTAAGGTTTGTGGCCAATAAACAAACAAGCAAATAAATAAACGGTCGTGTGAAAAAACCATCGTAAGTGGTTTTTTTTTTCAATGCCACGGTCACTTAGCAAATAGTTGTAACTTGAGGACTATCCCTAATCCGGTACTGTAGCCGACCCACAAAATTATGTTTCTTCTCACTTCCCTTCCCCTCAGCTGTCCCAAACATGACAGGATATAAATTTCTGAGCAATTAAGTGAGTTTTGTGGCCGACCCTCACATCTCGGTTAAGGAAGTTTCATTTCAGTAAAATAAATCTAAAGCCAAGAGTTACAAAGATTTCAAAGTCTGCAGCTTGGTGCTTGTCTTAGTTTTAGTATGGCACTTATCTGATCCTGGGGATACATTATAAAACCACTAAATATATATATATATATTTAAAAATCTGCCCGTTCTATGCTTTTATACCATACCTCATCCTGCTCTCTCTATAACCACGGAGCACGCTTTGAAAGCGTTATCCAAAGTTGGTTTCAATTTTCACCTGCGACATTCGTATTTGTAGATTGCCATCGGTTTATGCAGCCCTTTAAATGCAACGTGATGAATTGTCGCTTTTATTGAGCAGAAATCGCCTAACTCCTGGCAGCTTTGGAAGTTTTGAAATCCTGAAACTTTGTTCGAAGGAGGCTTAGCAGCAATTCCGTAAAACATCGGTTCATTTTATAATGATATTGTCTCACTTGCAAATCTATTCTTAATACGCCCGTTCCATAAAATACTATGCTTACTCAACAATTTTTTTTTAAAATTTGGGAAAGTGCAATTGCACAAAAAGAGTTTGTGGGTGTTTTTGTACGTCAGGTGTGTCCAACCCATGTTCTGTGGGCTGCATGCGGTCCTGGGACAGCTAGCAAAGAGGCCCCATAAGGTGGTAGTCCTCAACTTAGGACAATTGAGCCCAACATCTATTTTGCGAAGCGAGACAGCTGGGAAGAGAATTTCGTCCCATTTTATGACCTTCCTCGCCTCGTTTGTTAAGTGAATCGCTGCAGTTCTTAAATAAGCAACACCGTTGTTAAGCGAAGCTGGCTTCCCCATTGACTTGGCTTGTCAGAAGGTCACAAAAAGAGATCGCACATGACACATTGCAACCGTCATAAATGTGAGACAGTTGCCAAGCGTCTGGATTTGGATCGTGTGACCATGGGGGGAAAGCTGCAACGGTCGGTAAGTGTGAAAAAAAACAACGGTCGTAAGTCACTTTTTTTAGCGATGTTGTAACTTTGAACGGTGACGTACGTGTGGTAAGTCGAGACGACCTGTATTACGTGATTTAAATACATTAACGATATTATATATTTTATATGCCACCCAGGCAAGCCAAAAGGTTGGACACTCCTGGTGTAGATTAATTAGACAGATCACACAGAGATATTCAAAAACATTGGACAACCATCTGTCGGAAATGATATAAGGTTTCCTGCTTGAACAGGGGGTTGGGCTGGAAGAGCTCCAAGCATCTTTCCAATTCTGTTCTTCTTTTACATACGGGATTGAGGGATTGTTACGATTTTTAAGAAGGCAGAATTTTGGATATCATCCCCTATTTTTATGGATAGTATCACTGTGCCATTTATTCACTAGAGGGCACTGTACTTGGGGAATTCTGGAAGTCGAAGTCTTTCATCTTGCAAAGGTTGAGAAATTGGGCTAAACTGACTTGAGAATTCTGGGAATTTGGAAAGCAGGAAGTTGGAAAAAGCTCAGAAAAGATTTTTAAAAAAAAACAACGCCTGATGGATCTTTCTCCTGAAATGCCTCCAAGTTTTAGGAGTCCTAATAATGAAGTTTATGGAACAATAGGCAAAAATGTTACCTAATTTGTTATTTATTAAATTGATATGCCGCCTATCTCACTAAGCAAACATCAATGGGCGGCTTACAGTATCGTAAACAGCAACACAGTCAGTTAAAAATATTAAAAAGTTAAAACATTCACAACAAACTGGTCGAACTGTTGTTCTTACCTGGCTTCATCAGGCAAAAGAAAGGGAATATATGCAAACAAAAATCCTTTTTATGCTTATAGGAAAAAAATTAAGATGTGCTTAAATTTGTTTTTTTAACCTTTGCCGAAGGTAAAAAAAAGGCCTCTTAATGCAAACTATAAAACTGGGATGAATTTATGCATGTTTCATCAGAGGAATGTTACAGATAAGGGAACTGATGCTATCAAAAGCTACAAACGCAGGAAGCCCTTGTGTCATAAGTTGGGGTCTTGTATGAACAGGCTGAATGTTGAAACTGTAGCAGCCCAAAAAGGGGGAAAAAAAAAGTCACAGGAAAAGATATGGATGGGATGCATTTTAATAGAAAACATCAGCCTATAAAGGGACAGAAATGGCCGAGCTGGAGAAATTATTCGCGGAAATCCTAAATTTAAAGAAGTTTTGGATTTTATTACATCGGCAGGGCTTCAATACTGCAATAACATTTCAAACATCATCATGATTTATTTATATCCCGCCTTCATTAGTTTGGTAAACAACTCAAAGTGGGTACCGTATCTAAATTCTCCTTTTTCTTCCTATTTTCTCCGCAACAGCAACTCTGTAAAGTAGGTTGGGCTGAGAGAGTGGGACTGGACTAGAACTCACATTCTCCTAGTGGTTGATCAATGTCACCCAGCCGATTTTCATGCCTAAAGCGGGTCTAGAACTCACATTCACCTAATGATTGGTCAATGACACCTAGCTGGCTTTCTTGTCTAAAGCAGGACTAGAACTCACATTCTCCTAATAACTGGTCAATGACACCTAGCCCTGTAGCTAGCTTTCTTGTCTAAAGCGGGATTAGAACTCACATTCTCCTTGTGATTGGTCAATGACACCTAGCCGGCTTTCATCCTAAGGTGGAACTAGAACTCACAACCGCCCAGTTTCTACTTTGATGCCTTAACCACTAAACCAGCGGTCCCCAACCTTTGTGGCTTGGCAACCTGGCTGGGAGGGAGAGAGAGGAACTGGGCTGCGCAAATGGCGGGCTAGCGCGCACGGCTCACCGCTTGTGCGGCGCGGTTCCAAATAGGCCACAACCTGTTAGTGGGCCGCGGCCTGGGGGATCCCTGCACTAGACCAAAATGACCTGGAAGAAACCTATTGATCGCTCAGTGAATAAAGCCGCACCAAGTATGAACACCTACTCATCTCGAAAAAGCTGAAACTGGACCTGATTAATATTTGCATGGGAGACCAAGGAAGGAAGGCAAACTACATTTAATACCGTTGCCAAGGAAACTATATGGACATTTTTATGTAGTCACCGTGAAAATGGCTCGACGGACAGAGACTTTGACTTACTCAACTGGAAAACCAAATAGCAAAAGAGGAAGCGAATAAAATAATGGATTTGGGTTACAGGATCAGTTTGGCCGTAGAACCAATTATCCAGAGAAGTGGTAGGTTACCCTCCGCTGGATATGGCCAAGTGAAAGCTGGACAGCCATTTCTTTTGAAGTTCTAATTTTGATTTGTGTGTTTGGCCTCAGTTATCTCTTCCAATTCTATAATTTTATGAAGAGAAATCCAGATTATCACACAGCAGGAAGAAACACGAGGAAAGCAGTTGGGCGTGTTATCTCCCAAAGATGTAATCCAGGGACTTGGTGTTTTCTAGATGTTTCAAACTTCACGATGAATGGAGGGTGGAAAAAAAAAACCCTAACGCAGGGGTCAGCAACCTGTGGCTCTGGAGCCGCATGTGGCTCTTTTACCCCTCTGCTGCGGCTCCCTGTCACTCAAACTATACGTCACAACCATCAATGTGTGACACCCGCTGGCACACGATTTATTGAGCTTTTCAACCCCCGGTAGGCCAACCATAGATAAATCCAAGAAAAGAAAAGTTTCAGAACATTTAATTCCACAACATATGCTAGTTTTGTGGCCGCTCAAGAAATAGTCAGGCACGGGAAGGGTTTTGTGGCTCCCGGTGTTTTTTTTTTCTGTGGGAAAGGAGTCCAAATAGCTCTTTGAGTGTTTAAGGTCGCAGACCCCTGCCCTAACAGCTATACAGTAGACCAGAAGGAAAATAAAAGCGCTGCCAAACTCGCTTCAAAAAGACACTTGAAATGTTAGCAATTGTGCATTTAGAAGTCAATTAAAACCTAGCACAATTGTAACTACAGAAATAAGAGCTAGAGGTCTGATACTAAATGCATTTCCTTGAGAATAAGCTTCATCCTGTTGCAGAGCAAGATAGGTTGTTTATATTATATTTTTTTAAAAAAGAGAACTAATATAATGAGTCGATGCAAGTCATATTTACCTAAAGATGTTTCAATGGATGGAATCAAAAATACTTTCGGTTTTGTTCTTACTTCAAATATGCAGTGAATATATATGAATGCTCTTTTTTTTTTTTTTTTGTCCTGGATCCATTACAGATAAGACGGCAGAGCTTTTAAAAATTACAAACTCTGTGGAAATTAAATCATTGCCAGACTAAAGAGAAAAATCGACAAAGGATATGTCAATTAAAACCGTGTATACGGAACTGAAATTTATCTCGAGGCGGTTATTTTTTTAAAGTTCTAAAATTTATGGTCTGATAACATCGGGTTGATTGCTATCGTTCTTAAAAATCAATCTGTAGATCAAAATGGCAGCTGGTTACTTCCGTTTTTGTTTACTGGAGAAAGAAAAGATTTAGGATACAATGTTAATTCCCGACATACAGATTTGTGGTAAAGAAAATGAAAATAACTGGATGGAAGAGTAAGTTTAAGTGAGATGAGAGCGAGAGAGAGAGATTCAGAGGAAAATATATTGTAGCGAAAAGGGTAAATCATTGTCCGCTATTAGATTTATACTGGCATAAGGATTAAAATGGTATTGGGGGGGGGTTGGACTAGAAGACCTCCAAGGTCCCTTCCGCTGTTATTCTGTTAAAATTATACTTAATTAGCATTAAAAACATGGATGCTGTGTGGTGTGGCTTGGATCAGGCAGAGGATAGACCAATAGTCCATATTTTTAAGATGCTGTAGTAAGTCACACCTCTCTTCATATCCCTTTCAGACAAAAAAAAGAGTGCATAAGCGGAATTTCTTTTTTTAAAAATGGAAGGAAGTGACTCAAGTGTCAGTAAGAAATAATTGATTAGGTAGCCTTGGCATTGGAGATGCCCCTTCCACTTCCCTGATTATTTTTGGCTTTTAACATAGGTCGTACTAAAGCTAGGTTTTTTATTAGTTACCTTTCTTTAGTTGTTTTGATGTTAACTAGAAAGAAAGAAAGAAAGAAAGAAAGAAAGAAAGAAAGAAAGAAAGAAAGAAAGAAAGAAAGAAAGAAAACATGAGGAAAGGAGGAAGGCAGGCAGGGTAGTTGTTTTAATGTTGGGGAAGGAGAGAGAAAAGAAAGGAAGAGAAAGGAAGAAAGAAAAACTGAGGAAAGGAGGAATGAATGAAGGCAGGCTGGCTAAATTTTTATTATTTATCTTTCTTTAGTTGTTTGAATGATGGGGAGTGAGAAAGAAAAGAAAAGAAAAGAAAAGAAAAGAAAAGAAAGGAAAGGAAAGGAAAGGAAGGAAGGAAGGAAGAAGAAAAGAAAGAAAGAAAGAAGGAAGGAAAGAAAGAAGGAAAGAAAGAAAGAAAGTAAACATGAGAAAAGGAGGAAGGCCGGCCGGCTGGCTAGATTTTTATTATTTTAGTTGTTTTAATGTTGGGGAGGGAGAAAGAAAAGAAAGAGAAAGAAAGAAAGAAAAAATGAGGAAAGGAGGAATGAATGAATGAATGAATGAAGGCAGGCAGGCAGGCAGGCAGGCAAGAGTTTTATTATTTATCTTTCTTTAGTTGTTTTAACGATTGGGAGTGAGAAAGAAAAGAAAAGGAAGGAAGGAAGGAAGGAAGGAAGGAAGGAAGGAAGGAAGGCAGGCAGGCAGAAAGAAAGAAAGAAAGAAAGAAAAAATGAGGGAGGGAGGGAGGAAACCGGTGAGAAGCCAAGAGAGCCTGCTTTCTGTACCACCAAGCTGTGCAATCCGAGAGCCCAAAGGCACCCACCGCCTCCAGTTCTGTGGTGCAGGCAAAGTAAGTTTTTGTTTTTCTCCTGACGCTTTGTGTGTGTGGAGCCCTGTTTGGGCAGGGCTGTGTCCAAAGCTGCTGGGAGGTTTCTCACTTTTGTTTTTTAATTGAGATGCGCACACCTTCCCCGGCACCTCCATCCCTCTTGCGCAACCGAGAAGAGAATCAAAGGGACTCACATCTGGCAATTGGTCTTCCCTTCCGAATGACTCAAAGCTCTTTTATGGCTTCCTTTTGGGAGTCACTCTTTGGAGTGTGTGGCCCAACAGCTTCTGCTCCCCACCTAACGCAACCCAGCGGAATAATTGGGGTGGCGGCTCCTGTAATTAAAAAGGAGGGAAGGGAACCTCAAGGAAGGCTGGGACAGGTTCTCATGCTTACAGTTTAAGGTGCCTTTAGGAAAAAACTGGGAGGGCGATTCATTTGCACCTCTCTGGAAATGGCAAGGTTTCTTCCCAAAAGCATAATTTATTGCCAGGACTATTGGGGGCAAAGAAAAGAAAAAAGAAAAAGAGGGAGGGAGGGAGGGAGGGAGGGAGGAAGGAAGGAAGGAAGAAGAGGGAGAGAAGGGGAATGGGAGGGAGGGAGGGAGGGAGACAGGAAGAAGAGGGAGAGAAGGGGAATGGGAGGAAGGGAAGGAGGGAGGAAGGAAGGAAGGAAGAAGAGGGAGAGAAGGGGAATGGGAGGAAGGAAGGAAGGGAGGGAGAGAGGGAGGAAGAAGAGGGAGAGAAGGGGAATGGGAGGAAGGAAGGGAGGGAGGGAGAAAGGAAGAAGAGGGAGGAAGGGGAATGGGAGGAAGGAAGGGAGGGAGGGAGGGAGAAAGGAAGAAGAGGGAGAGAAGGGGAATGGGAGGAAGGAAGAAGAGGGAGAGAAGTGGAAGGGAGGATGGAAGGGAGGAAGGGAGGGAGGGAGGGAGAAAGGAAGAAGAGGGAGAGAAGGGGAATGGAGGAAGAAAGGGAGGGAGGGAGGGAGAGGAAGAAGAGGGAGAGAAGGGGAATGGGAGGAAGAAAGGGAGGGAGGGAGGGAGAAAGGAAGAAGAGGGAGAGAAGGGGAATGGGAGGAAGAAAGGGAGGGAGGGAGAGAGAAAGGAAGAAGAGGGAGAGAAGGGGAATGGGAGGAAGGAAGAAGAGGGAGAGAAGGAGAATGGGAGGATGGAAGGGAGGGTGGGAGGGAGGTAGGGAGAAAGGAAGGAGGGAGAGGGAGAGAAGAGGAATGGGAGGAAGGAGGAGAAGGAGAGGGGAAAGGGGGAGGGAGAAGAGGAGTGGGTGGGAGAAAGGAGGAGAGAGAGAAGAGAGGAGAGGAGAGGGAGAGGAGACGTGGGGATAGGAAGGGAAGAGAAGAGAAGAATGGAAATTCCCAACTGCATCCAAATTCCAAGATTCCAAAGTAGGGCAAGATTAACATAATAGAATAACAGAGTTGGAAGGGACCTTGGAGGTCTTCTAGTCCAACCTCTGCTCAAGAAGGAGACTCTAAACCCGTGATGGCGAACCTATGGCAGGCATGCCAGAGGTGGCATGCAGCGCCCTCTCTGATGGCACGCGAGCCGTCACTCCAGTTCAGCCCCGCTGCGCATGCACGTGGGCTGGTCTTTGGGTCTCTGCCACGTGCGGATGGGGCGTATGCGGGGGAGGTGTGCGCATGCGTCGGGGAGCAGGGTGTGTGTGTGTGGATGTTTGTGCATGCGCGGGGCAGGGCACATGTGCATGTGGGGGCAGGGCATGTGGGAGCCACGCCGACCTGCGTGGGTGCCATGCACGCATTGCATTTTGGGGGTTCAGGCGCGCGCTTTGGGCACTTGGTCCGGAAAAGGTTAGCCATCACTACCCTAAACCATTTCAGACAGGTGTCCAGTCTCTTCTTAAAAACCTTCAGGGATGGAGAACCCACAGGCTCTGGAGGCAGTGACTGCCATGTGATTTAGTTGTTTGGGAAAAATAATGAGATGCATCAAATATCAGAGGTACATCCTAAGGTACATCACAAGACCTATGAGGTACAGCACAAGATTCAAATATGGAATCACCTTCTCTCTTTTATGACCCAACACTCCTATCCTCACCCATCTATTGTGGCCTTGGAGTGTATTTTTATTGTACACAAACAGAGAGAGGCCTTTTTCGCGTAGGAGGAATTCACATTCTGCTACTCGTATAATATATATATTTTTTAATCACACCTTTGTGCCCAAGTGCTCCAAGGACAGAAGGAAGCCAAGTTCCACAACTGGAATGGAGAAAGAAACAAGGATGATCAGAGATGAATACAATCTGGGACAACAAAGCCAGCCAAAGAAAGAATGCAAGAGACATGGTTAAGCCGAAGAGCACATGAAAAAAACAACCAGGTTCGCTCAGAGAAGCCCATACTTGCACAATTGGCTGGGAATTATGGGAGCTGAACCCAACTAGGGAGCCACAATATAAACAAAGGTATTGAGACTCTGGAAAGGATGCAGAGGAATTATGGAGTCTGTCATCTGCACCTCCATAACTGTCTGGTTAGGTTCTGCAACCCAACAAGACAGACCCAGACTTCCGAAGATCATTAGAACTGCAGAAAAAACAATGGCTACCCACCTGCCTTCCATTGAGGACTTGTATACTGCACAAGTCAAAAAGAGGGCTGGGGAAATATTTACAGACCCCTCGCATCCTGGACATAAATTGTCTCAACTCCTACCCTCAAAACGACACTATAGAGCGCTGCACCCCAATATATATATATATACATACAATATATACTACAAAGTCAGCTTATTGCCCCAACAATCCGGGTCCTCAATTTACCTACCTCGGAAGGATGGAAGGCTGAGTCAACCTTGAGCCTGGTGAGATTTGAACTAGCACTAATTGCAGGCAGCTGGCAGCTAAGTGCTACATAACAGCACTTAGTCCGCTGTACCACCAAGGCTCTTAAACACCAAACACCATCACTCTGCTTAACAACTAATTCCCACAACACTGTCAAACTATTTACTAAGACTGTATTACTATTATTCTTCTCATCCTTCCTAGTATCTGTCTCTTCTCGCTTATGACTATAACCGTATTGCTTGTATCTTTACAATTTATATTGTTTTTGTTCCCAGTATGATTTGCTTGCTTATTAGTAACCTATGACTATCACTAAATGTATCTTCTGATTCTTGATGAATGTAATTGATTTTTCTTTTTATGTACACTGAGAGCATATGCACCAAAGACAAATTCCTGGTGTGTCCAATCATACTTGGCCAATAAAGAATTCTATCTATCTGAGAAGAGCAATAGGGATGATGAGGGGACTGGAGGCTAAAACATATGAAGAACGGTTGCAGGAACTGGGCATGGCTAGTCTAATTAAAAGAAGGACTAGGGGAGACATGATAGCAGCCTTCCAATATTTGAGGGGCTCCTACAAAGATTGGGGGGGGGGGGGGTCGGGCGATCTATTTTCCAAAGCACCAAAAGGTAAGAACCAAATGGAGACTAACCAAGGAGAGAAGCAACCTAGAACTAAGGAGAAATTTCCTAACGGTGAGAGCAATCAACCAGTGGAACGACTTGCCTTCAGAAGTTGTGGCTGCTTCATCAGTGAAGGCTTTCAAAAAGAGAGAATCATTTATCCGAAATGGTATAGAGCAGTGTTTCTCAACCTTGGAAGCTTGAAGATGGGTGGACTTCAACTCCCAGAATCCCCCAGCCAGCGCTGGGGGATTCTGGGAGTTGAAGTCCACTCATCTTCAAGCTTCCAAGGTTGAGAAACACTGGTATAGAGTTTCCCGCTCAAGCATGGGGTTGGACTAGAAGACCTCTGAGGTCCCTTCCGACCCTGTTATTCTATGTGCTCAGCACTAGGTAGAAAAAAAGGCTAGTGTTGTTGCGCCTGTAGATCTCACCGCTCAATGCCATCATTTTAGCATTCCCCCTCCCTTTCCTTGTTTACGCTCTACAACTCTGAAAAGTTGTGTTCTCTACAACTTTTAGGCAATTCGCGACTCCTTTCTCCTTCCAGCTCACCCTATCAGGTGTACATGGCTTCCCAAAGACAGAAAAGGCATCCTAAAGGCAAGCTGTGAGTGCGTGTCTGTGTGTGTTGTGTGTGTGTGTGTGTGTGTCTGTGTGTTAAAATATGCCTGCCCTCTAGATATTTATGTATATCATGGAAACACCTGCTATTTCTATCTTGGAGGGGATTAATAACGAAGGAAAGGAAAAACACACTTTGCCAGTTTTTCGTACACCCTCAAGAAGGCGGCTTTAATTTCGTGAATAACTTCTATCGAGAAAGTATATTTAGCACAGGGATTAGGGCAGTGGTGAAATCTAAAATTTGTTACTACCGGTTCTGTGGGCATGGCTTGGTGGTGGTGGGGTAATGTGACTAGGTGAGCGTGGCCAATTTTTTTTTTTTTACTTTTAAAACCATTTTTTCTACAACCTCTTTGGCGAAGAAGTTGTAAAAAAAATGCTTTCAAAAGGCTCTGACGATCCCAGCTGAGTTGCCTGATCGGCAGAGGCTTTTTTTTTCTTTTAAATGCCTCTGACGATCAGGCAACTCAGCTTGGATGGTCAGAGGCATTTAAAAGAAAAAAAGGTTTTTTTTTTCTTTTAAAAGCCTTTGAGGATCCCAGCTGAGCCGCGCGATCATCAGAGGCTTTTTTAAAAACTTTTAAAAGCATTTTTTCAGCCGAAGAGGTTGTAGAAAAAATGCTTTTAAAAGTAAAAAAAAAAGCCTCTGATGATTGTGCGGCTCAGCTGGGCATGGAGGGGGGCAGGGATTTTTGCTACTGGTTCTCCGAACCACCCGCCTCCATCGCTACCGGATCGGGTGATCTGGTCTGAACCGGGAGCATTTCACCCCTGGATTAGGGACAGAATTGAAAATTCAGCTCCTGAATGGATGCTGATTTTTTTTTTTTATTTTAAATTTGATTGATATGCCGCCCTTCTCCGGAGACTCAGGGCGGCTTACAATGCGTTAAGCAATAGCCTTCATACTTTTGTATATTTATACAAAGTCAGCTTATTGCCCCCACAAACTGGGTCCTCATTTAACCTACCTTAGAAAGGATGGAAGGCTGAGTCAACCTTGAGCCTGGCGAGATTCGAACCTGCAGTAATTGCAGGCAGCTGTGTTAATAACAGGGTGCTTTAAACCACTGTACTACCAAGGCTCTTGATTTGATTACTAGTTTTGGATGGACCTCACTGGATGATTGGCATAGCTTTGGAAGATCAATACAGTGTTTCTGTCAATACCGGTAGTCCGCGACGTACCACAATTAATTAATTAATTAATTAATTAATTAATTAATTAATTAATTTATTTATTTATTTATTTATTTATTTATTTATTTATTTATTTTATTTATTTATTTATTAATTATATTTCTATACCGCCTTTCTCCCGTAGGACTCAAGGCGGTGTACAGTCAAGAAAAATATAGACACACAAACATCATAAAATTGCTAATTAAAATTGTTACTTAGTTTGGTCAATTAAATAAAACCCAGAATTAGATAACATTTAAAAAATCATTCGCATGTTTGTATGCTTAGCCCTGCCTGTTGGAACATCAGGGTCTTGAGGGCACGGCGGAAAGCACGGAGATCAGGGATATTCCGTATCTCAGGGGCAGTTCATTCCAAAGGGTTGGAGCCCCCACAGAGAAGGCCCTCCCCCTGGGAGTCGCCAGTCGACATAATTTGACTGACGGTACCCTGAGAAGTCCCTCCCTGTGAGAACGAACGAATTGACGTATCCAAAATTTATGTTGCTAAGCGAAACATTGAAATGAATTTTGCTCCACTTTACGACCTTTCTTGCCACCGTTCAGTGAATCGCAGCTGTTGTTAAATTAGTAACATGGTTGTTAAGTGAATCTGGCTTCCCCATTGACTTTGCTTGCCAGAAGTTCGCAGAAGGGGATCGCGTGACCCTGAAGACACTGCAACGGTCATAAGTGTGAATCTGTTGCCTGAATTTTGTCTGAATTTGGATCATGAGACCACGGGGGTGCTGCAATGGCTATAAGTGTGAAAAATGGTGATAAGTCACTTATGGAGTTGTAACTCTGAACGGTCACTAAATGAACTGCTGTAAGTCGAGAACTACCTGTACAATGTTTCTGTAGATCCATGCAGTTTCTGCAGATCAATACAATGGAAAGAGTGCAGAGAAGAGCAACAAAGATGATTAGGGGCCTGGAGGCTAAGACATACAAAGAAGGGTTGTTGGAATTGGGTATGTCTATTTTTATGAAAAGAAGGAGTAGGGCAGCGGTGAAATCCAAATTTTTTTATTACCGGTTCTGTGGACGTGGCTTGGTGGGTATGGCAGGGGAAGCATATTGCAAAATCTCCATTCCCACCCCACTCTGGGGCCAGCCGGTTCTCTGAACTACTCAAAATTTCCATTACCGGTTCTCCAAATTGCTCAAAATTTCCTCTACCAGTTCTCCAGAACCTGTCAGAACCTACTGGATTTCACCCCTGGACTAGGGGTAACATGATATCCAATATCTACAGGCTGCCACAAAAGAAGAAAGGGGTCTCCAAAGGGCAGAAGAAGAAGCCATGGATGGAAACTAATCAAGGAGAGGAGCAAACTAGAATTAAGGAAAAATTTCCTGACAGTAAGAGCAATTCATCAGTGGAATGACTTGCCACCAGAAGTTGTGAGTGCTCCATCTCTGGAGGCTTTTAAGAAGGGACTGAACATCTATTTGTCTGGAATGGTATAGGGTCTCATCCTGCTTGAGAAGTGGGTTGGATTAGAACACCTCCAAGGTCGCTTCCAACTCTGTGTTCTGTCCCCGTCCCACACACGCACCCCCACAGACGGCCCGGAGTTAATAAGCCACATGACAAAACTCTTTGAAGATAAAGTTGGCAGCAACCCAGTGGCTAGCTGCCAATTCGGACTTTACTCACACAAAACAAAGATTAGACTGCAAGCATTCCGATAAAGCAGGCAAAGTTTCAGCAATACAAGGATTAGTCCAAATGCAGTCCGACAAGGCAGGAAGAAGTAACACAGAGATCATGGATTATTTCTAGTTTTTGCTCGTCACAAACTGAACCGGCCACCACACCCACATTTATATCCTGTGGGGTGTGGTCCAGTGACTCAGCTAATCTCTGGCACGCCTTCCCCTCTGCTGCGCACGCTTCTCCCTGTGCCGCTGCCGAGGATTCAGCCAGCACTTATCTCCTTCGTCGCTGTCCACCTGTGGCTGCGGGGACGTGCTTGGCTCTGGGCCTATCTCTTGGCCTTCGGTGTCCTCCGGAGGCATTGCCAGAGAGGAGGGTCCTGGAGAGGGAGGCCTTGCCAACACCTCTCCCTCACTCTCAGAGTCGGCATCTGTCAATAGCCCAGGCTCAGGCAACGGAGCCACAACACTCTGTTAGTCTGTTACTTAAGTTCCCCCCTTTTCTGAAGGCCTTTTCCTTTTGACTTGGGTATGTGTGCGTGAGTGAGAGGGAGAGAGACAGGATCAGATGCTGGTTCCTGTTTGAGGAATGAGGATTACTCAAGGAAAACCACTTGCTTTGCTTTGGGAATTATCTAAATACACCTGACAAATACCTGGGTTTGAAAAACAAGGGTGGAAAAGCACGTTAAGCAGTGTTTCTCAATCTTGGTGACTTTAAGACATGTGGACTTCAACTCCCAGAATTCCCCAGCCAGACATGTTATGAATCACATGACTAAGAGGGAAAATGGAGCAGTCCACAGCGGCCAGAGCCCCTGCCCAGCTGCCTCTTGCATGGGAGAAATTTTGTCAGGGAAAATTGCTTCCACCCTGACTTTGTAGCATTTCTCTGTGGCATGGAAGACAATTTTGCTTTCTCGGGTTTTTCATAGATAGGCACGTCTCAATTTACAAGCAGAATTTCTGTTGCTAAACGAGACAGTTAACCGAGTTTTGCCCCATTTTATGGCCTTTCTTGCCGCAGCTGTTAAGTGAATCACAGCAGTTGTTAAGCTAGCCACACGGTTGTTAAGCGAATCTGGCTTCCCCTGTTGACTTTGCTTGTCAGAAGGTCGCAAAAGGGGATCACATGACCCCAGGACACTACAACCGTCATAAATAGGAACCACTTGCCAAGCATCGGACTTTTGATTACATGAACATGGGGGTGGTGGAACGTTCGTAACTGTGAAAAATGGTCCTAAGTCACTTTTTTCAGTGCCGTTGTAACTTACAACGGTCACTAAACAAATGGTTGCAACTCGAGGACTACCTGTATTCAGGTGTTCGTTGAAAATGTATATGCTGCAGGGAACCTTATGGTGACTGTTGTTTTAATGGTTCATGTATGTAAGTGTGTTTGTATGTATGTATTCTGTCTGTGTCTATCATTTTAGAAAACATCTCTCTCTATTTTAGAATATCTATCTATCTCTATATTCTATCTCTTCTATCCTCTCCCTCTCATCTATCTATCTATCTATCTATCACCTATCCATCCATCGGTGTCTGTCTGTCTACCTACCTACCTACCATCTATCTACCTATGCCTGCCTGCCTGCCTGCCTGCCTGCCTGCCTGCCTGCCTGCCTATCTATCTATCTATCTATCTATCTATCTATCTATCTATCTATCTATCTATCATCTATCTATCTATCTATCTATCTATCTATCTATCTATCTATCTATCTATCTATCTATCTCTATATTCTATCTCTTCTATCCTCTCTCATCTATCTATCTATCTATCTATCTATCTATCTATCTATCTATCTATCTATCTATCTATCTATCTATCATATCTATCTATCTATCTATCTATCTATCTATCTATCTATCTATCTATCATCCATCATACATGCATCTCTCTCTCTCTCTCTCTCTCTCTCTCTCTCTCTCTCTCTCTCTCTATCTATCTATCTATCTATCTATCTATCTATCTATCTATCTATCATCCATCATACATGCATCTATCTATCTATCTATCTATCATCCATCCATCCATCCATCCATCCATCTCTATCTAGTAATCTGCCTTGGAAATACTCTCAACGTGGAAGGGCAGAATGTCTGTTTTTAACTTCAATCCGCACACACACAAACACACACACACACACAGACAAACTCCAAAACAGCAGCCTTTCCATCAGTAGCCACTGTATTCTCTTTCCTGGATGCTGGAAAGCGATCACAAAAAGACCCGTCCAAGTTCCAGTCCTGTGATCCCGACCTTAACCAGTGACCATTCCCTGCTAAGTGCTCCTTTGCGCAATCGCTGGCCTCGCCCTTTGGCCCGTGGCACAGAAGGGGGTGCGGCCGTGGCTAGCCTGGCCTCGCCACTCTCTCCCCTACAGCTGCTCTCTTTTATCCTCCCCCCCCCAAAAAAAATCCCTTGCTCCCCGTCTTCTGATTGCAGGGCACAGTCAAGTCTTCCTCCGGAGCTCGCCTGCTGAATAGACCGAATCTAGCCAGGTAACTAACACTTGTCCACAGCTGCATCCACAATAGCTTTCTCCCGCTTGCATTACAACCGGGGGAAGATTTGGTCATGGAGCCCTAACTGTCCGAACACTGGTCCGATTCATTCCCCGCCCCCCATGAGGGAGGAAGAGGGTCTCTGAGAAGGATCCCTTTACCAGCTTCCCCACCACAAACGGGGTGGACGAAATGGAACGGGGTGGTGAGCGGCTGGGCCTGTAATGCAATCTCGCTGCCCGACAAGTCAATAAAGAGGCCCATCCGTCCTTCTCCAGCCGGGCAGAGAGAGTGCCAAGGTTAGGAGCAAACACAATTCGGATAGGCCTATACAGGGAACTTAATGAGCCCCATTATTTGGCTATTGTGGGCAAACACTATGAAACCAGTAATCTAAATTACCAAAGTCTGAATTCCCTGGTCATTAAATGGCACACGGAGTTCAAAAGGAGCTGCACAATGGCTGCCTTCTTTACCCCTTTTAGAAGGGGGCTATTGTCCCGCCAAAAAGACTAGAGGTAAGGTGAGCTCGTAAGCAATTTGGAGGGTTTTTAGACCCAAGAGCAGCCTTGAAAAAGTACAGTGTCTGAACTGTTTCCCCCCCCCCCTTCTTTCTCTCTCCACCAATTGGCCACCATGGGAACAAAGTGGAAATAGGCGGGGAAATTTGGGATTGTAGTGAGAAGTGACATCACCCTGCCAACAAAAGTGCGTATAGTCAAGGCTATGGTTTTCCCAGTTGCAATGGATGGCTGTGAAAGTTGGACCATAAGGAAGGCTGAGCACCAAAGAATGGAGGCCTTTGAACTCTTTTTTTTAAAAAATTTGATTTATATGCTGCCTTCTCCGGAGACTCAGGGCGGCTTACAATGCGTTAAGCAATAGCCTTCATACTTTTGTATATTTATACAAAGTCAGCTTATTGCCCCCAGAAACTGGGTCCTCAATTTACCTACCTTAGAAAGGATGGAAGGCTGAGTCAACCTTGAGCCTGGCGAGATTCGAACTTACTAATTGCAGACAGCTGGAGTTAAATTACAATGCATTAGTCTGCTGAGCTATCCAGGCTCTTGTGCTGGAGAACTCTGGTGCTGGAGAAGTCTCCTGTGAGTGCCTTGGACTGCAAGGCGATCCAACCGGTCAGTCCTAGAGGAGATCAACCCTGACTGCTCTTGAGAAGGCCAGATCCTGAAGATGAAACTCAAATACTTTGGCCACCTAATGAGAAGGAAGGACTCCCTGGAGAAGGGCCTAATGCTGGGAACGATTGAGGGAAAAAGAAGAAGGGGACGACAGAGAACGAAGTGGCTGGATGGAGTCATTGAAGCAGTCGGCGTGAGCTTAAATGGACTCCAGAGGATGGTACAGGACAGGAAGGCCTGGAGGAACGTTGTCCATGGGGTTGCGATGGGTCGGACATGACTTCGCAACTTACAACAACAACAACAACGAGAAGTGACTTCCTTTGTGATTTGCTAGCGCTGGATAAATTGTTCCCTTTTTTGTATAATGGCACAGACTCCAAGGGTATGGGCAGGTCTCAAAAGTTTCCACAGAATGTTTAAGGAGTGCTTTTGAAGCCTATCCAGAGCGGTGGTCAGTCACCCACAAAACCTTTGTTGTTGCTGTTGGACCGGGTTAATATCTGGATCAGAGACCACCAGAAAATTCCAGGTCTCTAGGTTAGTGGAGACAGCAGAATAAGAGAAAAAACAAGAGAAAAATCAAAATATAAAGATCTGCAAATAGAAACAGAACAATTGTGGCAAAAGAAAGCAAAGGTAATACTAATAGTCATAGGCGCCTTGGGTGGAATCCCAAAACATCTGCACCACTTGCACACCATCGGAATTGACAAAATCCCATCGGTCAATTGCAAAAGGCAGTTTTACTGAGAACAGCTTACATCCTGCGATGATACCTCTAACATCATCAAACATCCACATCTGCTTATTCCCAGGTCCTTGGGAAGGACTCGATAGGTCCATAAAAAATGCCAAAGGCACTCTGAACATCTGGCTGACTGTGCCACGAGCCATAATAATAAATAGTAATAACGCCTTGGGTGCAATCCCAAAACAACCGGAGCACCACTTCAACACCTTTGGAATTGACAAAATCACCATCGGTCAATTGCAAAAGGCAGCTTGACTCGAAACAGCTTACATCCTTGCAACGATCCTGCCTATCCCCGATTCTTGGGAAGGACTTGATAGGCGGACAGAAATGCCAAATCCAGTCTAAACATCTGTCTGATCGAATGACGTACCATGATATATCATAATCATCCACCTAAAAGAAACTAGCAATGTGTTAAAGTGAATCACTGCAGGTGTTAAATTAGTGACATGATTGTTAAGTGAATCTGGGTTCTCCATTGATTTGCTTGTCAGATGGTCGCAAAAGTGGATCACACGACCCCGGGACACTGCAACTACCAGAGACCACTTCTACACTGCTACCAAGAAAACTACAAATGCATATATATCCATGAAGCAAACAAAAAGTTTGACTTGAAGGCCTTACTTGTTTTGAAGTCTATTACTTTAGACCAGTGTTTCTCAACCTTGGAAGCTTGAAGATGGGCTGGCTGGGGAATTCTGGGAGTCGAAGTCCATCCATCTTCAAGCTATCAAGGTTGAGAAACACTGCTTTAGACCAACCTTGGCAACTTTAAGACTTGTGGACTTCAACTCCCAGAATTCCTCAGCCAACAAAGCTGGGAGTTGAAGTCCCTGAGATCCCTGCTTTAGACTACAGATGGTCTTCGACTTACAACCAATCTTTTTGCGATCGCTCGAACTTACAACGCCACTGAAAAAAGTGACTTACGAACACAATGACCGTTGCAGCATCCTCGTGGGTCATGTGATCAAAATGGGCAACTGGCATGTCTCTATGACAGTTTGCTGTGTCCCCGGGGTTGTGTGAGCCAACTTTTGCGACCTTCGGACAAGCAAAGTGAACAGGGAACCCAGATTCACTGAACCATCACGTTACCAATTGAATAACTGCGGCGACTGGCTTAAAAAACAGTGTCAAGAAAGGTCATACAATGGGGCAGGCTTCACTTAACAACCGTCTTGCTTAGCAGTGGAAATGTTTGGGCTCGATGGTGATCATAAGAACTGCCTGTATAAAATGAGAGATGCAGAAAATTCAGTTCCCCGAGTGACGGAGAAGCTGAACTTTTGGTGCAGTTTTGTTGCATGTCTCTCTCTCTCTCTCTCTCTCTCTCTCTCTCTCTCTCTCTCTCTCTCTTTCTCTCTCTAACCACAGCAGTGCAACCGTCGCAAAACGCTTGCTGTGGAACAAAGGCTAAACATCAGCTTCCGGCCTGAGGGGGTTCTCAGGAAATATTCTGAGATTTTAGAAAATGATTTCCCTTGCGTTACGTGCAAGTTCTGGTGCGATGTGTGTCCCCAGATGTTTTCGTTGCGTGTGTATGTGAGAACTACCATTATTGCTTTCCCTGAACTGGGCACCTCACTGTACGTTATGTTTTGGATTTTGGGGCACGGGGCGATAGCCGTGTTGTCCTACATTGTTCTGTTCAAGCTACTGTAGGTTTCTGAACATTATCGATTTAGCCTCTGGGAACTCAACTTCGGTGCATGTTCAGCGATATCAGTTTAAAATAAAAAAATCTAGGGGCTTTGTACTGTGTTTAATTTTTTTTTTTTCCATGCAAACTAGGCTTTTTTTTTTTTCTCCCCAGGTTAGCGTTTTGGCTAGTTTATGGTTGAAAGAATGGTGCAAATGCCAAATATTGGGTGAATTCAGTAAGAAGGGAGTAGGCAGATGCAGGTGCTGTAAATCCCATTTGCTCTGTGAAAAATGGGTGTTATTATTTGGTGGAACAAACATGAGACAAAACGTACGAAGGTAAAATTAATTATAATAAAAATAAGCTAGGGACAAAGGCAAGCAAAACTTTAAAGCAGGCCTGGGAGCGCATGTGTGCATACACGCATGCGCACACACACACACACATACACACACACACACACACACACACACACAGAGTGTTTTGTTACTAGTAGGTACTTTCTGACTGGGTGAATCTCAGCCCCTTTAGCAGCCATTTTGTAGTCAAAAAGGGACTTTTTTTAAAAACAGCATATTTACCTGATTTTTATCCCATCTTTACTACTGTTATAAATTACACAAGGTGGTGAACACACCTAATACTCCCTCCTCCTCCTATTTTCCCCACAATAACAACAACCCTATGAGGTGAATTGGGCCGAGAGAGAGGGACTGGCCCAACGTCACCATATAACTACAGGTAGTCCTTGATTTACGACCACCATTGAGCCCAGAATTTAGGTTGCTAGGTGAGGAATTTGTTAAGTGAGTTTTGCCCCATTTTACAGCTTTTCTCGCCACATTTGTTAAGTGAATCACTGCTGTCGTTGAGTGAGTAACACGGTTGTTAAGCGAATCTGGCCTCCCCGCTGACTTTGCTTGTCTGAAGGTCGCAAAAAGGGGATCGCGTGATGCCGGGACCCTGCAACTGTCATAAACATGAACAAGTTGTCGGGAGTAGGGCGGTATAGAAATCAAATAAAATAAATAAATAAAATAAATAAATTTGTATGTAAATCACGTGACCATGGGGATGTTGCAAAGGTCGCACGTGTGAAAAACGGTCCTAAGTCCCTTTTTACAGTGCGGTTGTAACTTTGTATGGTCACTAAATGAACTGTTTTAAGTCAAGGACTACCTGTACAGACACCATCATATAATAGTCAAATATATATGATTGAGCTCAATATCTGTATATGCTACAGGTAGGCGTTCTTCACACTTCTATGAGATAAGCTACAATCTCCAAATTCCAATCGATCAGTTAAGCAAGAATGAGCCCAAGTAATTATTAATTAATGTTACAATTAATTTATTTTGAACCTGGAGTCCTCTGAAAGATTGTTCCTTGTTCCAAATCTTTTGCATGAATCCAGCAGCCTGTGGCAGCCTACCAAAACTGCAATTTCATGAACGGGGATGTTATACAATCTCATCAAGTAAAGGGCATTTATCAGTCAATAAATGCGATAACCCATTTGGAAATAAAACAGTGCAGACAAGGATGCTCAAATCCTACTGGCAACTGAAGTTAACCCACCAGCTTTTTCTAGATAATTAATCATAAATGTTTCCCTTTAGACTCTAAATTACAGTAGTAATCTTCTGACTTAATAACAACAGCATACCCAGGACTGGCAAGATCTATCAAATCATATAAAAGTAACTGCAGATTCCTTAGAAACCCGGTAGACCAAAATCCTCGATCCGTTAAAGGATAAGATCTTTCACAACAAATTAAATAAAGCAATTTATTGAAGCTCAAATTGGAGATAAAACAGATTCGTCGTTGACCTTTATTCATTTATAGAACAAATTTAGCTCTAATTACATTAGAATGGAATCCAATAAATTTCTTCTAATGTGGCATTTACGCAAGTATTACTGTACTTGTTTACTACAAAGGCATTAGAGATTCTGTGATTATAATCTATTTTTTTTCCACTTGGGTTTTATTGTGAAGTCAAAGCACTTGCAAGAAACTGGTGTTTGAAATTTAAAACTTCTCATAAGATCTTTTCAAACTTGCTTTAGATATAGAAGAACCAGACTCGACAATCCGGTCCATCTGTTTGGAATATACATTTAAATTAGTTGAAAAGTTTCTTTTAAAATGTGAATGTGTACTGTATATATTTGTATGTAGAAGACTTTTCCAAGGAGGGAGAAAATAGGATTCTTAAGTAGTTATAGAGAATCAATTATTTACATGGACCTGCTTGTGAATGAAACAAGGCATCGCAAAAATATTTATTTTTACTGAATTGTACGCATAGATCAATCCAAGTGTACAATCTGCCGTATCTTGGCAGAGTCATTGGAAAGGAGGAAGAATGTGTTTTCCAAACATTACACACAAAACGTCTATAGAAACATATGCAAATACTCATATTAAAGATAATTAGTCAATAATTTCACTGTCTGAATATTGATTCAAATTGGTAACTGAATAAATAAACAGACATTTATTGCCCCGAGAGTTATGTTTGCTCAAACCAATGTAGGCTCAAAAATATCAGTTTATCCAATACAATCGACTTACAATCACAATTGAGCTCAACATTTCTGTGGCTAAGCGAGACAGTTGTTAAGTGAGTTTTGCCCCATTTTATGACCTTCCTCGCCACTGTTGTTAAGTGAATCACTGCAGCAACACGCTTGTTAAGTGAATCTGGCTTCCCCATTGACTTTGTTTGTCAGAAGGGGATCACATGACTCTGGGACACTGCAACCGTCATAACTATGAGCCAGTTCCTAAGCATCCAAATACATTGTGTGATGAGGAGACTGCAACAGTCGTAAATGCGAAAAACAGTCATAGTGCCATTGTAATTTCAAATGGTCACTAAACGAATGGATATAAGTTGAGGACTATCTGTAAAGATGTTTCCTTTTATAAGGAAGGCCAGGCTTTTTGGAAACTTAGTCACATACTCACATTTGAACATATATTGGGCAGTATAGATACTGGACAAAACACGAAAGAGAAAAGATTTTGATATAATTTGAGTATCAATGGGATTAATGAGACCTGAAAAAATGGAGAGGAAAAAGGATCCACAGACTGACTTGCCAGAGTTAAACTGTCAAGCAGACCTTGAATTTTAAAGCAATTGCGACCTGTTTCTCGGTGCAAAGATTTTTTCAGAGTGCCTACAAGAAAACTCCCAAACCGCACAGGCTCCATAAACATGTCACCTTGAGTGGTTGCCAAAGCAGAAAGACTATAAATCAAATCATATAATAATAACAGCAAACAATAAAGCAATAGACCCACAGCAGACAACAGACACAATGGGTGCCAAAAACGTCTTGGGCGTACCGTCTAATAATTTAAGGTTTCCCAACCGTGGCGACTTTAAGACGTGTGAACTTCAACTCCCAGAATTCCCTCGGCCAGCCATGCTGGCTGGGGAATTCTGGGAGTTGAAGTCCATACGTCTTAAAAGCACCAAGGTTGGGTAAACCCGGATCTAATTTTAATGCCTCTTCCAAAAACAGGCCAGGACACCCAACAGATTTTATCCAGTCACCGGGAATCAAAAACTGACTCGAAGGCACACACGCACAAGATTAAATAATAATAATAATAATAATAAATCTCTATTTGCTGTTCTTAGTCCAAACAGAAAAACCCAAATACTGAGGGAAAAAAGTCACCTTTTTATCCACACGGAAAGTTTCTGCAGCTCAGGATTGATGGACCTTAATAGAAACTGTCTACTGGAGGTGCAAATACATTTATCTCTTTCTAGTGATTTGATGCAAACAATTTCAACTTCCCTTCTTCTGAGGGGACACATAAATCCCTCAACCTGTTTCTCGTCGGTATTATTTAGAGAGGAAAAGCGAACAATTTTATGGGTTTTTCCCCCTCCTCTTTTCTCCCCCTTCTCAAACCATGTTCTTTTTTTCAGAGGGATATATATATTATATACATATACATATACATATACATATACATATATATATATATATATACACGTATGGATGGATGGATATATATATATATGTATGTAAAAAAAGAAGCAGACATTCTGCGAACTCCGGAACTTAAGATTTTAAAAATCTTAAATTCCGGAGTTCTCAATTTATGACCATAGTGGAGTCCAATGTTTCTGTTGCTAAGCAAGACCGTTGTTAAGTGAGCTTTTGCCCCCTTTTACGACCTTTCTTTCCACGGTCGTCAAACCAATCACTGTAGTTATTAAGTGAATCATGTGGCCGTTAAAGAGAATCTGGCTTCCCCCATTGACTTTGCTTGTGGGAAGCCAGCTGGGAAGGTCACAAAAGGGGATCACATGACCCCGGGACACTTGAGCTGTCATAAATACAAGTCTGTTGCCGTGAATTTTGATCACGTGACCGCTGACACCCGTTTGAAAAATGGGCATGAGTCGCTTTTCTCCCCTGCTGTTGCAACTTTGAACGGTCGCTAAATGAATGGTTGTAAGCCGAGGACTACCTTAAAAGCTATAAACATATTTAGGTGAGTCGCGTATCATCAGTGGCCCGCAACCTTTAGGGCTCAAGGGACCGGTTCCGTGGGGAGAATTTATCCACGGACCGGAGAGGATGTGGTTTTTTGCATGCTGCCTAAATCCCACGGATGGGGCTTCGCTTGTTTGTGTGGCCCGGTTTCTTTTATGCCGTGGCCCAGTGCCAGTCCATGGACTGGAGGTTGGGGATCCCTGATGCTAAACTTCAGGTGCTAAACTTTAGTCTAAAACTCTGCTCTGTCACTACATTCTCCGATACTGTAATTGCTTCTTCTCATATGATAGCAGTCTTCTAATATTTGAAGTTGCCACGAAGAAGAGGTGGGGGGGGGGGGTTCAACCTATTCTCCAAAACACCTGAAGGCAGGACAAGAAGCAATGGATGGGAACTAACCCAGGAGAGAAGTAACCTGGAATTAAGGAGAAATTTCCTGATAGTGAGAAGAATTAATCAGTGGAACGGCTTCCCTCCAGAAGCTGTGGGTGCCCCATTACTGGAGGTTTTTTTAAGAAGAGATTGGACAGCCACCTGTCTGAAATAGAACAGAACAACAGAGT
The DNA here is from genome assembly GCF_029531705.1 of Pantherophis guttatus. Next base: position 2,020,452 of record NW_026843744.1, on the reverse strand, counting down.
TGGAAGGGACCTTGGAGGTCTTCTAGTCCAACCCTCCTTAGGCAGGAAACCCTACACCACTTCAGACAAACGGTTATCCAACCTCTTCTTAAAAACTTCCAGTGTTGGAGCATTCACAACTTCTGGAGGCAAGTTGTTCCACTGATTAATTGTTCTAACTGTCAGGAAGTTTCTCCTTAGTTCTAGGTTGCTTCTCTCCTTGATTAGTTTCCACCCATTGCTTCTTGTCCTGCCTTCAGGTGCTTTGGAGAATAGCTTGACTCCCTCTTCTTTGGGGCAGCCCCTGAGGTATTGGAAGACTGCTATCATGTCTCCCCTAGTCTTTTTCCCCCCCCCCACTAGACTAGACTAGACATATCCAGTTCCAGCAATTGTTCTTTATATGTTTTGGCCTTCAATCCCCTAATCATCTTTATTGCTCTTCTCTGCACATTTTCTAGTATCTCAACATCTTTTTTTTTTTTTACATTGTGGGGATTCTAGAGTAGACCCTATAAATGATATAGCGTTTCCTGTCTGAGCAAGGGGTTGGACTAGAAGACCTCCAAGATCCCTTCCAACCCTGTTATTCTGTTAACTTGGTGGTCTCCATGAGTTTCCAGAAATTCCAATCAATTGATTCCGAAGGGGCCCCTATTGTCATGCTTTTATTGGGGGACTTCTCCATTCCTTATGTCCAAAGACGATTTTTCATTTTGAAAGATTTTTGTCCCCCACTTTTACTCAAACACTGGAATTGTCTTTCAGGTTGTTTCTCCCTCTTATTACCTGCATACATTCAGTGTGGAATAAGAATGTTGCAAGGCTCCTAAATAGCAACGATAGTTTTCCGACCATCCATACCTCAACAATGCTCTCATTAAAGTCTCCAAAAACAACTTCCTACTCGAACAGTCGGATGATCTCATTTTGGCAGGCGACGCTTATCCAGCAGGCATAACAATCTGACAGATTTGAAAACCTGGGCAGAATTGCAGATGCTTTGAGAGACGATTGTATCGCTCTACGGGGGACCCCACAAAACTGCACTTATATGCAGGCAGTCCTCGACTTACGACAGTTCGCTTAGTCCAGGGGTGTCAAACTCAAGGATATGGCCCGTGGAGTGCTTAGATCTGGCCTGTGGGGCCACCCTGGAAACAGCAAAGGACCAACCCACGGTGCCTCTGCCAGTGAAACTGGAGTTTGGGAGGGCCACGTGCTTGGGAGGCCCACGGCCCACGGGAGCCCGTTTTTGCAGGCAGAGCGCTCGGGCCACCACAGGCGCCGGACACAAATGACGTCAAGCTGGCCACGCCCCACCCCAGCTCCCGGAGGTCAAACATAACCCTGATGTGGCCCTCAATGAAATCGAGTTTGACACCCTTGGCTTAGTCCAGGGGTCAGCAACTTGCGGCTCTGGAGCCACATGTGGCTCTTTCATCCCTCTGCTGCGGCTCCCTGTCGCCAGTCAGCTCCACAATTGATAGGACTTTTGGTTAGGACAGGTAGAGGAAAAAGGACGCCGCTCTATGGTTTGAAAACCAGATCTCCGCTCGGCAGAGGAAGAAGGATGCCGCGCTAGGAGGAGACTCTATGCTGGGGGAACTGGATTTCCGGTCGGCTCCAGAATTGAACAGGGGGGCTTCCGGTTGGGACGTTTGTGGCTCTTTGACTGTTTAAGGTTGCCGACCCCTGGCTTAGTCCATCGCTAAGCAAGGCAGTTATTCAGTGAATTTTGCCCTATTTTAGGACTTTTCTTTCAACGAGCGTTGTTAAGTGAATCATCATAGCTGTTAAATTAGTAAAGCGATTCTGGCTTCCCTCATTGACTTTTGCTTGCCAGAAGGTTGCAAAAGGGGATCGCGTGAACCCGGGACCCTGCAATGATTGTAAATCTGAAAAAGGTCGTAAGTCACTTTTTTTCAGTGCCGTTGTAACTTTTGAACGATCATTAAATGAATAGTTATAAGCCGAGGAGTACCTGTATATCATTTTCTGAAGTTGTAAAATGTATGTTTCATTTTGTCCAATCCCCGATCCTGAGGGAAGGGTCAAGGGCATCATCAGTCTGGAGTTCCTTCGGGCCCACAAGTGATTGAAGTCCAGCTCACCTTGAACTCCTCTGATTCTTATCTACTGCCAGTTTGCTTTGACCCTTAGTAGTTCAGATTCTTGTAGAGAGCTTTAGCTTGCAATAAACCTATATATTCATTAGAACTGCCGGGACTCCCGATTTCCTGCGCTTGACACCTGAGGAACCATCTCACTCCAACGAGATTGGCTCACCCCACTTGTGATAGCACTAGCAATAGCACTTAGACTTATATACCGCTTTACAGTGCTTTACAGCCCTCCCTAAACGGTTTACAGAGTCAGCATCTTGCCCTCAACAATTTGGGTCATTTTACCCACCTCAGAAGGAGGGAAGGCTGAGTCAACCTTGAGCCTGGTGAGATTCGATCTGCTAAATTGCAGGCAGCTGGTAGTCAGCAGAAGTAGCCTGCAGTACTGCATTCTAACTGCTGCGCCACCGCAGCTCATATGGCAGAAGAGGAATGTTATGGACCTCATTGGCCAAGGAAATTCTTGTGGCGGGGGTCCAGAGAAGGGCCTTTTTTGCTGTGGCTCCTGCCTTCTGGAACATCGTAGCCCTTGAGGTGAGATTTGTATCCACCCTCTTAGTCTTCCAGAAGGGCCTTATACCTAGCTCTGCTGTCTGGCCTGGGATCCCGATAGGGGCATATCATACTGGAAGTGGTTAATGGATTAAATAGAAGATCCCCTCTCCACCCCTTCTCCCCCAGATTCTTAGCTATTTCTTTGTTAATTTTTAACATATTTATTGTTTTACTGTTTAATCTTACTCTTTATGGTCGACTCAGCCTTCCAGCCTTCCGAGGTCGGTAAAATGAGGACCCGGATTGTTGGAGGGTGGGGGTGTAATATGCTGACACTGTAAACTGCTTAGAGAGGGCTGTAAAAGCACTGTGAAGTGGTATATAAGTCTATTGCTATGCTAATATTGTTGTAGGAGATCACCAAGCTGAGCCCGAGGGAGGGGTCAAACATGTCATAAGTTTTGAGTCCCTTTGTGCCCACAAGAGATCTAAGTTCAGCTCTCCTTGAATTCATTGCCAATTTGCCTTCACTGTTAGTAGTTCGGATCTTGTACGGTGCTTTAGCGTACAATAAACCTATATATTCATTTGAACTGCCTGGACTCCTGATTTCCTGCGCTTGACAATTGTTTGATTGGATTGTAAGCCATCCGGAATCACGTGACGCTGAGATGGCTGGTGATTAAATTTAATAAACAAATAAATTTTTAAAAAATCCATCCCACATTTCTACCGTTGCATCACTATTACTCATTTTTATCTTTTTTTTTAGAAGCCAGTACTGACTAAACAAAGGGTTTATAAAATGCCAGAGATAAATATAACATTAACACGTACATGTGTACGCCATTCAATCCAAGCCATTGTATCGAATGATACTATTAAACAATATCTCATTTTCGGAGATCAAGTCTGATGAAATAATAGCGACTATTTTTGTTCAATGTCATAAGCTGCCAATAGTACAAGTCAATTGTACAATTCGTGTGCCATTTTTAAGCAAATCGCAGTTAGCGGTCTGGATTCCAAAACATTATTCCTTAAGCCTTTTTAAGTTTTGTTTAGTGTCCTTGAACGCGAAACACAGGAAGACAAACAATAAGTCTTAATCTTGCCCGTACAATCGTGAAACGGGGATTATGCCCTTGGGTAGTTTTAAAGGCTTTATATTTAATTGCAATTTTTTTTTTTAAAAAAAATGCGTTAATTATCATGGCAACCAATGTTCAGGAAATAAATTCATTAGGAAAAATGATACAGTCTATGAAATGGATTTTGCCACAAGCAGAGGAAACCATATCCACCAAGAATTGATCAAATGGGTTATTTCATACTTACATTTTGTCCTGACCACCCACTCGCAGCGTCAGCCGGGGGATCACAGGAGATGGGGCCATGATAACGGGCTCGATTTTGATCTGCTAAAGGTAACAGATTCCAGTGTTAAAACAGGGTAGCAGCTATGGAGAAATGTTTTCATGCTGTCTTGGGTTAGGCAAAGCAAGGGGTCTCCAAAGTTGGCAACTTTTAAGACTTGTGGACTTCCAATTCCCAGAATCGACTCAAGGTCTGTAAAGGTGAGGAGGGAACAAAGCACCTGAGGGCAGGACAAGACGCAATGGCTGACAGAACAATTAATCAGTGGAACAACTTGCCTCCAGAAGTTGTGAATGCTCCAACACTGGAAGTTTTTAATCAGAGATTAGATAACCATTTTGTCTGAAGTGGTGTAGGGTTTCCTGCCTAAGCATGGGATTGGACTAGAAGACCTCCAAGGTCCCTTCCAACTCTGTTATTCTATTCTATTCTATTCTATTCTATTCTATTCTATTCTATTCTTATTCTATTATTCTATTCTATTCTATTCTATTCTATTCTATTCTATTCTATTCTATATCCCATTCCATTCCATTCCATTCTATTAATTTAAATGGACAGATATATATATCTGTCCATTTAAATTAATATTATATTTAATGTCATGAACTCTCGACAATTAAAATTTAAAGAACTGCAATTCTGGAGGAAGCTGGGCACTTGGGCTGGACAAGAATATCTACAGTGAATTATTGAGCTTTCAAGTCACCGAAGTGGCAATGTCCAGCAATGTAAGACTCCTTTGTAGCTAACTAAAAATACATTGTCCCTGGATTTGTCCAGTTTTATGTATAAGCAATACTTCTTTCACCTGAACTAATACTAGTAGTCCTATAAGCCCCTTATTGCGGTGTGCTGCAGGATTTTTTTTTCTTTTTCCTTTTTTTTTTGGCACTAATCTTCAAGGATTTAGCTTCTTTGCCACATACCTCAGGGCACCAACTGATAAAGCCTTAACTCTCCGTTTTTCCAGGACACCAACAGAGCAGCCTTGCAAAAAATGAAAATCACTCATGAGATTTAAAAAAAAAAAAAAAAAAGGGAGGGGGGGGAGGGGAGAAAATTTATTTTCAAAATCCTGACTTCCAGCAAAGAGATGGGACGACTTTTTCCATCGTTTTTTTAATAAAAAGAAAAAAGAAAAAGAAAAAAGAAAGAAAAAGAGAGGGAAAGGCTTATCTGTGGAGATCGGTTTAAATTTTAATTTTGTGTGGTAGGGATTCTTTCATGCAGCCTGGCTTTAAAGTTTTATCTTTTGACAGGGACTTTTCGCCAAAGCTAACAGAAAGCTTTGTCAATGTAATCTGCCCAAGCTTATATTGCTTTCCTATAATGCAATATATTTTAGGAGTATAAAGGGTAGATTTCTTTTTAATCACTTGTAATGGTGCATTATAGTCCTAATAGTGTACTGAATTGTTAACGGTAGGAGACGAGATCTAGTTATAAAATGAGGGAAGAGCTATTTTATTTTATTTTATTTTTATTTTTTTATTTTCTAAGTTCATTTTAATCATTCAGCGCTTTAAGCTGCAGTTTGGAACAGAATCCTATCTTCTCTCAAAATCTGCTAATATATGAATGCTGCAATTATGACGACTCCCCCACTCCGCAGGTAAGGCAGTCATTGAGAGATATCTATTTATATGCGATTTCTACTTGGGAGATTTACCCCATCCAATGTGATTATTATAGGGATTTATAGAGTGGTTTCTTATGCCAAAGTATCCAACCTAGAGAAAAAAAATAAATGAAGGAGCAGTGAGAAGGAAATACCAGCCCAGATAGAGGGGAGGTAGACAGATTTAAACACAGATACTTAAATCCCTTCTGTCTCCTTCAATGAACTGGCTTTCTCCCCCCACCTCCTACTACACCTCTATCAAATAGCCCGATAATCTGATCGTCGGAGCAAAATTTCTCTTTCTGTCTTTTCCCCCCAGATTCTCTTTTTTCTCCTTGGTCTCTGCACAGTTTACTTTGAGACAGAGCATTTCTTCAAAAGAATCTCCTGTTTGAACCCTGAAGGTGTTTTCCAAGGGAAGAGTTCACATCAACTCAAGAGGTTAACGAGTTTGCTGGACGAGAGATGAGAAAATCTGAATGATGCTGGTTCAGGAATTCTGGGAGTTGAAGTCCACAGGTGGTAAAGCTGGCCTAGTTGCCCACCTGCTCACCTCTGCCTTAGGCCAAGGGGGAAGATCCTGAGCCCCCTTCATTGGCATCTCTCATCTAACCTGACTCCAGATCAAATGCAAATCCCTTTGGAGGCTTCACAAGTCTCTGACTCCATATCAGGGGTGAAATGCTCCCGGTTCAGACCGGATTGCCCGATCCGGTAGCGATGGCAGCGGGTGGTTTGGAGAACCGATAACAAAAATCCCTGCCCCCCCCCATGCCCAGCTGAGCCGCGCGATCATCAGAGTCAAGGACTACCTGGATACGGTCTAATGATCTGCAGTCTCTCCCTCTTACTATTTTCATTCCTGATTTAAATTTCAGAATCCTGCACAGGCCCTCCATTTTTAGGCTAATTACCGTACTTTTCAGACTAAAAGACACACCTAAATTTAGAAGAGGAAAACAACAACAATAAAAAAAAATGTTTTTGGCCTCGGTGCACCCCATTTTCGGCCCTTTTTTTGGCCCTTTTCCAGCCTTTTTTCTGCTTCTGTTTTCGAGGCTTTTTTGGCCCATTTTTGAAGCTATTTTTGGCCCGTTTTCAAGACTTTTTTGGCCCATTTTTGAGGCTTTTTGGGGCCTGTTCTTGAGGCTTTTTTTGGCCCGTTTTTTTCTGAAAAATGGGCCGAAAAAAGCCTTGAAAACAGGCCAATAAAAGCCTCAAAAAGGCTAGAAAACATGCTAAAAAGCCTCAAAAATGGGCTGAAAAAAGCCTCAGAAACAGGCCGAAAACCCCCTGAAAATGGGCCAAAAAAAGGCCTGAAAAAGGGGCACGTGGAGGCCAAAAAATGGCCAGCAGGCGGCCAGGCCATCTTGTAGATGCATAGACAATGCATCTTTGGCAATATGCGTCTTATAGAGGCATAGACATTTTCACCCCCTTTTGGGAGGCAAAAAAGTGCATCTTATAGTCCGAAAAAATACGGTATGTCATTAAACAAACAAACAAAAAAGTAATCAGCATATAATTTCAGGCCATGAGGAAGGCGAATCTGACGCTACCTACCAACGCATGACATCAACTTACTTTTTCATGCTTGTGTTTCTCTTTCTCTTTCTCTTTCTTTTCCCTTTCCTTCTTCTCTTTCTCTTTCTCCCTTTTCTCCTTCTCTTTGTCCTTCTCCCGCTCCTTCTTTTTCTTCTTCTCTTTTTTGTCTTTTTTCTTTTCTTTGGGTTTTTCCTTCTCCTCGAACAGCTTCTCGGGAAGGACTGAGGAAGGGGGCTGCAGCAACGAGGGGAGCTTCATGGCGGTCGGGGTGCAGTACAAGGGGAGGGCCAGGTCTTTGGGAGGGAGGATCAGAGGGACTGACAAAGCTTTAGCCTTGTCCTTACTTTTCTCTTTTATTTTCTCCTTGTCTTTCTTCTCTCGGTCCTTTTTGCCTTTCTCTTTCTCTTTCTTCTTTTCTTTGTGTTTCTCGCGTTCTTTCTTGGACCCTAGGTCTTTGATCTTGACTTTGGTGTCGTCCTCAAAGTCCTTCATTTTGAACTTGAAAGAATCCAGGTCATCGTCTCCTCTGAGCAGGTCCTTCCATTGAAACTTGGCTTCTCGGCCTCCTTCCTTGTCTCGGTCCTTCTCCTTGTTCTTCTCCTTGTCTTTGTTCTTCTCTTTGCTCTTCTCCTTATCTTTCTGCTTTTCTTTCTTTTTCATTTTGGTCTTCAGCTCCTTCTTCAGCTTCTTCTTCACCTCCACTGAGGCCGCCTGCTTCGTTTTCTCTTCGTAGATTTTGAGCAAAGGTTCCGGTGTGGGCGGAGAAGCCGAAGGAGATGAGAAATAGGGGAAGCTCGTCGGTAAATTTGCGTGAGGGCCCATGTTGGCTTTGCGAATCACCTCGTCGATCGAATCGTCCATTGTCCATGAAATGTCTGAACTTGAAGTTCCGCCAGAAGGCGGAAGTGGGGTGCTTCCTGCTTTATTTAAGCCGCTATTCGCCGAAACGGAAGCTTTAGGGATGGGAGGCTCAGACACAGAAAGTCTTTTGGGACTCGTGAAAACATCTCCTTCGGATTCAGACCCAGAAGAAAACTCAAATGGATCTGGATCCCGTTCGGCACATGCCCGGGCAATGACCGCGTCAATTGAATCATCGATTGTCTTGTCCATCACCATAAATTTCTTTGCTGGATTCTCACTTGTGGGTTTGACAGGTTCAGCTGGCATCGGTACTTGTTTAACCTGAATAGTCTCTTTCCCCATCTTTTCGCTCAGTACAACTAATGGGGTTTTCATCGGGGTCTCCTGCTTAATTGTTATTTGAGGGACTACGTGGACTGGAAGTTTGGGACTTTTCGGGCTTCGGGGGCTCTTGGCCCGGCCAGGAGATTTTTTCTCCTTGGTACCAATTTTGGGCGAGCGGAGGGGGCTGCCCATCACTGCCGGAGATGGGGAAACCTTGGGCGTTTTAGTCTTATGCACCGGAGAGACTGTTTTCGTCTTGGGTTTAGGAAGAAGTGCTTTGGATTCGGAGGGTTTGGGAACCGGCAGCTGGGACTTTGCCATCGGAGCCAGGACAGGTGGCTCTGGGGAAGTCGGTACCTGATCGCCGCCCTCTTGAACACAAACCGGGGAAAGCATTGGAGGCACCTTCTGGGCGTTGATCAAACTAAGAGGTTCGCGTGGCTCCGGGGTGATGTCAAGCTGAGCGTCTCCTTTCGTGTTGGTTAGTTTGGGTCGCTTGGCCGGAGGCAATTCCTCGGATTCGGGGCTTTCCAGGGGCCTCTTGCTTAAGTAATTTTCGTCGTTCACAGCCTCGTCTTCTTCCATTTCTCCTTCTTCCTCCAAAGGAACCTGCATGGCTTCTGCGGAAGTTCCTCCATCCGTTGGCACCTGCTCCTCTTCCTCCTCTGGAGTAAGAAGAGAGAAAAGAGAAAAGTCACTTTCAGGCTAAAATGTCTACGGAGGGTCTCAGTCATCCTGGTCATGGTTATTTATTTATTTATTTTATTTTATTAAATTTCTATACTGCCCTTCTCCCGAAGGACTCAGGGCGGTGAACAGCCAGAAGATAAAACACAGGAAATACAAAATCTAAAATAAATTAAAACAGATTAAATAATTTAGGCTGAATTTTAAAATACCCCATAATTAAACAGATTAAAAATTTATGTTTAAAATTTAAATTTAAAAGAGGAAATGGTTGTCCCAAAGGTGCTTTTTTCAAGAGGCAACTGGACTTTTTAGGTTGTTTTTTTTTCCTTTGAAGACGTTTCGCTTCACATCCAAGAAGCTTCCTCAGCTCTAGCTGAAGAAGCTTCTTGGATGAGAAGTGAAACATCTTCAAAGAAATTTATTTTTTACTGGCAAAGAAATAAAGGGAGACTAGTATAGATCAATTTCAAGCTATTTAGCTCTCATCAGCTAGCCGTACCCTTCTGGGATTCGAACCCAAGCTACTTGCATATTAGGCAGATGTATTAACCTCTAAGCGGGGTTCGAATCCCAGAAGGGTATCGCTAGCTCAAGGGTGTCAAACTCAAGGCCCGGGGGCTGGATCCGGCCTGCAGGGTGCTTAGATCTGGCCCGTGAAATTGCCCTGGAAACAGTGAAGGACCGGCCCGCAGTGCTTCTACCAGTGAAAATGGACTTGGGAGGGCTGTGTGAAGCCCCTCCAGCTCCATTTCGCTGGCTGATAGTTGCAGGAGGCCGTCACAGCTTAAAACAGAGCTTGGGAGCCCATTTTCACTGGCAGAGCGCTCGGGCCACCACAGGCGCCCCTGACACGAGTGACGCCGAGTTGGCCATGCCCACCCGGGTCCCCCAAGGTCAAACACAACCCTGATGCGGCCCTCAATGAAATCGAGTTTGACACCCCTGGGCTTGCTAATGACAGCTATATAGCTTGAAACAGATCTATGGTAGTCTCCCTTTTTTTCTTTGTCGGTCAAAGATAAATTTAACACAAAAACGGCTGCCTGCGAAGGCCCCTGGATTGGGGCTGAAAGGCAAAAATGGAAGCAGTAGGCTCCATCCCATAATTGGGTAAACCAGGTTGCCCTGATAAAAAACAGTCTTCAAGGAAAAAAAAAACAAGGAAGTCCAGTTGTCTCCTGAAAAAAGCACCTTTGGGTCATTTTCAGGCTCTGGATGAGATAACAGTTTATAGAGTTCATGAGGAATTCGCTTGCACGGAAAGAACGGTTCCTTGCGATGCCACTGAGGTGGCATTACCAACAGTATCAACAGTAGAGACCTTCAAATTTCTAGGTTCTATCATATCTCAGGGCCTAAAATGGACACCCAACATCAAAAAAGCACAACAAAGAATGTTCTTTCTGCGCCAACTCAGAAAGCTCAACCTGCCCAAGGAGCTGCTGATCCAGTTCTACAGAGGAATTATTGAGTCTGTCATTTGCACCTCTATAACTGCCTGGTTTGGTTCTGCAACCCAACAAGACAGACACCGACTTCAGAGGATCATTAGAACTGCTACTAACCTGCCTTCCATGGAGGACCTGTCTACTGTACGAGTCAAAAAGAGGGCTGGGAAAATATTTACAGACCCCTCACATACTGGACATAAACTATTTCAACTCTTATCCCCAAAACGATGTATAGAGCACTGCACACCAGAACAACTAGACACAAGGACAGTTTTTTCCCCGAACACCATCACTCTGCTTAACAACTAATTCCCACAACACTGTCAAACTATTCACTAAATGCATTACTATTAATTTTCTCATCGTTCCTATCACTCATCTCCTCCCACTTATGACTGCATAACTGTAACTTGTTGCTTGTATCCTTACGATTTATATTGATTGTTACCTAGTATAATTTGATTGCTTATTTGTACTCTATGACTATCATTAAGTGTTGTACTTTATGATTCTTGACGAACGTATCTTTTCTTTTTATGTACACTGAGACCCTATGCACCAAGAGAAATTCCTTGTGTGTCCAATCACACTTGGCCAATAAAGAATTCTAATCTAATTAATTGAAGATCAGAAATACACCAAGAAAAGGCACCAATAAATAGAAATAGCATTTAAGATTATATACCGTACTCTTTAAGCGGTTCATAATAAATGTTGCTTTATTTATTTATTTATTTATTTATTTATTTATTTATTTATTTATTTATTTATTTATTTATTTATTTATTTATTATTTATTTATTTATTTATTTATTTATTTATTTATTTATTTATAATTTGATTCATATGCCGCCCTTTTCCGGAGACTCAGGGCGGTTTACAATGTGTTAAGCAATACTTTGTATATTTATACAAAGTCAGCTTATTGCCCCCACAAACTGGGTCCTCAATTTACCTACCTTAGAAAGGATGGAAGGCTGAGTCAACCTTGAGCCTGGTAAGATTCGAACCTGCAGTAATTGCAGGCAGCTGTGTTAATAACAGGGTGCTTTAAACCACTGTACTACCAAGGCTCTTTTATTTTATGTATGTATGTATGTATGTATGTATGTATGTATGTATGTATGTATGTATGTATGTATCAAATTTCTATACCACCCTACTCCCGGAGGACTCAGGGCGGTGAACAGCCGAGATAAATTTATATTTATATAAATTTAGATTTATATTTTATTTATCTGCCATGTCATACAGGTAGTCCTCAACATACGACCATTCGTTTGGAAACCGTTCCAAGTTACGACGGCTCTGAAAAAAGTGAGTAATGACTGTTTTTCACACTTACGACTGTCCCTCATGGCCATGTGATCAAAATTCAGATGCTTGGCAACTCGTTCACATTTATGACGGGTTGCAGTGAACCCAGGGTCACGCGATGCCCTTTTGCGGCCTTCCGACAAGCGAAGTCAATGGGGGAAACCAGATCCACTCAACAACCAACCCTGTGACTAATTCAACAACTGCAGTGATTCACTTAACAACAGTGGAAAGAACGGTCGTAAAATAGGGAAAAGCTTACTTAACAACTGTCTCGCTTGGCAATTCTGGGCTCAGTTGTGGTTGTATGTATGATGTGGGACAGAGGTTGGAAGGAGTGTCCCACACTCACCCTTGGTTCAGCATGATCATACTTGGATTTTAATTATTTTAATTATGTTTAATTGTACTATCTTAACTGGCTTTTCAGTCCACACGATCACTATATAGAAGTGAAAAGGTATGGTTAAAACCTCCACAAATAAATGCCAAGAGATAGTTTTTTAATTAGAAGGCCAAAGATTTTTTTCTATTGGTTTTTTTTCCTATCATTTTTCCCCCGTTAGTTAGTTCACCTGGCATTGAACAATTGGCATCTAAACTAGAACATGTACAGGCAGATCTTGACTTATGAACACAACGGAGTCCAAAATTTCTGTTAATAAGTGAAACATTTGCTAAGTGAATTTTGCCCCCATTTTACAACCTTTCTTGCCATAGTTGTTAAGTGGATCACTACAGTTGTTAAGTTAGTACCGTGTTTCTCTGAAAATAAGACCCTGCTTATATTTTTTGGACCCTGAAATAAATGCTTGGCCTTATTGCCATGCGCTCAAAAGCCCGATTGGGCTTATTATCAGGGGATGTCTTATTTTGGGGGAAACAGGGTAATACAGTTGTTAAGTGAATCATGCTTTCCCCTTTGACTTCGCTTGTCAGAAGGTTGCAGGAGGGGATCACATGACCCCGGGACACTGCAACCGTCATAAATATGAACCGGTTGCCAAGCCTCTGAATTTTGATCACATGACCATGGGGACAGTCGTTAAGTGTGAAAAACACTCCTTACTTGCTTTTTTCAGGGCCATTGTAATTTTAAACGGTCACAAATATGAACCAGCTGCCAACCTTCTGAATCTTGATCACGAGAGCATGGGGATGGCTGCAACGGTCGCAACTGGGAAAAACGGTCCTAAGTCACTTTTTTCAGTGCTGCTGAAATTCCGAATGGTCACTAAAAGAACTGTTGTAAGTTGAGGACTACCCGTTCCTGCAAATGGAGGTATATTGCTTTTAAAAAATCAAAATGGCTACATTAAAAGGTAAAGGTAAAGGCTCCCCTCGCATATATGTGCTAGTCGTTCCCGGCTCTAGGGGGCGGTGCTCATCTCCGTTTCAAAGCCGAAGAGCCAGCGCTGTACGAAGACATCTCCGTGGTCATGTGGCCGGCATTACTAAACGCCAAAGGCGCACGGAATGCAGTTACCTTCCCACCAAAGATGGTCCCTATTTTTCTACTTGCATTTTTTACGTGCTTTCGAATTGCTAGGTTGGCAGAAGCTGGGACAAGTCACGGGAGCTCACTCCGTTACGCAGCACTAGGGATTCGAACCGTTGAACTGCCGACCTTTCGATCGACAAGCTCAGCCTCTCAGCCACTGAGCCACCGCGTCCCATGGCTGAGCCACCGCGTCCCATGGCAAGTCCAATTCTAGTGCTACACCTGTTACAGAACAACTACATTCCTTTGTCCTTTTACTTCTTGACAAATGGCTTTTTCTGGCTTTACTTTGGCATAGTGGGAGTTGATGCATCATGCGACCCTTTTCCAGTGACTTGACTTACGGCACATAAAAATCCCCTTTCATCCACTTTAAGGTGCTCGAATAAAAACCAAGCCACAGAATAACATTTGAGAAACAACCCGACATTTATTTGGTGGGTGCATTCTTGTTATTTTAACAAAACTTTGCTTCTCGTGTCTGGACCCCCCCCCCACTCCAAAAATCTCATTCGATTTTTTGGGGTTTGCCTTTCAAGCCTGGGAGTGGGGGGGGGGGGGAGAGACCCTTCCTTTCCTCTAAAATGTGTCAATGGCTTGATTTACGAGATTTGAGTCAAGAGCCTCAGGTCTAAACACGAATTTGTGCCAGCAGTGCAAATTAAGTAAAAACAAACAAACAAACAAACGAAGACAAGTTAAGCTTTGGCCAAGGCCCAGAGGATTTACAGCAGCAGGTCCAAAGTGGAGATTCTGCCTAGGGGATAAAGGCTTCTGTTTTATTTAGCCTTCTGTAAGAAACAGAAATGTGTTAGTTCCAGTTTTGCTTGGATGGACATGTGTGTTTTTGTCGTTTAAAAGAGGAGGAGGAGGAGGAGAAATAGAAGAAGAAGAGGAGGAAGAGGAGGAGGAGGAGAAAAAGAGAAGAAGAAGAAGAGGACGAGGAGGAGAAAAAGAGAAGAAGAGGAGGAGGAGGAGGAGAAAAAGAGAAGAAGAAAAAAGAGGAGGAGGAGGAAGAGGAGAAGAAGAAAGAGAAGGAGGAGGAGGAGGGGGAGAAGAAAGAGAAGGAGGAGGAGGAGTGGGAGAAGAAAGAGAAGGAGGAGGAGAAGAAGAAGAAGAAAAGGAGGAGGAGGAAAAGGAGAAGAAGAGGAGGAGGAGGAGAAAAAGAGAAGAAGAAGAAGAGGAGGAGAAGAAGAAGAAGAAAGAGGAGGAGGAGAATAAGAAGAAAAAGAAGGAGGAGGAGGAGGAGGAGAAGAGGAGGAGGAGGAGGAGGAGAAAAAGAGAAGAATAAGAAGAGGAGGAGGAGGATTAGGAGAAGAGGAAGAGGAAAAGGAAGAAGAAGAGGAAAAAGAAGAAGGCTCAAATCTCCTGTACTGCCACCTGCTAGAAATAGACTGGGATGCCAGATTTTGTGCAGGTTCCAAAAAATTGGTTTAATCACTGCTTGATCTCTTCGGGTAGTGAAATATGCTCATGTTCCCTAGGGGGGCATGATTTAAAAGAGAAATGAGCTGAGCTGGAAAAATATTTCAAATTCATATTTTTGACCTCAACGTTACAGAGAAGCAGCTCGGTGTAGAGGTGAAAGAAAAATTCTCTTTAATACTCCTGCAACAAAGATGAACAGGGGACTGGAGGCTAAAACATACGAAGAACGGTGGCAGGAATTGGGTTTGGCTAGTCTAGTGAAAAGGACTAGGGGTGGCATGATAGCAGTGCTCCAAAATCTAAAGGGCTGCCCCAAAGAAGAGGGGAGTCAAGCTATTCTCCTTCCGTTGTCCTCAATAACACCATCCTTGCGAGGTAAGACAGTGATGGGCAGACTCAGCTTTCCAAGCTCTCTGGGACTGAGCTGATAATGCACTTCTCAGCTGTAAGGGCTAGGAAGAGGGCAGGGAAGCATGGATCCAGTCACAGCTGGGCTGCCGGGTCTTTGGGAACAATTTCTCAGTGTGCTACCCATCCTGCGGCCTCAACAAAGTCAAGGGCCTTGGTAGTACAGTGGTCTAAAGCACCCTGTTATTAAGAACAGCTGCCTGCAATTACTGCAGGTTCGAATCTCGCCAGGCTCAAGGTTGACTCAGCCTTCCATCCTTTCTAAGGTAGGTGAAATGAGGACCCAGTTTGTGGGGGCAATAAGCTGACTTTGTATAAATATACAAAAGAATGAAGGCTATTGCTTAGCGCATTGTAAGCCGCCCTGAATCTCCGGAGAAGGGCGACATATAAATCAAATTAAAAAACAACAACAACAACAAAAAAAAACGAGGGAAGACGGATTTGCTTATGGACCGCATGATTCGTGTAACAATTGCAGTGATCTGTTTAACAACCATAGCAAAAAATAAATAAAACAAAAAAGGTGACAAAATGAAGCCAAACTCACTTAACAGCTGCCTTACTTAGCAATGGAAATTTGGGGATGAAATTGTGATCGTAAGTCGAGAACTACCTGCAAACCGTTGCTCAAAGGAACTGGATCAAAGCAGTATATAGAGGTTGTAATTTCTGGAGATATTATTTTTTGGAAGGAATTTTCATTCTGGAGGCATGCAGACAGAACAGTAATTTAATTTATCTGCCCTCAAAGAAATACCATTAGAAATCCTTGAGCATTATCCTGGTTAACATCCTACCAGCTTGAGATCCAGAAACTGTAATTACAAGACTCTAACACATCTATTAACACACCTAAGCACACAGCCCCTCCTTCCGGGATAATATACTGTATGTCAGTTTGATCTAGCAGTTAAGGCACCAGGCTAGAAAGCAGGAGATCGTGAGTTCTAGTCCCGCATTAGCCACGAAAGCCAACTGGGTGAATTTGGGCCAATCACCAGGAGACTGGGAGTTCTAGTACTACATTAGCCATGAAAGCCAATTGGGTGAATCTGGCCAAACATCAGGAGGCTGGGAGTTCTAGTCCTGCATTAGCCATGAAAGCCAATTGAGTGAATCTGGCCAATCACCAGGAGGCTGGGAGTTCTAGTCCTGCATTAGCCATGAAAGCCAATTGGGTGAATCTGGGCCAATCACCAGGAGGCTGGGAGTTCTAGTACTACATTAGCCATGAAAGCCAATTGGGTGAATCTGGCCAAACACCAGGAGGCTGGGAGTTCTAGTCCTGCATTAGCCATGAAAGCCAATTGGGTGAATCTGGCCAATCACCAGGAGGCTGGGAGTTCTAGTACTACATTAGCCATGAAAGCCAATTGGGTGAATCTGGCCAATCACCAGGAGACTGGGAGTTCTAGTCCTGCATTAGCCATGAAAGCCAACTGGGTGAATTTGGGCCAATCACCAGGAGACTGGGAGTTCTAGTCCCGCATTAGCCATAAAAGCCAACTGGGTGAATTTGGGTTAATCATCAGGAACTGAGAGTTTTAGTACTACATTAGCCATGAAAGCCAATTGGGTGAATCTGGCCAATCACCAGGAGACTGGGAGTTCTAGTACTACATTAGCCATGAAAGCCAATTGGGTGAATCTGGCCAAACACCAGGAGGCTGGGAGTTCTAGTCCTGCATTAGCCATGAAAGCCAATTGGGTGAATCTGGCCAATCACCAGGAGGCTGGGAGTTCTAGTACTGCATTAGCCATGAAAGCCAATTGGGTGAATCTGGCCAAACACCAGGAGGCTGGGAGTTCTAGTCCTGCATTAGCCATGAAAGCCAATTGGGTGAATCTGGCCAATCACCAGGAGGCTGGGAGTTCTAGTACTACATTAGCCATAAAAGCCAACTGGGTGAATTTGGGCCGATCATCAGGAGCTGGGAGTTCTAGTCCTGCATTAGCCATGAAAGCCAACTGGGTGAATCTGCCCAATCACCAGGAAACTGGGAGTTATAGTCCCTCATTAGTCATGAAAGCCAACTGAGTAAATTTGGGCCAGCCCCCCTCTCTCAGCCCAACCAACCTCACAAGGTTGTTGTTGTGGAGAAAACAGGCGGAAGAAGTAGTGTTGGATATGTTTACCACCTTGGGTTGTTTGTAAAAAATAATGAAGGCGGGATACAAATAAATAAACGAAAGCAAGCCAACAATGCTGTGAAAGCATTCTTTTGCCCAGTTTGTCATGGTTTAGCAGCCCGAGCCAGTGAATATTCTATATTTTTTTGTTTTGTTTTGAATCCTAATCCTTTGCCTAGAGGCAGAAAATAACTTTCTGAAGGAGCTCTTACAATTACACAAAACAAAGAATGGACAATTAAAAGAAAACAAAACAAAAAACCTGACCATCCCCTTAAGAGAACTCGACTTTCTAAAAAGAAAGGAAGGAGAAAAAAAAAAGAATTGTGCACAAAAACGAGTCACTTCCACAGGGAGCAAGTACCTGTGGCTCAAGCAGTAAATCCTAATTTCTTCCCACACTTGCTCAAAGGCAATTGCTGTCACAAATTCAGTAGCATCCAGGGTGGGAGGATTTAAGCAGAAATGATTTAAAAGAGGGTCTCATAAAGCTTCTTAGAAGAAAAATCCGGTCCGGTTCCAAGCCGGGAGAAAGATGCTGGAAATAAAATGGAGGCTGGCTGGTTGGAAAGAAAGTTTATTTGGATGCCAGAAACTTCAGTGACAGCAGCATGTTTCCGGGGTGGCTGACCAAATGGTTGGGTGAGTGGATGGATTTTTATAGGGTTCTGGGGTTTTGTGATTGAGATGCTCCAGGGGGTTGTGCAATGTGGTGAGCCTTGTGTCTTTTGCTATTCTAATGGTGGTGGGTAAATCCTATTATGTCCTAAAGGTCAGGTCCTGTCCTTAGAATTGGGGGGGGGGGAATGTACATTCTTAATCCCATCAGATCCAGCCTTCTGTGGGAGCTGTGGCTAAAGGCATTTTGTTTATGAATAGATTGGCCCGGTCTTTCTTAATAGGTACAAAATATCCATCTCTAAAGACTTAAGATATCTGCTTGAGGTTATGGTAGGAAGACTGGGGCTGGTTTCTGCCTTTGTTAAGTTTTCTCTCCATTTCTCCTTTGGGGGTATATAATATTATGCTTCTTTTTATATTTCCCAAAATATTTCAGTCTTGGGGGGGTTAGGGTTAGGGTTAGGGTTAGGGTGGGGCTTTCCTCAAGCTGATTCCAGATCCCCAGCTCTTCAAACGACTTTCAGGGAGTGGGTTTTCAAAAGGCCAACTGAGTGGTACTGTAAGGTCGAGGGGCAGAATTGTGGAGTAATAGAGATGAAAAGAAACTTACTAGCTTGACACAATCCTTTGGCATGAAATGTCCGAAAAGTGCTTTTTCAAAAGGCAACTTGGCTTCTCTTTTGTTTTTCTTGAAGATGTTTTGTTTCTCATCCAAGAAGCTTCTTCGGTTCGGACAGAATGGTGGAGAGGGGAAATGGAAGGATTGATATCCCTTGCAAGTCATCTGGTCATTCGCACTCTCTCTGGGAGTTGATAAGGCACAGATAAACCCCAAGTGGCTTCAATGACTCTCAGAGAGAGTGCAAATGACCTGATGACTGCAAGGAATAGAAATCCATCCATTTCCCCCTCGACCATTCCATCGGAACCGAAGAAGCTTCTTGGATGAGAAGTGAAACGTCTTCAAGGGAAAAAAAACAAAAACAAAGAAAAGTCCAGCTGCCTTTCAAAAAAGCACTTTTAGGACAACCATGACTTGAGAATGACTGAGAATCTCCGCAGAAACTTTGCATGGAAACAACATCACTCTACTTTACTTAACGCTGTGCAGGTTATATAGACTACCAACGCTGAGGACGTTACCTAGTTTGGTGATGAAATGTCTGCAAGAAAACAACCAAGCTCAGAGATCACCATTTCAATCCTGAGCTACAAATATTCTCCTTTATCTGTGCTGTACAGGTAGTCCTCGCTTACCAACGACTCAGTCAGTGAACATTTGAAATTACGACAGCACTGCAAAAGGGGATGTACGACCGGTCCTCAAAGTTGCGGCCGCTGCAGTGTCCCGTGGGGGTCACATGATCGTCATTTGTGACCTTCGTTTGTGACCTTTATTGACGCTTCCATCAATAAAAACCCCGATTCCCGCTCCACTTCCCGCTCCACTGTCAATCAGGCTTCCTTAACCAAAGACTTCCCTAAACTATGCTCGCCGTATTCCTTATTTAAATGTTTTTCTTTCTTTTTTTCCCCCCTCGGTTAAAAAATGAAATTATTAGCAAAGACAAGGTAATTAGGCCGTGACAACCTGTCCACCGCAGCCAATCAATAACAGGAGTAGATTAACTAAGACGACGGATTGTACAATGTTGATGGGCTATAAATGGCTAGAGAGAGAGAGAGAGAGAGAGAGAGAGAGAGAGAGAGAGAGAGAGACTGACCGGCAGAAAAAGGAGTCTTTTCTAACATATCCACAATAAAAAAAGAGAGAGAGAGAGAACCTTAAAATGCTATATAAGCAGGCTAACCTGAAATGACACCTGGTATTATAAATGGCCTAATCTATATGTTAATATGGTTGTATCACAGAACTGCAGCAAGAGTAAGATAACAATATGACTTTGGGGTTTCTATGGCTACCATCCTGAGCGAATGTGCCGGCAAGGGCCTTTGCAAGGCGGACACCGCAAACCCGGCTTTCCGAGGGTTTCTCTTTTGCTTATTTATGATATGATTTATGATAACGACAACATCTCCCATTTTCTCCCCTCGTCAGGTACAATAAATTGCCGTCGTTAATCTCCTTTTTTTTTTTTTTGGTGGTGGTTCAGGCCTGATTACAATAATATAATAGGTGCCCAGTTATGGTAATCGGAAGCATTAAGGTGAGAGATTTTTTTTTTTTCTCAGCCCGGCTCATTTCTTACCAAAAAAGAAAAAAAAAACAAAAAAGAAATATGAATTTGGAGATGATCGGAGACAATTGTCACCAGGTGGGTTATTTTTTAAGGGATTTTTTTTTTTTTTTTTTTGCTTTGAGCAAAAATTTCCGAGCCATCTCAAAATTCTCTCTTGCCTGTTGTTCGCAGGCAAAAAAAAAAAAAAAAAAAGGGTGGTTTTAAAATTAAAAGCCTGGGAAAGCTTTTCATGGAAATTTGGGACTTCTGACGTGTCCTGCCACCAGGGTGTGTGTGAGAATGGGAGGGCCACATCCACACCTGAAAGCAGGAAAAAAAGGAAAAACCAACCAGCCCATGTGTGGGAAGGTCCTTAGTCAGCTTTTATACTCTGTATTTATCGAGCTAATAGCAGTTGGGAAGGAGTTTTCAAGCTGGCACTTAAGACGGGAAAATATTTTATCCCGGTGCAGCAACTCCCAACTCATTTAAAACACACGCGCAGAAAGAAAACAAACACAGGATACAGTTGACCAATCTGGTTCTCTTGGTCCAAACATCTGAGAGCTGCTGGCGGTTCGGGCGAACCTCTAGCTAAGATTCTGTGCAGTTCAGAGAACCCGCAAATCCCACTCCTGCCTGGCCCCGTCCACCCCTCCCCTCCCCGGAGTCCCTATACAGTCCATTTTGGATGCAAGTAAGTACAGGGCAAGTGCGGAGGGTTGGGGAGGGTGAAAAACGGGCCTACCGGAAGATTGGGAAGGCTGGAAACGAGCCCATTTCCAGCCTCCAGAGGGCCTTCGGAGCCTGGGGAGGTCGTTTTCGCCCTCCTGGAGGTTCGAGGAAAGCCTCTGGAGCCTGGGGAGGGCAAAAACGCCCTCCCGCCATGGTGCAGGAGGCCGACTAGGCCACACCCACCATGGCCACACCCACCTAGCAACCAGGCAGCGAACCCTTGCTAAAAGTTTTGAAGCCCCCCCCCCCCTTCAAGACAGAAAATTTTATCTATCTGTCGTCTTGGCACTTTTCAGGGAAATCTTCCAGGTTTACAGGCAATCCTTGACTTACAACCATCCGTTTAGTGACCGTTCAAAGTTACAACGGTGTTGAAAAAAGCGACTTAGGACCAATCCTCATGGTTGTAAGAATCTCCCCGTGGTCACGTGATCAAAAATTTAGACGCTTGGCAACTGGCATGTACTTATGATGGTTTGCACTTGTCCCGGGGGGGGGGGGTGTCACATGATCCCCTTTTGCGACCTTCCCACCTCCCCATATGGACCAGTTGCCAAATATCTGATCATGGGAAAGCTACAACGGTTGTAATTGTGTAAAACGACCATAAGTCACTTTTTTTCAGTGCCTTTGTGACTCGTCACGAAACGAACTGTTGTAAGTCGAGGACTACCCGTAATAGAACCTGCAATGAAGTGGAAATGGGGTAGAAAGCCAGAATGACTTACTACCTGGGGAGATGGTGACACCCCATTAACGAAAGCAGAGATTACACACACAGGTGAGGCCCATGAAATCTCAGAGGCCAATGAGCATCACGCACTAATTTGCTTTAGGAAAGAATTAAGGGAGATTTTCAGCTATGGATCAGTTGAATTCCAAATATAAAAGCAAATGAAAATACAACTTTATCTGAAGTGGGGATGGTCAAACTTTTTGCCGGATCTCATTTAGCTGTTTTTGGGGAGGGATTAAGGGGCTGGTTGAATCACGGAGACGAGAAAAGAGCGGGTTTCAAGTAGGATTAAGTCTTTTCCTTCTTCTTCATCCTTATTTTACGGCTTACAGTTATATTTCGCCTGGCTTCCTATTTCAAAATGATGAGAAACTCTACCCTAAGTTTTCAATAATCAGATGAGACTCTGAAGGTCAGTAAAATTGTGCAGGGGACTCAAAATTGTGCAGGGGACTCAATGCAGTGCCTGGAGGCCGTACGGATCTGGATGGGGAGAAACGGGCTCAGGCTCAACCCATCCAAGACCGAGTGGCTGTGGTTTCCGACGTCCCGATATAGTCAGCTGGCGCTATCGCTGGCTATTGGGGGTGAATCATTGGCCCCCACGGAAAGGGCTCGTAACTTGGGCGTCCTCCTGGACTCACAGCTGTCTTTAGAAGAGCACTTGACGGCCGTGACCGGGAGGATTTTTCATCAGGTTCGCCTGATTCGCCAGTTGCGTCCCTTTCTAGATCGGGACTCGTTACGCACAGTCACTCATGCCCTCGTCACCTCTCGTCTGGACTATTGTAACGCTCTCTACATGGGGCTCCCCTTGAGGTGCACCCAGAGGCTCCAACTGGCGCAGAGTGCGGCCGCGCAGGTGGTTATGGGAGCAACATGGAGCTCCCATGTAACACCTCTCCTGCGCGAGCTGCACTGGCTCCCAGTGGTCTTCCGGGTGCGCTTCAAGGTTCTGGTTACCACCTTTAAAGCGCTCCATGGCTTAGGACCTGGTTACTTACGGGACCGCCTACTACCATCAACAGCCTCCCACCGACCAGTACGCTCCCACAGAGAGGGGTCCTCCAGGTGCCGTCGGCCAAACAATGTCGGCTGTCGGCCCCTAGGGGGAGAGCCTTCTCTGTGGGGGCACCGACGATCTGGAATGAGCTCCCCCCAGAGATACGGAGGATTCCGGATCTGCGCACCTTCCGCCGCGAGCTGAAGACGCTTTTATTTCATCAAGCTGGCCTCGCCTAAATCTTCTCCCTTTTAAGTGTAAATTTTAAATTTTTAATGTATTTTAAAATATGGGTATCTTAAATTATGGGTATTAATTCAGCCAAATTTATTTAATTCATTTTATTCGATTTTAAATTTTGTATATCTATGTGTTTTATTTCATGGCTGTGCACCGCCCTGAGTCCTTCGGGAGTAGGGCGGTATAGAAATTCAATAAAATAAAATAAATAAATAAATAAAATAAATGTAGCTTTGGGGCTGATTTAACTAGGGTGCCAAGTCTGATGGTTCAGATTGTTCTGCCCCAGCTACGGACCCCAAAAAACGCAGCACACACAAAGTCTGTACAAACCTTAGTTTACTAAATTAAATCAGTCTTTTTTCAAATAAAGGCTGTTAATTAACTTTCTTAACAGCCTACAAGAATCCAAAGAATAAATAATCGTAATCTTACTATGGTTGGCAGAAAGCCCAGAAGCAATTTGCAGGAAACGGATAAGCGAACTAAGATCAGGACGCGAAGGAGAGTGAATGAAGTTGTTCCCTGCAGATTGCCTCACTCGTCATTCTTCCTTAAATAGGCTAAGGGAGTGGCCAATTAGCCCCAAGCCTTACTCTCGAGGAGACCTCCTCCTGAGGAGCCACTCCTGCCTTTTGGCAGCTCTGCGCACCCGTGCATTGAGAAGAGGCTCCTCCTCTTCTTCCTCTTCACCCATGGAAGCTTCTGGAGGTTCTGAAGGCCCTGGCTGAATCCCCATCTCTGGCACCACAACTTCTCCAGCCTCCTAATTGTGAATGCTTCAACACAGGAAGTTTTTAAGAAGTGTCTGGACAACCATTTCTCTGAAGTAGTGTAGGGTTTTCTGCCTGAGCAGGGGGTTGGACTAGAAGACCTCCAAGGTCCCAACTCTGTTATCCTATTCCCGTGATGGGGAACCTATGGCATGCATGCCACAGGTGGCGCGCATAGCCATATCGGTGGGCACGCGACCTCAGCTCCGGCGTGCATGTGCGTGCCGGCCAGCTGATTTTCAGGCCTTCTGGGCCCATCAGAAGTAGGGAAACAGGCTGTTTCCTGCCTCTGGAGGACCTCAGGGGGTGATGGGGAAGGTCCGCTTTTCTCTCTCCCCAGCCTCCAGAGTCTTTCTAGGAGGGACTGGAAGTTGGCAAACGGGCTGTTTTTGGACTCCGGAAGGCCTCCAGAGGAGTGGGGAAGGCTGTTTTTGCCCTCCCCAGACTCCTCGAAAGGCTCTGGAGGCTGGGGTCAGCAAAAACCAGGTCTTCCGGTCCCACCAGAAGTTGGCAAACGGGCCGTTTCCGACCTCCGGAGTGGTAGGGAAGGCCGTTTTCGTCCTTTCCAGACTCCTAGAAAGGCTCTGGAGGCTGGGGAGAGCAAAAAACAGGCCTACCGTGCCATCACGTGCCAGGAGTGGGGGGAGAGTGGGTCGTACGCACATGCGCGGAGACAGGGTGCATAGAATTATGGGTGTGGGTGTGTGCACGCATGACTCCCCCCCATCCTGGCATGCGATGGCAAAAAGGTTAGCCATCACTGCCCTATCCTATTCTTCTATTCTATTCTACTTATACCACCTTGCCTAGCGCCTTGATTACATGTTCAGGTTCAAGGCCACTTGCCAAGAGCCTAGGACAGCGATGGCTAACCTTTTTGCCATTGCGTGCTGGGGGGGAGAGGTTTGCATGCATACGTGCCCACACCCATAATTCTATGCGGCCTCCGGAGGTCTCTCTAGGAGTCTCTGGAGGCTGGAACAGCAAAAAAGTCACTTCCTGTCCAACCGGGAGTTGGGAAATGGGCCGTTTCAGGCCTCCAGAGGGCCTCTGAGGGGGGAAGGCTGTTTTTGCCCTCCCCAGATGCATAGAGAGGATCTCGAGCCAGGTGAGAAAGAAAAACGGGCCTTCCCCACCCCCCCACCCCCAGGCCCTCCGGAGGCAAGAAACAGCCTGTTTCTCTACTTCTGGTGGGCCCAGAAGGCCCGAAAATCAGCTGGCCAGTGCGCGCAAGCACGCCAGAGCTGAGCACGCGTGCCCATTGATATGGCTACGCGTGCCACTGTGGCACGCATGCCATAGGTTTGCCATCACAGGCCTAGGAAGAAACAGAGTGTGGAAAAAAAAATCAAAATGGAAATATATTAAAGTCGGAGAAACAAAACACCCTGCCAGTTTATTCCCACCAAGTGGCAAAATAAGACAAATCGCTTGTGTGTGCAAACAAGTTGTTCGGCTTCCACTAAAGTAAGCTGAAGACGCTTTGAAATAATCAATACAGACACTTCCCGTTTAATGCGCCGTGAGATCAGAGAGAAATATTCATAATTCAGTTAGACAAGCACCTTTGGGCTCGGCAGGCACCGTGTCCAGATTCAGCTAGATCTGTAGAGCTAAGACTATGATAGAACTCACCACTGCATTTCTGTCTAAGACTCACAGAGTCTCAAAGAAGGTTTTGTGTCCTTCTGGAACAGGGGTGTCAAACTTGCGCCGTCACGGCGGTGTCACGTGACGTATCGTGATTTTCCTCCCCTTCGCAAAATTGGGCATGGGGGTGCCTAGCGCGTGACACATCCGGTCCATGAGCCGGGAGTTTGACACCCCTGTTCTGGAAGATTCAAACGTAACAGAACTTTAAATTAAATTACCATTGAATTAATTCAATTAATTGTTCCTTTGTTTCGCTATCTGGATTGAAGTTAATGGAAAAGTTGGACCTTTCCTTACCAACGATAGAGAAATCAAGGAATTATTGATAAACCATTTGTCAGGCATTCCACTGACGAACTAAAATGGCATTTTCTTATTAATATCTCTTTGCCAAATCTAATTAAGGGCTGCTAATTTTTAGCATAAGGTTGCAAATACTGATTTCAGCTGGGTTGCAATACCTGAGCTCAGTCTCACGGCCAACAATGGGATCTGCTTCGCATAAAAGTGACTGTTTTTCACACACTTATGACCGTTGCGGCATCCCCAGGGTTACGTGATCAAAATTTAGACACTTGGCAACTGACTCATATTTATGACGGTTTTAGTGTCCCGGGCATATTGGTGGGCATGTGAGCTCAGTTCCGGTGCACATGTGTGCGCTGACCAGCTGATTTTCAGGCCTTCTGGGCGCACCGGAAGTAGGGAAACAGGCTGTTTCCTGCCTCCAGATGGCCTGGGGGTGGGTGGGGAAGCCCCGTTTTTTGCTCTCCCCAGACTTCAGAGGCTTTCTAGGAGCCTGGGGAGGGCAAAAATGGCCTTCCCCACCCCCTGAAGGCCCTCCAGAGGCAGGAAATGGTCGGTTTGCCAACTTCGGTTGGGACTGGAAGGCCCGTTTTTTGCTCTCCCCAGGCTCCAGAACCTTTCTAGGAGCCAGGGGAGGGCAAAAACAGCCTTCCCCACACACCCCGGAAGCCCGGAGGGTCATTCTCACCTGTAATGTGAGAAAGAAGGGGGAAAAAACTGGCCAGGTGCTGCAGTTTTATGACTGCCTATATAAAAAGTTAACCTTTTAAAAAAACCTATGCGTTTAATTGGGTGCTCACCCCTAATCAATTAATATATCTAATCAACTGAAGGCTGCAGACCTTGCCGTGATTGGAGCTATAACAGGGCGATGTATAAATCTATGCTTCAATTAATCTTTACTCCATCCCAGTGGACATCAACTGAAGATAGTCTACCTGAGGAAGCATAAAGAAGACTAAGGGAGCCTGGTGGCTCAGCAGACTAAAAGCATTGTGATTAACACCAGCTGTCTGCAATTACTGTAAGTTCAAATCTCACCAGGCTCAAGGTTGACTCAGCCTTCCATCCTTTCTAAGGTAGGTGAAATGAGGACCCAGTTTGTGGGGGCAATAAGCTGACTTTGTATAAAAATATACAAAAGTATGAAGGCTATTGCTTAACGCATTGTAACCCGCCCTGAGTCTCCGGAGAAGGGCGGCATATAAATCAATTTTTTTTTTAAAAAAAAGCAGGTTATTCTGCTTTATAACCTGTGCTTCATAGGCTCCTAGTAAATTGACCATGTTATGGTTATGGATAATGTGAATTGTAATCTAATAGTTGGGAAAGGAGAAAGTGTTGCTCAGTCACTAAGGCGTGTCTGACTCTTCATGACCCCATGGACCATAGTGTACCAGACCCCACCTCCCACCCCCATGCTCCACTGTCTCTGGGATTTTCCCCAAATTTTTGTTCCTGGCATCAATGACACTATCTAACCATCTCATCCTGTGGCGTCCCCTTCTCCTTTTGCCTTCCATCTTTCCCAACATCAGGGTCTTTTCCAAGGAGTCCTTTCTTCTCATTAGATAGCCAGAGTATTTGAGCTTCAGCTTCGGTCTCTGTCCTTCCTTTCCTTTAGGATTGACCGATTGGATCTCCTCGCGGTCCAAGGGACTCTCAAGAGACTTCTCCACAGCACCACAATTCGAAAGCATCAAGACTTCGCTTTCAGCCTCCCTTACGGTCCAACTCTTACAGCTATACAAGGAACGCTGTAGGTAGTCCTTGACTTACAACAGTTAGCGACTGTTCAAAATTACAACGGCACTGAAAAAAAGGTGTCAAGTTTCCGAAAGATGCCCTAATTAATTCATGAGCCATGATCCAAACTTCAAAGGAAATATAGTCATTTATTAGGAGCAACATTCCGGCAACACTGGGATGCAGTTAGGACTGATCCTACGTAGATTTACGTTCCCCTATGACCCTGTTTCTCCCCTCCTCTCTGGCCATGTCATAAATCAGATTCTCCAATTAACCACTTTGGCTGGCTGTGAAACCTAACACCCTCCTTCCGATTGCGGTCAGAAAGAATGTATGGAATTCACTTCAGTTCTCCCTCCCTCCTGCTCATGGCAACTTGAAAGCTGTGCAAGTTAGAGCACTGTAGCACTCAAGACTTATATACTGCTTCACAGTGGCTTTCCAGTCCTCTTAAGTTGTTTACAGACTCAACCTCTTGCCCCAATAATCCTAACCGGTGGACTCAGTCTTCTGAGGTGGGTAAAATGAGGACCCAGATTGTTGGGGGGCCATAGGCTGACTCTGTAAACTGCTTAGAGGGCTGGAAAGCACTGAAAAGCGGTATACAAGTCTAAGGGCTATAGCTATCAGTAAAAGATCATTAAAGATCGCTAAAAGATCATTAAGGATCAGTGAAAGATCACTGCATCAGCAAAAGATGCATTTTAAAGTAGATTTGCAACAAGGCCTGGCCTTTGTCTCGATGACCTTGACCAGAAAGAAGGGGGATGGAAATGAGGGGGAGGAATATCTTAGGACCTGGGGCTCTGAAAGTATTTTAGCATGAGCTTTGAATAATTATCCTACAATATGAGTTTCCTGATTAATTGCTTCAGATAAGGTCTCCTTTTCCTAGCTGGCCTCCAGTGACTCTCCCTACTTCCCATAATCACTTGTGTCTCGTGTTTTTTTGTTTCCCCCCCCTGCACACCGAGAGGGAGACTGAGGAGGGGGAAAAAAAAAAACCCCGAGATACACAATTCCATTACTTGAGGATTAGCCAGAAGATAACCTTACGTATTCCATTACTGACCGTGATTTGAGTAATTATGCAATCAAACGGAGTCACTTTGAAAGATACCTTAATTGTTTTCCCAGGTTTGTGCATCCAGCTGAGAGAAGGTGCATCTGTCCACAGCGCAAAAGTGCATTCAGACGGCCGAAGGGAAATGTAATGAGAAATCAGGCCAATTTTCAGAAAGCTAATTAAACTTTCGAAGGAACATTGTATAAAGGAGGAAGTTAGATGCCCTAATTTACTCCAAACAGAACAGAACAGAACAGAACAGAACAGAACAGAACAGAACAGGAGTGGGAAGGGACCTTGGAGGTCTTCTAGTCCAACCCCTTGCAGGAGACCCTATAGTTATTCTGGACGTATGACTATCCAATCTCTTCTTATAAACCTCCATGGATAAGAGCAGCCACAATCTCTGAAGGCAAAATAAATAAATATTGTATGTTGTGCTCTAAGCACACAGCCCTTAATCATTCTGCACTGCTCCCAATAATGATGGGGCATTTGTTTTCAATTTGATTTGATAATCATGTGTGTGTGTTTTTCTGATCTTTTCCGTGATTTTCCTTCCAGAAACTGGCAGAATGGACGTTGGTCTTACCCAGGGTGGATAAAAATCAATGATTTTTTTAAAAAATCAAAAAAATCAGATTTTTTTGATTTAAATCAAATTTTTATTTTTATCCAATTTATTTTAATAAAAAACTTTTGGGGTAAAAATCTATCGTAAGATAGTTTTCTATTTAAGATACATAAATAATTTAGTTTATTCAGCATGAAATGGAGCTTAGTTATGTAGCAGGAGGCTGTATATTCTGCAACACTGGAACTACCGGTGAATCAACAGCGGGTCAAAGGAGTAGCAGAGATGACAGTTGTTCTTTAAAAATTATGATTTAAATTGAGTTGATTTAAATCAAGCCTTTTTACTAGTGATTTAAATCGTGATTTAAATTGTGATTTAAATCAACTCGATTTAAATCAAATCCACCCTGGTCTTACCTGATACGTCTGTTCTCTATGAGGAGGAAACGGCAGTCAGTGTTTCGACTCGGTCATATGCTGCATAGAAGAGTCCAATCCCACACCTGACTGCCGTTTCCTTCTGAGTAGGAGAAATGTTTGACTGGGAGACCAGGGGCTTCATTTTAAGCCCCCAGCTGCGAAGGGGCAGATCTAATCCAACACCCTGCTCAAGCAGGAAACCCTATGCCATTTCAGAGAGATGGTTGTCCAATCCCTTCTCAAAACTTCCAGTGTTGGAGCATTCACAAGTTCTGGAGCAAGCTGTTCCACTGGTTAATTGTCCTTGCTGTTAGGAAGTTTCTCCTTAATTCCAGGTTGCTTCTCTCTTTGGTTAGTTTCCATCCACTGTTTCTTGTTTTGCCTTCAGGTGCTTTGGAGGATAGGTTGACGCCCTCTTGTTTGTGGCAGCCCCTCAAATATTGCAACACTGCGTTCAAATCATCCCTAATTCTTCTTTTCATTAGACGACCCTGTTTCCCCGAAAATAAGACCCAACCGGAAAATAAGTCCTAGCATGATTTTTCAGGATGCTCATAATGTAAAACCTACTCCCAAAACAAGCCCCAATTAAGATTGTCAGCCAGATGAGTGCATTTAGTACCGTATTTCCCCCCAAATAAGACCTAACCAGAAAATAAGCCCTAATGTGTCTTTTGGAGCAAAAATTAATGTAATACCCGGTCTTATTTTCGGGGAAACATGGTAGACATACCCACTGAGTACCCTGTTTCCCCCTAAATAAGACATTCCCTGATAATAAGCCCAATCGGGCTTTTGAGCGCATGGCAATAAGGCCAAGTGCTTATTTCAGGGTTCAAAAAAAATATAAGACAGGGTCTTATTTTCGGGGAAACACAGTAGTTGTTCTCACTGTCAGGACTTTTGGAAAACCCCACAACTGATGTTAATATTTTCTATATTGCTGGCTGTACCTCGGATCATCATTTCACAGGTTGTTTCATGGATTATCAGTGCAAAGCACTATCCGGATCGCTAACTAATTTCTCTTCCGTTTGTTTTAATCGTGTAATTGTCTGATTTTGAAAAACCAAGCTTTTTTTAAAAGAAAAAAAAAAGATTGATGGGCCCACCCCATGTCGTAAGCCCCTGGGTGGGCAAAAATCTCCTGATTTAATTCATCCTCAAAACATCCCTGCAAGGTAAGTTGCAATCCGCACCCCCCTTCCCACTGTATAGAGATGGGAACTGAAGATTGAGATAAGGGTTTTTGTGAAAAGCCACCCAGTGAGGAGACAGCTGAGGCTGGATTAATTAGCTAATTGAAATATATATTACTTAACTCAATGGAAGCACTGTTTTTGAGGGTCCTGAAATGAAAAACAGCACCCTCTCTTCTTATACACAAGGCAGACAAATCACTTAGCTGCTGGAAAGACCCTTTCAGTGTGTGTAGCCTCAATCCAGAGATATACAAAGATAGCCGATAGACTTTGGCCTGAAAAAAACCCAAAGCAATTACTGAAAAAGTTGGTGAAGGGACCTGAAATTGTTTACACGACCCACAGGGCTAAATGATTTAAAACCGATATTGGCGTTAGAGGTTCTCAAATATTCTTTTTTTTTCTGCTTTAGTCACAATACCCATTATTGTTTATTCGTACCTGTGTGTCTGTCTTGGTTATAACTGAGAATTAGTGTCATGTCATTTTCAGGTGAAACAGACACATGATGATATGATCCACTCAGAGTCACTTCGAACTGTGAGATGGGCGGTAAATAAATTTGAGTATTTATTTGCTCTGGGATTTTAAAAATTCAAACCAACAGGCACCTGCCACATAATACCCCAGACTTAATCGTTGATAAGAAAGACAAAAAAGTCTGCAGTACCTGGAGACAGCAGAATAGAAGAGAAGGAACTGGAGAACATAACAAAATACAAAGACCCACAAATACAGATAGTCCTTGACATACGATCGCAACGGAGCCGAAAATCTCTGTCGCTGAGTGAGACAGTTGTTTAATGGCCCTGTTTTATGGCCTTTCTTGCTACAATTATTAAGTGAATCACTGCAGTTGTAAAGTAAGTAACATGGCTGTTAAATGAATCTGGCTTCCCCGTTCACCTTGCTTGTCAGGTCGCAAAAGGGTATCACATGACCCCGGGAGACTGTGACCGTCATAAATATGAACCAACTTGCCAAGTGTCTGAATTTCGATCACGTGACCTCAAGAATGCTGCAACAGTCCTAAGTGTGAAAGATGGTCGTAAGTCACATTTTTCAGTACCGCTGTAACTTTGAACAGTCACTAAACAAATGGTTGTAAATTGAGGACTACCTGTAGAAGTAGAATGGCTGTGGCAAAAGAAAGCAAAGAGAGTACCAATAGTAATAGGAGCCCCGGGTTCAATGCCAACACAACTCGTGCACCACTTGAACATTATCGGCATTGACAAAATGCCCATCGGTCAATTGCAAAAAGGCAGCTTTCCTTAGAACAGCTTACAGCCTGCAACGAGACCTCTGACACCATCAAACACTTACATCTGCCCAGATCCTTTGGAAGGACTTTATAGGCCAGTGTTGGCGAACCTTTTTGGCACCGAGTGCCGAAACGAGAGTGCGTTCGCAGGGGAGCGCTCGAAACCGGAAGAGCAGCTCCCCGGCAATTCCCCAGCGCACATATGCGCGCTCCCGTTTCAGCACTTCAGCACAGTAAGTGTCAGAGGTCTCATTGCAGGATGTAAGCTGTTTCAAGAAAAGCTGCCTTTTTGCAATTGACCGATGGGGATGCTGAGCTTCCAGTTTCCGGTGTGCGAAGACGAGCTGGCCAGCCGAACCCAGAAGAGCAACGGGTGCTGGCTGGCGAGCCCGCAGAGATGGCTCTGCATGCCACTTCCAGCACGCATGCCATAGGTTCGCCATCACAGTTATAGGCGGTCACAAATAGCAATAGCAGGCAGGCAGGCAGGCAGATCTATCTGTCTGTCTGTCTGTCTACCTTGTGTGTGTGTGTGTGTGTGTGTGTGTGTGTGTGTGTGTGTGTGTGTGTGTGTGTGAACCCATTCCATAGTGCTTTACTGCAATCTCTGTGTGGTTTACAATGTCACTATATTTTCCCCAACAATCTGGGTCTTCATTTTACCCGAAGGATGGAAGGTTGAGTCAACCTTCAGCCCTGCCAGGATCGAACTCCACGCTATGTGCAGAGTTTGCCTGCAATATGCAGTCTAACCACTGTGCCACCAGGGCTACAAAATGCCAAATCCAGCCTGAACAACTGTATGACTGTATGACGAACCATAATATTTCTGTTCAGGTGTCCGCGTTACTTCAAACTTTGTGCATTTAAAAATTCATAAATGGATAAATGCGACAAAAATATGGGAGATGGCCGGAACACAAAGTAAATTTTGATCGAAATTAAATGGACAAGCTGTCTCTCCTGCGCCACATTTAAAAATTAGCGACAACTTTTGGAGGGGGATACGACTTGAGGAGAACATCCAAGATTTGCAGTGCAGAGCTATGGCTTTGGTCTGAGGGAAAAACAAAACATTGAATAATCATGGAGCAAAGCACTAATCTTCTGCTACCGTCATTTGGATGCAAACCACAGAGTTATTAATCTACAACCTGGATATAATCATTGTTATCCAAAGTTCATCTGCATAAGCAAAGTACTTTTGTGCACATCCGGGAAACGGTTTTTTCTATGGCAGAAGGAAAAGTGCTATAAATCTTCCCTGAGTCTCCCACAGGATATTATGGTCTACAATCTACAACTTCAATGCGCACGGTAGAAAATTACAACGCGAAGAACAATCTTACTACGGAATACAGAATACCACAGTCCTCGAATTTACAACCATTCATTTAGTGACTGCTCGAACTGACAGCGGCATTGAAAAAAGTGACTTAGGACCGTTTTTCACATTTACAACCGTTGCAGCATCCTCCCGTGATCACGTGACCAAAATTGGGATGCTCAGCGACTGGTTCATATTTATGACGGTTGCAGCGTCCCAGAGTCATGTGATCCCCCCTTTTGCGATGTTCTGACAAGGAAAGTCAGTGGGGAGGCCAGATTCACTTAACAACCCTATTACCGGGGCCGGGGGTGAGTGGGCGGGTGATTTTATTTTATTATATATGATTCTTTTACTAGTTTTATTGTTGTTTATATGATGTTTTTATATATTTGTATACAGGGACGTGGTGGCTCAGTGGCTAAGACACTGAGCTTGTTGTTTGAAAGGTTGGCAGTTCAGCGGTTCGAATCCCTACTGCCGCGTAATGGGGTGAGCTCCCGTTACTTGTCCCAGCTTCTGCCAACCTAGCAGTTCGAAAGCACGTAAAAAATGCAAGTAGAAAAATAGGGACCACCTTTGGTGGGAAGGGAACAGCATTCTGTGTGCCTTTGGCGTTGAGTCATGCCAGCCACATGACCACAGAGACTTCGGACAGCGCTGGCTCTTTGGCTTTGAAACGGAGATGAGCACCGCCCCCTAGAGTCGGGAACGACTAGCACATATGTGCGAGGGGAACCTTTACCTTTACTTATATATTTGTAAGCCGCCTTGAGTCGCCATGTGCGAATAGGTGGCAATATAAATCTAAATAATAACAACAACAACAGCAACAACAACACTAACTTAACAACTGCAGTGATTCACTTTACAACTGTGGCAGGAAAAGTCGTAAAATGGGGCAAAACTCACTGAATGAATATCTGGCTTAGCAAAAGAAACCTGTAAATATGAAAGGCCTCCCAGATGTGGTCTGTGGCTTCCAGAATCTTAGTGGTTTGGATGGATTGTGTGTTTTGTGTGTGTGTGTGTGTGTTGTGTGTTATTTCTGCCTACTTCTTGAACGTACCGATGGGCTGCCGGGGAAGAGGAAAGGCAGAGGGAGATTGATGGCGCAAGGAGCATGAACTGTGGATATTCTCATGATTCGATTAAAGAATGAAGAGCGAACCTTCTCAGCCATGGCTGGCCAACTTCCCCTTCCAAGTTGGGATTAAAGCCCCTGCTTGGGAAATTTCCCTTTTAATGGATAAGAGGGTTGCCCGCCAAGCTCTGCCACCACTTTACAATTTGCTGATGAGCACAGCTCCACACTGGGTGGGGAAAACGGGGGTGGGGGTGGGATTATCCCTGTGCTGCTGCTTGCCATCTTCGGAACACCCAACCTATTAATCCAGCCTCCATGCCAAGCACTAAAGCAGCGGTTTGGAGCCAATCCTTTTAGGAACAAGGGGGTCGGTGCCCACATTGTGACAGTCCTTCCGAAAGAGAGAGGGAGAGGGGAGGGAAACGAATGAGTTTGGTGAGTTTCAGGGGGGAAAAAAACACACCAAACCACACAAATGCACAACTTGTATAATCGCGTCAGCCTGAGAATACAGGTAGTCAGATACAGAATAACAGAGTTGGAAGGGACATTGTAGGTCATCTAGTCCAACCCCCCGCCCAAGCAGGAGATCCGGCACCATTTCTAGCAGATGGCAGTCCAGTCTCTTCTTGAAAGTCTCAAGTGATGAAGCTCCCACAACTTCCGAAGGCAATTTCTGTTCCACGGGTTGATTGTTCTCACTGTCAGAAAAATTCTCCTTATTTCCAGGTGGAATCTCTCCTTGGTCAGTTTCCATCCATTATTCCTTGTCTGGCCTTCAGGCGCCTTCGAAAATAGTTTGACCCCTTCCTCTCTGTGGCAGCCCCTCAAATATTGGAACACTGCTCTTATGTCCTCGATGTACGATCACAATTGAGCCCAAAACGTCTGTTGTTAAGCGAGACAGCTGCCAAGTGAGTTTTGACTCATTTTATGACTTTTCTTGCCACCGTTGTGAAGTGAATCACTGCAGCTGTTCAGTTGGTAACATGGTTGTTAAGTGAAACTGGCTTCCCAATGGACTCTACTTGTCAGAAGGTCCCAAAAAAGGAATCACATGATCTCCCGGACACTGCAACCGTCATAAATATGAACCAATCGCCAGCCAATCTAAATTTTGATGACGTGACCTTGGGGATGCTACAACAGTCATAAATGTGAAAAACTGTCTTAAAAGTCACTTTAATGCCCATTGTGACTTCAAATGCTCACTAAATAAATGGTTATAAGTTGAGGACTACCTGAAGTCCTCTAATTGATGGGCAGAGAGGCTGGAAAATTATTTACTTTCATGGCAATGTACTTACTAATCCGTGAAACAGGGGTGTCCAACCTTGGCAACTTTAAAACTTGTGGACTTCAACTCCCAGAATTCCCCAGCCAGCCAGCCTGATTGGAAAATTCTGGGAGTTGAAGTCCACAAGTCCCAAGGTTGGACACTCCTGATTTAGAAGGCATGTTGTTTTTTTAGCAATAACTTCCCTATTCGTAATCCTTGTACAATATCCAGATTAATAATAATAATAATAATAATAATAATAATAATAATAATAATAATAATAATAATAATAATAATAATAAGCTGCTGAGCTATTAACCAGCCTCAAAGGCTGTGAATCTCACTAAAGATTAAATAATAATAATAATAATAATAATAATAATAATAATAATAATAACAACAACAATAATAACAATAATAGTAATAGTCACAAGGACACAACACACCAAATATCACAGTTGTCGAAAACTGAAACGTATAATTTATTGACATCGTGGTAGCAGGAGATGCCAGAATCAAAGAAAAAGAATTGAAAAAAATCATGAAATATCGCGACCTGGACATCGAAACTACACGGCTATGGATGAAACATGTAACAGTGATACCCACTGTCATCGGGGCATTGGTACCATGTCCAAGAATTTTACAAGATACATTAAGAAATTGCAGCTTCCTGCAATAACACCAGAGGAACTGCAAAAAACTGCGCTACTTGGAACATCATACATCTTAAGAAGATACTAGGATGCTGGCAGCAACCCGTATCAACCATTCGCACCAATGGTATCTGTGATGCATTTTTGAATGTTCAGTTGACTGAGTTTCATGTTTAATGAATGAAGTAAATAATAATAACAACAACAACATTTATTGTCACTACACAACATATGTACAATGAGATTGGTGGAGTTCCCTCAGTGCACCCCCTCCCCAACACAATACAACTCACAGTGGAAACAGAAAATCCCTCAACCCAATAAATCATATTAACAAACCCCCAGTCCTATTACACCAGTGTGAACATGTTACACATTGCACCGGCCCTGCAAGTCCATCGTACTACATAGTTATGATGTTATTTCACATTCAGGAGTCTGACAGCCCATGGATAAAAATTGTTCTTCAGCCCGTTTGTGCGGCTGGCTATGCTTCGATATATCTCCTTCCGGATGGTAGGAAGGTAAAGAACTGCTGACCAGGGTGTGAGTTGTGAGGTTTGGCTTCAGAACAATGCTAACAATAAGCCAACTTTCTTCCTGACCCCTCAGTTCATATACCAGTGATGGCTAACCTTTTTGCCATCGCGTGCCAGGAGAGGGGGGGCGGGGGAGGGTCGCGCGCGCACATGCCCACGCGCATGCGTGCGCAACCCCCTCCCCCTCCCCCCCCGCTCCTGGCACATGATGGCCTGGTAGGCCCGTTTTCCTCTCTGTGTATCTGGGAAGGGCGAAAACAGCCTTTCCCACTCCCTTGGAGGCCCTACGGAGGCTGAAAGGGCCCATTTCTCGACTCCCGGTGGGACAGGAAGTGACATTTTTTGCTGTCCCCAGCCTCCAGAACCTCTCTAGGAGTCTCTAGGAGCCTCTCTAGGAGTCTCTAGGAGCCTATCTAGGAGTCTCTGGAGGCTGGGGACAGCCGTCACTTCCTGTTCCACCGGGAGTGGGGAAATGGGTCCTTTCAGCCTCCGTAGGGCCTCCAAGGGAGTGGGAAAGGCTGTTTTCACCCTTCCCAGATACACAGAGAGGATCTGGAGCAAGGTAAGAAAGAAAAACGGGCCTTCCCCACCCCACCCCCCAGGCCCTCCAGAGGCAGGAAACAGCCTGTTTCGCTACTTCTGGTGGGCTCAGAAGGCCCGAAAATCAGCTGGCCGGCGCACGCATGCGCCCCAGAGCTGAGCTGGCGTGCCCACTAATATGGCTCGTGTGCCACCTGTGGCACGCGTGC
Source organism: Pantherophis guttatus (assembly GCF_029531705.1). The sequence continues at coordinate 1,983,029 of NW_026843744.1, read as the reverse complement.
CATAGGTTTGCCATCACGGTCATATACGTTTTTTTTTTAAAAAGCTGTCTTCCTTTGAAAGCAAAGGGAAAATACGATGCCTAGAAAGCCACTTTGCCCTGTATCTAAGCAACTAGGAAGCAAAGTTTTTGTAATCTGGGGAAAAAAAAAAAAAAAGAAAATTGCCACCCACCACCTTGAATGAACGAACAAATGACTAATATAAATATGTGCAGGCAGTTTGGTAGATTAAAAAACCCAGACAAATAATGTTGATGATTTTTAAAGACTTGAAGATACAGAATTTCTAACGTGAACGCTAATTTCGAGCGCATAAAGAGAAATGTATCTCATGTTCTCTAATAGACTCACAGACATGAAAGAAACTGCCAAGAAAAATGTTTGATAACACATTTATAAAACATTTTGATGATTGGACTACACCAGAGAACATTTCCTTAGTAGCTGCATTGTTCCTTTTATTCTTAGATAAAGGTAAAGACATCTTTAAGTCAATTTTGAAGTGATTACCTGGAACATATTCATGCTAAGAACACATTCTTAGCAACAATATGAAAGTGGCCTGCAATTGCATTCACCTAGAGGTCCCCCCCCCCCCGTTTCCTAGTCTAATTTAGACTCCTGGTTGTAAAGTGATTTTTCTATGTGAAGGCATATGCTTATGAAGAAATTCATGGCCCTGAATATGGAATTTTATTGAGAGCGCCTTGGTAAGATTAAAAATTAAAAGGACCAAGAAGCAATTGAATGTATGAATGTATGTATAAATAAATAAATAAATATACCTATACATACATATATACATACATACATACATACATACACACTCTACTGCTATAGGAGCTTATTACCAGAGGTGGTATTCAGCCGGTTCGCACAAACCGGTAGCGGCGACTGCGGGTGGGCCTACCCACCAGCCCCGGCATAATGCCATCCTATTTAGCCACACTTTCGAGGCCAGGCACATGCGTGGAAGGCGCACATCAGAGGTGGGTTTCAGCAGGTTCTGACCAGTTTTGGAGAACCGGTAGTGGAAATTTTGAGTAGTTCGGAGAACCGGTAGTAAAAATTCTGACTGGCCCCGCCCCCATCTATTCTCTGCCTCCCGAGTCCCAGCGCCAGTGGTGGGTTTCAAATTTTTTTATTACTGGTTCTGGGGGTGTGGCTTGGTGGGTGTGGCATGGCTAGGTGGGTGTGGCTTGGTGGGCGTGGCAGGGGAAGGATACTGTAAAAACTCCATTCCCTCCCCAATCTGGGGGAAGGTTACTGCAAAATCCCCATTTCCTCCCGATTAGATAGGGGCGGGGCAAACCGGTGGTAAGAATATGTAAAACCCATTGCTGCTTATTACAGGCCGCGCATTGTTATGTGGGCAATATTTTTTCTAAATTAACTTTGTTAAATTGAAAGTAAAGGCTTCGGAAAGAGTTCACCATAAAGTAAAGGTGGGAAGTGAAAATTCCAGGTTAATGTTAATATTACAGGTAGTCCTCGACTTACAACAGTTCATTTAGCGACTGTTCAAAGTTACAACAGCACCAAAAAAAGTGGCTTACGACCATTTTTCACAGTTACGACCGTTGCAGCATCCCCACGGTCATGTGATGTTTGACATGGGGTTCATATTTATGACGGTTGCAGTGTCCCGGGGTCATGTGATCCCCTTTTGTGACCTTCTGACAAGCAAAGTCAATGGGGAAGCTAGATTCACTTACCAACGGTGTTACTTATTTAACAACTGCAGGGATTCACTTAACAAACAAGGTGAGAAAGGTCGTAAAATGAGGCAAAATTCACTTAACTAATTTCTCACTTAGCAACATAAATTTTGGGCTCAGTTGTGGCTGTAAATCGAGGACTACAGTACCTGTAATCTAATGTCAACAATTATGCTTAGTGAACTTACAGTGTGCAATGATGAGGTGAAGGTTGGACTGAAGATTAGATTTCAGAAGGATGGTGTACAGGTAGTCCTCGACTTACGGCCGTTGGTTTAGTGACCGTTCGAAGCGACGAAGGCATTGAAAGTAGTGGCTCGTAACCGTTTTTCACGCTTAGTGACTTCAAACAGTTGCCAAAGGAATGGTTGTAACTTGAGGGCCACCTGTATAAATTCTGGACCGCCCTAATCCCTCCCCATCCATTTGCAAAAGGGCAAAGGACTGGGGATTATGGGAGTTGTAGTACAGCTTGTCAGGAGGACACCAGGTTCGGGAAGCCAGTTGCCATGAATTCACAAGCATCCAGGGTTGCCAATTCACCTTTTCCTGGCAAGGCCTTGTTTCCTCCCCCCCCCGCACAAACCGGCCTCGTTGTTTCCATGGTAACAACAGCCCCAGGGAGACTATATTGGGGGAGAAATCTACAATAGAACAGGATAATTTCCAAGGAATTCAGAGAATAAATTATCAACTCGAACGAAAACAAGCTGGCAGTCTCTGGGGGGTTTCCTAGAACTGTTTCAAAACAAAGAAAATAACTACAAATCTGTGGGAAGGACTCCATATTAATACAACAAAATGGAAAGAAGGTTCCTTTAGTCAGTTTCCAGTCTAGGCCGGAGCCAGATTTCTTAGCCATGAAATAAAAGACCTTAGTGAACTACAAACCCCATCATGCCTTACTGGCAATACTGACTGGGGCCGATAGCTAGACACGCCGAATTCCTGTACCATCACCGTATATGAAGGACCGTCTTCATCTTTCTCTTCCAAAGAATTTGGAATGTAATTTGATACCCTGTTGCCCCGAAAATAAGACATCCCCTGATAATAAGCCCAATCGGGCTTTTGAGCGCATGCGCTTAAATAAGCCCTCCCCGAAAATATTTAACCGCATACGCAGCCGGTCCCCGCCATTTCCTCTGGTTAGGGAGACAGAGCTGGAAATCAGGTAAGATGGCAAGAGGAGCCCTGTCTTGCTCCATGCGCCCCAAAATAATAAGACCTCCCCAAAAATAAGGCCAAGCACTTATTTCAGAGTTCAAAAAAAATAAAAATAAGACAGGGTCTTATTTTTGGGGAAACACAGTAAATAAGTAAATAAATGAATGAATAAGCCAGAAAACGTTAGAGATTTAAAACACAAAGGTGGCCCTCGACTTATATTGTATTTATTTATTGACTGTTCAAAATGAAAAAATGGCACTGAAAAAAGGGACTTGTGACCGTTTTTCACACTTACAACCGTTGCAGCAGCCCCATGGTCACGTGATCAAAATTCAGATGCTTGGCAACTGGCAGGTCTTTATGACTGTTTCAGTGCTCTGAGGTCAGGTAATCATCTCTTGTGACTTTCTGACAAGCAAAGTCAAGGGGGAAGACAGATTCACTTTACAACCGTGTTATTTGCGTAACAACTGCAGTGATTCACTTAACAACTGGGGCAAGAAAGGTCGTAAAATGGGGCAAAACTCACTTAACAAACTGCCTTGGTTAGCAACAGAAATGTTCGGCGCAGGTATGGTTATAACTTGAGGGCAAACTGTCTATTTCTGTTGCAGAGACAATGAATATGTTGCACATACCAAAATCTATTATGTACAGACAAGGTTTTTGAAATAAAAACATGGTTCAAACAACACACCTAACCTGGTTTTGTTTTTTTTAAAAGCACAATTCCTGTGTTCACATAATATAAGATGTTTCCCTTCTCATCCAAGAAACGTCTTCAGTTCTAACTGAATGGTAGAGGATGGAAAGATTATATTCCTTGCAGTCATCTGGTCATTAGTACTCTTTTTGAGGATTGTTGAGGCCACTTAGGAGGTTTATCTGTTTACAACACAATCTTTTCAGCAGTTCCAAGAAGGCTCCATACCCATTTCCACTATTCAGGTGACCCTGAGACCACAGATAAACTTCCAAGTGGCCTCAACAATCCTCAGAAAGAGTGCTAATGACCAGAGCACTGCAAGGAGTATCAATCCTGTCGTCCTCCACCAATTGGTCAGAACTGATAAAGCTTCTTGGATGAGATGCAAAACATCTTCAAGGAAAAACAAAGTCCAGTTGCCTTTTGAAAAAAAGCACCTTTGGGACATGCTAACGTAATGGTTGACTTTCTCACAACATGGCGGGCCACCACGTGCCCTATCCCATTCTACCCTAGACGGACATGTTCTGCGAACCCAGCCAAAGTGCTAATTCTCTCCATTTTATTAGTTGAGCTGGCAAGGGCCAGCTTTCGAATTACAGCCAATTCAGAATTGCTGACCGCTCTATTGCCAAGGCTTAATTGAAGTGCTTACCCAGACCACTGACTTTTTTTTTTTTTGCTGGGAGTTTTAAACTGCTATAACATGCAGCTTCTCTCCTTTCGTCCACTTTTCTGAAGATTAGGGTGGAGAGGAAGAAGAATTATCTCCAGAGAAATATAAAAGATACTATTGATTTTCGGTAAGAAGTCTGTAGAAGTTCTTAATACTAGCTTATCTATACTCCTCTGCCGACTAAGCCCCTATCTCTGAAACTATCCTTCCCAATGTTATCTAGCAAAAAAAGGAAATAACATTCAGTTCTTCACTGGCTCAAATATAGCTTTGTCCAAAGTTGTAATACTAACTCCAGGTGCCACATTTGTACAGGGTCCAATGACTCGAATGCATTCCACAGTTTTGCTGAAAATAGTACCAGGCGGCTATGACTTACATTTCCCCCCCCCTTTTTTGGCACTGGAGTGCTAAATGGAATTTAGCTAATGCCAATGGCGACGTAGAGCACAGGGGCAATGCCTCAAAAGAAGCAATGCTGGCGTGCTGATATAGTGGTATGTTGAGCTTGTCCAGGGAGGTCTGGATAAGGACTGTTTTGGGGGCAACGACCAACTTTTCAGAATACGTTTTTTGCTTGTGTGATCTTTATCCAATTGTCCTATGATAGCTATATTCCATTTATTAAACATATTATAGACGTTGAATTGTTTTTTTTAAAAAAAATAATCCAACTGCAAAATTATAAGTCTAAGGAATTGATGGCAAAGCTATGACACAGGTGCCATAGCTCAGGGGTCACCAAACTTTTGGACCTGAGGGACCACTAAATTCATAATTTTAAATCCTGCGGGCCACTAATATGAATTTTTTAAAAAGATAAATAGTATTTAGTGCAATATAAAAAATGCAAATAATTTTTCTGCGGACCACTAAAATTTTCTCATGGACCACTGGCCATTGGTTAGTGACCACTGCCATAGATGACATACTGTGCCATTTTTGCTGACAAGTGGGGGTCTCTCAGGCCTCTGAAAAATCATGCTTGTGTGATTTTTGAAGGGGAGGGGAGGGGAGGTCTGGAGAGGTCTCCCACTTGTATATGTGTATGTGCGTATGAGAGAGAGAGGAAGAGGGAGAGAGAGAGGGAAAGACGGAGAGACAGACTGGGAGAGAGAGGGAGAGGGGGAAGGAGAGGGAGGGAGAGAGAGAGAGTGGGATAGAGGAAGAGGGAGGGGGAGATAGTTCGAGGGGGAGGGAGAGGGAATGAAAGAGGGAGAGAGTAAGGGGGGATGGAGAGAGGGAGGGAGGGTGAGAAAGAGGGAAAGTGGTAGAGACAGGGGGAGTGAGAGAAGAAGGGAGAAGGAGAGGGAGAAGAAGAGGGAGAGAGCAAGAGAGGGATAGGAGAGGGAGGGAGAATGTTTGATGGGGAGGGAGAGAGAGGCAGACAGGGAGTGAGAGAGGGAGGGAGGGTGAGAGAGTGAGAAAGAGAGGGAAAGAAGGAAAGACAGACAGGGAGGGAGAGAGAAAAAGAGGGAGGGAGGGCGGGAAAGGGAGAGAGAGGAAGGGGAGGAGTGAGTGAGAGAGAGAGAGAGCGCCAGGAGGTTCAAGGTAGGCATTTTTGGCACACTGAGTCCAAAAGGTTCGCCATCATTGTTGTAAAGGGTGTTGTTGTCGTCCCACTCCTTTCCTCGTAACTCAGCTCATGTCAACCTGTGTAAATTTTGGCAGAAGGCTATGCTCCCCCTCCACAGTTTGAAAGGCCTTGCTAGTACAACAAATCTATTGAAACGTGTATCGGCATCCAAAAGCCGATTGATCCTTGCCAGTTCTTGCTGGAAGTATGCATATGAATTCATGGCTTCCTATTTATTTTCGGAATTGCCTTGGCAACCAGCGTTAAGGAATATGGACAGAAGGAAGAAAAGGACAGGGAAGAGCCCCACAGTTTCTCCATTATAGAAACCCTCCCCCCCAAACAGATGCAGCCTTACTGGTGGGGGTGGGAAGGTTGGTAGAAGGAGGAAGTGGGGGAGAATCTCTCTTTCCCCATTGGCTTTGCTTGTCAGAAGGTCGCAAAAGGGGATTCACATGATCTTAGGACACAGCAACGGTCATAAGTATGAACCAGTTGCCAAGCATCTGAATTTTGTTCACATGATTATGGGGATGCTTCAAAAGTCATGTGAAAAACAGTCACAAGTCACTTTTTTACAGTGCCATTGTAACTCTGAACAAATGGTCACTAAACAGACTGCTGTAAGTTGAGGACTGCCTGTATTAACCATGGTCGACAATCACTAAAAGTCTGTCTGCTCTTAGTTGAAAAACTTCAACTTCCCACCTTTATCCCATCAACTGAAACAACATGCAAGTTTGACTCATATTTCATACTCGTGTTTTCCCGAAAATAACACCAGGTCTTATATTATTTTTTGTTCCAAAAGACACACTAGGGCTTATTTTCTCGTTGGTTTTATTTTCGGGAAATACAGTAAATGAGTCCATCTGGCTGACGATCTTAACTGGGGCTTATTTTTGGGGTAGGGCTTATATTATGAGCATCCGGGAAAATCATGCTAGGGCTTGTTTTCTGGTTGGGTCTTATTTTCGGGAAAACATTCGGGAATTTTATCATTCACATCTCTATTCTCCATCCAAACTGGCCTCTGTCACGTTTCTGATTGTAACTCTCCTAAAATCATAAAGGTAAAGGTTCCCCTCGCACATATGTGCTAGTCGTTCCCGAGTCTAGGGGGTGCTGCTCGTCTCCGTTTCAAAGCCGAAGAGCCAGCGCTGTCCGAAGACGTCTCCGTGGTCATGTGGCTGGCATGACTAAACGCCAAAGGCGCACGGAACGCTGTTCCCTTCCCACCAAAGGTGGTCCCTATTTTTCTACTTGCATTTTTTACCTGATTTTACCTGATCACCCCGTTACGCGGCACTAGGGATTCGAACCGCTGAACTGCCGACCTTTCGATCGATAAGCTCAGCGCCTTAGCCACATATCTAATAATAATAATCCGTTCCTCCCATGAAGCTGTAAAGCACATCTAACAAACCAGCGAAGACACAAGAAGAGAAAATTACAAAATATCCTTTGTACATATCCATGTAGCTAACCAATTTGGAAATGGTGCCACCATAGGTGTTAGGAATTTTGACAAACACTTAGATCCAACAACAGATTTTTACCTGAAAATATGAATGCCACGAGGTGATTTTATTTCTTATATTGCTGGATACAAGTATAGGTAGTCCTTGACTTACAACAGTTCCTTTAGTGACTGTTCAAAGTTACAATAGCACTAAAAAAAAGTGATTTATGACCATTTTTGTTACTTATGACCATTGTAGAATCCTCATGGTCACTTGATTTAAATTTGGATGCTTGGCATTTGACTCATATTTATGACGGTGGCAGTGTCCCAGGGTTGTGTGATCCACTTTTCCGACCTTCTGACAATGGGGAAGCCAGATTCACTTAACAACCATTTTACTCACTTAACAACTGCAATGATTCACTTAACAACTGTGGCAAGAAAAGTCGTAAAATGGGGCAAAACTCACAACAAAGTTCCCGCTTAACATAAATACTGGGTTCAATTGTGGTTGTAAGTTGAGGACTACCTGTAAAGCTTTTCCCCTTATAAATGGAGGAAACGAGAGAAGATTTTGGAATTGTGTTTCAATTAGCACATTGACATTAACCAGATACAGGCAAGCTAGAATAACAGAATCACAGAATTGGGAGCTTCACCTTTTAATAGCTAGTGCCAGAATTTCTAAAAACAATCAGGAAAATATCAATATTCCCCAAGTTCCGACATTTATCGTTATACCGCTTAGTTCCATTTACTTAAAAATACGTCCAAATACATGGTTATTCTTCAGTACTAATCTTGATCCTAGCTTCTACGTTTTACTCTGATTATTATTTTTTTTAAATTAACGTTTCTTTAGCTTTCTTTCTAACATCTTTATTATAAACTGCCTTTGTAAGCCCTTGCTTTTAAAAAACTGGGGTGAAAATCAATTAGAATAACAGAAATGGTTGTCTTATTGCATACTTCCTGTACCTAAATTATCTTTTCTTTTCCTTGGGGCCATAAGAACGTTTTATAAAATTCTCGGTTTTCAGAAAGGTAGATGATCCCTTCCGTTCCTGTTTATATTTCTATTAGGATAATAAGAAGATGATCTAGGTTTTTTCCCTAGAGCTTTTTGCATTTGTTTTCTCTTAAATCTGTTTAGATGTGCCAAAAGGACCGGCCTTCATTAGGAATGCCTCCAAATCGCATGTCTGTACAATCTATGGCAATAACAAGCAAGATATTAGCTTGTGCATGAGAATTAGTCAAAAGCCATTCCTCTGTAGTCTCTTCCACACAGAGAGAGATTAAGAAGCATTAGCTTCTTTTAAACCAAGAATTGTGAAATTATAGCAGCGTACTATATATGACATGAAGGGAGGAATAAAAAAAAAAAAAAAGGAGGGGGGAGAAGCAGAATGTTTCCCCTCAAGAAAGAAACCCACTGAAACTGGCATAATAATCCAATTATATACAAAGATATATATTGGGACATCCATGTTGAGAACGTAAATATATATATATAAAAGGAAGAAACAGCTGCGATCACACACATTGCTCCTAGAAGCACGAAGCCGAGAACACCAGCCTGAAGATGACGAATGAGACTTCGTCGAAACGTTGCCAAGAAACCTCCAATTTTACGCAGGAGAAAACCCGAATAACCAAAGACCTACATATACATATACATATACATATACATATACATATACATATACATATACACATACATACATACATACATACATACATACATACATACATACATATATATATATATATCCACCCGGGGAAAATTAGAACGAGCCTGTATTACTTTGTAAATGTAATGATGATTAAGAAATCAAACCAATAAAGGAAGGAAGGAAGGAAGGAAGGAAGGAAGGAAGGAAGGAAGGAAGGAAGGAAGGAAGGAAAAAAGAGGGAGGGAGGGAGGAAGGAAGGTGGCCCTCGACTTACAACCGTTTGTTTATTGACCGCTCCAAGTTACAACGGCACTGGAAAAAATGACTTGTGACCATTTTTCATAGTTACGACCGTTGTAGCATCCCCATGGTCACGTGATTTATATTTGGATGCTTGACAACGGGTTCAGTTGCAGTGTCCCGGGGTCATGTGATCCCATGTTGCGTCCTTCTGACAAGCAAAATCAATGGGGAAGCCAGATTCACTTAACAAACATATTACTAACTTAACAACTGCAGGGAAATCGTAAAATGGGACAAAATGATATCGTCAAATAAATGCCAATTCCTGAGCCTGATCTGCTTTCCTGTGCCAAAAATGAAACAGATCGGTAGTTTGCCGTAATTTGGGGTTTTTAAATTTGTCTGCTGAATGAAGGACCAATTTGTACAGATCATTTATTGTGTGCTAAAGCTCTGCTTTTGTGCATTCCATTCCCTTGCGAAGATGAGGCTTCGGATAACCGGCTAGTTTCGGATAATATGGAATCAAATCCTTTTGCGTGCTTTCCTGAAGCGAATCAGCACAGTGGAGATCAGGTTCTGAGAAGCCCACGAATGCCACTTTAGAAAAATCAGTTCTTTCTGTTCCTTCTTTTTTTTTTTGTTCTTCTTGTTGTGTGTTCGCTGTACAGGTTGTCCTCAACTTACGACCGTGATTGAGCCCAGAATTTACAATGCTGAGTGAGACATTTGTTGTTCTAATAATAATAATAATAATAATAATAATAATAATAATAATAATAATAATAATAATAATAAGAATAAGAAGAAGAAGAAGAAGAAAGAAGAAGAAGAAGAAGAAGAAGAAGCAACATACAAAAATTCATGGAATCTTCAATGAACCTCTGGAAAACAAAACTTATGGCTAATGAAGAAGAACTGGGTGAAGTTGAAATTAAACGAGGCATTTTCCAGGGCGATTCCCTTTCACCCCTACTTTTTATACTCTCAATGCTACCACTGACAATCATTTTGAAGAAGATGAACTGTGGATACGAACTTGCAAAGAAAGGACTGAAAATCTCGCACTTGATGTACATGGATGATTTGAAGCTGTTTGTAAAACAAAAGCTGAACTGAATTTATTAATTGAAAACACAAAAGAATTCAGCCAAGACATTGGTATGCAGTTTGGAATTGACAAATGTGCAACAATAACAACCAAAGCAGGCAAGATCATAGAAGAGGATGGAATAGAACTAGAGAATGAAGAAATGATAAAGGCAGTAAAATCAGAAGAAGGCTACAAGTACTTGGGAATTTTAGAAGCCTCTGACTTAATGCATAATAAAGTCAAGGAATTAACTTCAGCCAAGTACATTCGACGAATTCATAAGATATTAATGTCCAAATTGAGTGGAGGAAACATCATAAAAGCCATAAATACCTGGGCTATACCTGTGATTAGATACTCTGCAGGAATAATTGACTGGACCCAGATGGAGTTAGACAATTTGGACAGAAAAACAAGGAAGCTTATGACAATGAATCATGCCTTGCACCCTAAAAGTGATGTTGACCGATTATATTTACCAAGAGCAGAGGGTGGTCGAGGACTCCTACAAGTAAAGCAGACTGTGGAAGAAGAAAAATGCAGCTTGAATGATTACATCCAGAAAAGTGAAGAACCAATGATTAAGGAAGTAAATAAAGGAGGCCTTTTAAAGACAACTAAAACAAAAGCAGAATATAAGAAAGAAGTAACTGAGCAGCGAGCTGAAAATTGGAAACACAAAGCTCTGCATGGCCAATACCTGAAAAGTATTGAAGGCAAAGCTGACCAGAAACTAACTTGGAACTGGTTAAGATCAGGAGTACTGAAAAAAGAAACAGAAAGCTTTATTTTGGCAGCTCAAGAACAAGCCCTAGCCACAAACTGTATGAAGGCAAAAATTCAACATGTTACCACCAACAGCAAATGCCGCCTCTGCAATGAAAAAGAAGAGACAGTCGACCACCTGATCAGTGGGTGCAGCAAAATTTCACAAACTGACTACCTACAACGCCATGACCGTGTTTCCGTTCACTGGAAATTGTGCCAGAAGTTTGGATTTGAGTACAGCAAAAACCACTGGGAACATCAGGTTGAGAAAGTTTTAGAGAATGAGAAACTCAAGATCTTGTGGGACTTTAGGATTCAGACTGACAGGCACTTGGTCCACAACACACCTGACATAACAATAGTTGAAAAGAAAAAAGTATGGTTCATTGACATTGCAATACCTGGTGATGCACGAATTGAAGATAAGCAGCAAGAAAAAATCACAAAGTACCGGGACTTACAAATTGAAGTTGAGCGACTGTGGAAAAAGAAATCGTGTGTTGTCCCGATTGTAATTGGAGCCCTCGGAGCAATACCCAAAGGGCTACCCCGCTATTTAGAAATTCTAAATTTGCCGGACTTGAACATTTTGACTCTACAAAAAACCACCTTACTCGGAACAGCTTACATCCTCCGACGATACCTTAACAGTTCCTAGGTCCTTGGTTAGGACTCGAGCTGCTGAGCTATTAACCAGCCTCAAAGGCTGTGAATCTCACTAAAGATTAACCAATAAATAATAATAATAATAATAATAATAATAATAATAATAATAATAATAATAATACCCTGACAATTATCCCAAACTACCATTAGTGTAAGTAATTGGCATAAACAGTGTGTAAGTAATAAGTGTTACTTATTAGCATACGTGTGTCAAAATAAATACTTGTAAGGCCGATTGTTTCAAAACAACAATATAGGTCTGTGATGGCGAACCTATGGCACGCATGCCACAGGTGGCATGTGAAGCCATCTCTGCAGGCACGCTAGCCGATGCCCAGGTCAGCTCCACTGCACATGCCTGCGCGCCTCCCACTGGCCAGCTGATTTTCAAGTCTCTGCTGGGAGACGCGTGCAACTGTCTCGCTTAGCAACAGAAATTTTGGACTCAGCTGTGGTCATAAGTCAAGGACTACCTGTATGGCAAGAAGAAATATGTTCCAAAGTCTATTTAAAACAGAGGACTAGAAAAGGCAGCATAGAACTGTTCTGGGATGAAATTATGTTCTTGGATTTCAACTCCCAGAATTCCCCAGCCAGCAAAGCCTCAGTGTTTTTCAACCTTGGTCCCTTTTAAGACCCGTGGACTTCAACTCCCAGAATTCCCCAGCTAGGTTTGCTGGCTGGGAAATTCTGGGAATTGAAGTCCACAGATCTTAAAGTGAGCAAGGTTGAGAAACTCTGGGACTTAGCATTATTGTCAGCTCTGGCTAGTGTCAAACTTAACTGTGCGAACGTCCCCGGCAATAAATTCCAATCAATTCAGCAAAACTGATTTCTATTCAAGAAAGAATAGAAAAGACGATAGACTTTATTAGGAAGAAAAAAAGAAGCAAAGAAAGAAAAAAAGAAAAAGAAAGAAAAGAAAACCCCCACTAAGTCAGAAATATACATCTACATAACAACCGCAAAAATCTGATTGAAGTATGACATAAAATTTCCAAACTGCATTCAAAGAAGTTCTCATGTGAACATCTGTACGAGAGGCAACATTTTAAAAAGGAAATGTCGGGTCATGTCAATGTGAAACTCCGAAGTGCGATAAGGTATCAAGAGAGCTTTCCTTAGAAAAGAAACGTTTTCAATGAGGTTGCTTCCTTTGGAATTGCCAGAAGAAGACATATTGCTATTAGAAGGGTTTAAACTTCAAAAGCTTGTTCTGGTTCACAGCTCTTAGAAACGGGTTTTTCTCCAAAATAAAACTAAGCGCGGTTGCGTGTGCGTGTGTGTTTGTATATAAGGGCAGCATAATATAGGTAGTCCCTGATTTACATCTATTCGTTTAGACCAGGGGTGAGCAAATATGGCCCCTTTATGACCTGTGGACTTCAACTCCCAGAATTCCTGAGCCAGCTTGGCTGGCTCAGGAATTCTGGGAGTTGAAGTCCACAGGTTGTAAAAGGGCCACATTTGCCCACCCCTGGTTTAGACTTATAACCATTATGGTCTCCCCAGGGTCAGGTGATCAAAATTCCGACTCTTGGCAACTGGCATGTACTTATGACGGTTGCAGTGTCCCTGGGTCAGCTGAAAATATAGCCACAGGTTCTTTGCATTATTGGATTGTTAAATGGTATATTTAGCTGGAGGGGGTGGGGGGTCGTTGGTACTCTCTGAGCTGGGTTGTTGTTTTGCTGACGTTTTATTGCCCAACTAGGTAAGATCATCAGTGCTCGCATTGATAACATCCACACTGATGAGGATATCTAGTTGGGTCATGAAAAGTCTGCAAGAAAACAACCCTGGTGGCTCAGCAGACTGATACCATTGTGATTAACACCAGCTGTCTGCAATTACTGTAAGTTCGAATCTCACCAGGCTCAAGGTTGACTCAGCCTTCCATCCTTTCTAAGGTAGGTAAATTGAGGACCTAGTTTGTGGGGGCAATAAGCTGACTTTGTATAAATATACAGAAGTATGAAGGCTATTGCTTAACGCATTGTAAGCCGCCCTGAGTCTCCGGAGAAGGGCGGCATATAAATCAAATAAAAAAAAAAAACCCATCTCAGAGAGTTCTTCTCCTTCTCCTGCTTCTTCCCCTTTATTCCTTCTCCTTCTTTCTTCTCTTTCTCTTCCTCCATTCCCTTTTACCACTGAAGGGTTTCAGCCTAGCTCGTAAAAACCATCTGCAAGAAAACAACCAAGCTCAGAGAGTACCAAGGACCCCACAGTTCTTCTCCTTCTTCCCCTTTATTCCTTTTCCTTCTCATTCTTTTTTCCTCTCCTCCTCCTCCTCACTCCTTAAACCTTACTCCCTTCTACCACTGCATGATGTCACCTAACTCGTGAAAACCATCTGCAAGAAAACATCCAAGCTCAGAGAGTACCAAGGACCCCACAGTTCTTCTCCTTCTTCCCCTTTATTCCTTTTCCTTCTCATTCTTTCTTCCTCTCCTCCTCCTCCTCATCCACTCCTTAAACCTTACCCCCTTCTACCACTGCATGATGTCACCTAGCTCGTGAAAACTGTCTGCACCAAGGACCCCACAGTTCAACCCTGAGCTACAAATCTTCTATCAGATTATTCGGTTTTAGAAATAACTGGAAGGAAGGCTCTAAATATTGCTTCCTTGGTCTCCCCACTGAGAGCAAAGCAGCTGCTGCCACTACAATGCGCCAACTGTTATTTCCAACACACGGCCCCAAATTCAAGCTGGTGGTATTTTGAATGAGGAAGGCCATGAACACATAAACCATATGTTTATGGGAGCCAGCTGCCTCTCAGGGCAGATGATTTAAAAAGAAAAAAAAAAAAGAGGGGGGAAAAAGAACAACGCAGGTGGGGCTAATCCATATATTTTAAATACTTGAAAGTGGCCGGCGTCTCTGTATCAGTTTCAAGGACTGTGTTAATTCTGACTCGCCTGGGATTCTAATTCAAGCATCAATATGGATGCTTCAGCTAAACCTCTCTAAACCGGAGGAATGAAAAAAGTCCAGAGGGAAAATGGTGCCGGAAGAGAGATACACTCCGTTCCATGGCTGATTGTGCCCTCAGGAATATGGGTTTTTTTTTCCTTACAGGAAGTCAACGTGTCAAGTCCCAATTTGGGACTCCTGATGGGATTCCTATCAAGAATGCATTTTCGGCTGAAACGAGATCACTTCTGTATCCATCGGCGGGCTAGAAGGGGAGGTGTAATTGCCCGGATTGGAAGAATTTCACCAGCCGATGTTTATTCAAGGGAAGTTTCCATGCCTACACAGAATCCGGATGACTTAGGCACTGAATCTCCTTGGCTAATGCAAATTTTGTGCCCTCTTCTGTGTTTATTTCAGATAAAAAATAAAAAAAAACTAAAACAAAAAGTTTTAGATTTTTAAAAAAACATTTTGCCATTTACAAAATTGTGCCCCAATGTTTCTTACAATTGTAATTGTCACCAGGAGAAAGCAAAAAAAAAAAAAAGGAAAAGGAAAAGGAAAAAGGAAGGGGAGGAAAGGGAATAGGAGAAGAGAAGGGAGGAAGGAAGGAAGGAAAAGAAACAGGGAGGGAAGGGAAAGGGGAGAAAGGTGAGAGAAAGGAAGAGACTAACAAAGGGAGGATGGGAGGGGAGGGAGAGGAGGGAAATGGAAAAGGAAAGAAAAAAGAAGACAGGAAAGGAAGAAAAGGAAAGGAAAGGAAAGGAAAGGAAAGGAAAGGAAAGGAAAGGAAATTCTGAAATCAAGTTTCAAAATGACCTGTTGTATTCAGGACTGTAAAAATCAGATTCTGCAAGATATAGTTTCTAGGGATTTAATTCAAAGTAAGAAAACTTTATAGCAGTATTTCAGAAAGTGCTACTATGAGGAAGCCAGAAGCTTAGGGAAAAATACACAAAAAATCCTGAAAAGGGAGGAGAAAATGGTCAAAAGAAAAAAAAACAAAAGAAAAAAGTAAATTCATTGCCCAAATAGGACATATTGCACAAATCAAGTTATCAAACACCGCACATTTACTTTTTATTTTGTGGACCATACTGTTCTGTCCCTATATCCAAGTAGATCTATCTATCTATCTATCTATCTGTCTGTCTGTCATCTTTTCTCTCTCTCCTACCTACCTACCTATCTATTCTTGTTAAGAATCGAAATACTATATATATTATGCACACCTTAGACCAGAGTTGTCCAACCCTGGCACCTTTAAGACTTGTGGATTTCAACTCCCAGAATTCCCCAGCCAGTTTTGCTTCTGGGAGTTGAAGTCCACAGGTTCTTATATTTCTTTCAGCTTTCCCCAGCCCAGACCACACTGAACCACTGAATGGCATGCTCTGGATTATGCTCCCCAAGGTTGGCAGAACCAGGACACAAAGCTAAATTTGATTTAAGCGGAATGCTAATTAAGCACAGTTAACCCGATTACTCCTCCAGCCATTGAATAGGTTTCCTCTTTTGTCACGTTAAAAATAGTAAATCTGGGGTGACTCTGGGGCCTTAAGGGAAGGTTTTTGAAGCGGCCCTGGAATATCGGCCTGCAATTTATATCCATTTCTTATATCCATTCTTTTTTTAGAATCAGGGCATCTGCCACACAGTATGTTTCTGTCGTGCATGTTCATACAGTACAAGGCCGGGTTCAACTTCAAGGGGATTTTTAAAAAAATAAAAAAGAATTACGGGTAGTCCTTGACTTACAACCATTTGTTTAGTGACTGTTCGAAGTTACGACGGCACTGCAAAAAGCGACTGACATCATATTTAAAATCCTTTATGGCACAGGGCCAGGTTATCTGCGGGACTGTTTTTCTTAAGGACATCAACCCATCTGACCAGGTCAGGTGAGGTGGACATGGTCCTAGACCTTCCCCTTAAATTTTGCCATCTGATGGAAGAAAGAAAGAAAGAAAGAAAGAAAGAAAGAAAGAAAGAAAGAAAGGAAAGAAAGAAAGAAAGAGAAAAAAGAGAAAGAAAAAGAAAGAAAAGAGAAGGAAGGAAGGGTGGGAGGAAGGAGGGAAGAAGGGAGAGAGAGAAAGAAAGAAAAAAAGAAAGAAAAGAAAAAGAAAGAAAGAAAGAAAAGAGAGAAGAAAGAAAGAGAAAAAAGAGAAAGAAAAAGAAAGAAAAGAGAAGGAAGGAAGGAGTGTGGAGGGAGGGAAGGAGGAAGGAAAAGAAGAGGGAGAAAGAAAGGAGAGAAAGAAAGAAAAAGAGAGAGAGAAGAAGGAAGGAAGGGTGGGAGAAAGAGGGAAGGAGAGAGAAAAAAAAAAAAAGAAGAAAGAAAGAAAGAAGAAAGAAGAAAAAAAGAAAGAAAGAAAGAGAAAGAAAGAAAGAAAGAAAGAAAGAAAGAAAGAAAGAAAGAAAGAAAGAAGGCTTTTCCTCCAAGTGTTGGGAAAAGGCTAGATAATTGCACGTTAGAACTGATTTTTGTGATTTTTAAATGTTTTAATTAGTTGAGTTTTACAGCTTTATTATGACTTTGTATGTCTTGGTTGGGAACCGTCCAGAGTTGATTGAAAGAAGGATGGCTATGTAAATGTTTTAAATGAACAAACACCCAGCTACGGAATAAAAGGTGGTCAGATGTCAAGTTGCGTCCTTGAGGCTGTCGTGGGCTATAGAATTAGCCCTTATAGAGCAGTCAGGCTGTCCCACTTTTTAAGCTTCTGTCAAGCCTAACAAAACCCAGGCGCTAAACATATTTCATGCTTTAGACTATCAAATGTTCTTCGCTATCAGCCGAAATGGAACTCTGTTCATTTTCATTACAGCTTCTTATGAAAATGTTAGCTCTATTCATATGCTACATTCACAATGTTTAACCTGAACCTGCTGTATAAAAAGTCAATCATGTGTGCATAAATTCAATATATTCTTCCCATTTACCGCAACACAATGGCCCACCTTACAGAACGGCAATGTTTGTATATTGATTCAAACTATTTCTTTTCTCCATCCATCCAATTCATTTGGCATATTTGACTCGAAGTCATGGATATTTGATTTAAACAACAATTTTATCGCTCCGGAGCCATTATGCTCGGCACGAAAATGAATACCTGTAACCCTGCGTAGGAGAAGCAGGCTCCAGTTTCTGACTCATGTAGTGAAAAGAATATTTTTTTTATATATAAAAAAAAGGCTACCCTGCTGATAAATAGGAAATACACTATTTCTAGTTAACATTTTCAAGATAAGAAAACAAGCACTTTAGCTGCATTTGTGGATTTTGAAATAAAAGCCTGGAAAACAGAAGCTAACTGAATCAAAACCATATTGCGAGCAAGAATATACGGGGTGTTCAGGAACACAATATATTGAATGAGTTACGATATTAGAAAGGAGGAAGGAAGGAAGGGAGGGAGGGGATGGATAGAAACAAGGAAAGAAGAGAGGAGATGGATGGATGGGTAGGTGGATGGATGGATGGAAACAAGGAAGGAAGAGAAGGGGAGAGAGAAGATGGATGGATGGAAGGGAGGGAGGGAGGGAGGGAGGAAGGGGATGGATGGATGGAAACAAGGAAAGGGAGGAGATGGATGGACGGACGGATGGATGGATGGAAACAAGGAAGGAAGAGAAGGGGAGAGAGAAGATGGATGGATGGATGGATGGATGGATGGAAGGAAGGAAGGAAGGAAGGAAGGAAGGAAGGAAGGAAGGAAGGAAGGAAGGAAGGAAGGAAGGAGATTGTGAGTTCTAGTCCCCCCTTAGGCATGAAAGCTGACTGGCTGACTTTGGGCCAATCACTGGGAGATTGTGAGTTCTAGTCCTGCCTTAGACATGAAAGCCATCTGGATGACTTTGGGCCAGTCACTCTCTCTCTCAGCCCAATGCACCTCCCAGAGTTGGTTCCTTGAGTTACTCATAAACAGTAAGATAAAAATCTAATAAATAAAAAATAAATGATATTATTCAAGACCAGAAAAGGGGGGAATTGAGTCAGTTTTAAAACCCTCTAGCCCAAATAAGTGCACTGCAAAATGTACATCTTTTCATAGAAGGCTAGAGGCCATAATCTACCATGTGATCCAGTATCTCTCTCTCTCTCTCTCTCCATCTCTTTCTTTCTTTCTTTCTTTCTTTCTTTCTTTCTTTCTTTCTTTCTTTCTTTCTGTCTGTCTGTCTTTCTTTCTTTTAGCTATTTTCTATCTTTCTTTCATCTATCATCTCTCTCTCTCTCTCTCTTTTCTATCTATAGTCTTTCTTTCATTTATTTTCTATGCATCCATCCATTTTACTGTCTGTCCATCTGTCTGTCTGTCTGTCTGTCTGTCTATCTAATTTAGAAACTGCCTATCTCTCTCATAGAGGTACTCTGGGCAGTGAACAAACAAAATATGGGTTGGCAGCTTTGACTTCCTCGTCCAGGGATGAAAAAATGTCTCTGGCCAAAGTCCCGAGTCTCTTAATTCCTAATACCGATACTTTAACTACCATATCTCACCAGCTTTTGCTCTCTCTCACAGCTCCTAGTAATGCAAACCAGAGTTTGCATTTCTGGGTAATTGTCAGATTATCGTGATTGACATCGGCTGGCCACTAAGACCACCTGCCTAAAAACCGGATCTCCAGAAGCCTGTTATCCTGAAGAGTAACAAGTCCTGAGCTTATGGGGGTATTTGAGAGGCTCGGTTAGTGCTAAATGAATCCTAAATATCATGTCCTGGTTAATCACGTCAAATATACTTTAGAGTGTTGTTTTTAATCAGAAAATGCTGGCAAGGTCCCAAGTTACAAAGTTCCCCTTTCTTAAAAAAAAAAAGAAAAGAAAAAGAAAAAGAACAGTACCACCGGAGCAGTATTTTAAGAATTTCTGTTAGGTCTTTTGAATCTCAAAAACAATCACACTGCATATATTATTGCCCTTCAAATGCAATCTATCCTTTGTGTCACATCAGTCATTTCTCAAAGTGGGCTTTGTTTATTTCCTAACGTATCATCAAATATCAAAAGCTCTTAATTGACATCAAGCATTAGAGCATTTATTTCAGTCTCTGTTATAAAGAAATCAAGACTTCCTCTGTGCCGGGAAAACGTTTCACGAACAGAAACCCTGCGCTGCTTTTAACTAGAAAACCCCTAATCCCTCCCCTCCAAATCCTTGTTTTTTGACTTGGTTTTAATTTCTGTAATTTTAATGCGTTTTTCTATTTATAATCGTTGAATGTTTGTTTTGCCTTGAGGTAAGTAGCTCAAGAGTCGCTGGATGGGCGACAAATAAATTTGATAATAAACAAACAAATGCCAAAAATCCAAAATGGTTCAATAATAAAAAGCAAGGCAGATGGACGACTGAATTTAAACCAGCAGCCCCTAGAATGATTAACCCTAAAATTGTTAAATTGCATTTTAATTCCTTTTATATCCTTCCATCATGGTTACCACCATTTGTCTGAAATGGTATAAGGTTTCCTGCCTAAGCAGGGGGTTAGATTAGAAGACCTCCAAGGTTCCTTCCAACTCTGTTATTCTATTCTGTTCTGTTCTGTTCCTATTCTATTCTATTTCTTATTCCTATTCTTTGTCCTCTCCTCTCCTCTCCTCTCCTCTCCTCTCCTCTCCTCTCCTCTCCTCTCCTCTCCTCTCCTCTATTCTATTCATCCCATCCCATCCCATCCTTCTCCTCTCCTCTCCTCTCCTCTCCTCTCCTCTCCTCTCTTCTTATGGTTTCCTGCCTAAGCAGAGGGATGGACTAGAAGACCTCCAAGGTCCCTTCAAACTCTGTTATTCTATTCTATTCTATTCTATTCTATTCTATTCTATTCTATTCTATTCTTTCTTATTCCTATTCCTTGTTCTATCCTGTCCTATCCTATCCTATCCTATCCTATTCTGTATTGTATTGTATTGTATTGTATTGTATTGTATTGTATTGTATTGTATTGTATTGTATTGTATTTCTTATTCCTATTCCTATTCCTTGTCCTATCCTGTATTGTATTATATTGTATTTCCTATTCCTATTCCTATTCCTATTCCTATTCCTATTCCTATTCCTATTCCTATTCCTATTCCATCCTATCCTATCCTATCCTATCCTATCCTATCCTATCCTATCCTATCCTATCCTATCCTATCCTATCCTATCCTATCCTACATCAACTGCTTATCTTGGGAGTTGCAAGCCAATAGAACAGGAGAGCATCCAGTTAGGAAAGAATGATCTAGATAAAATATTTTTTGAAATCAAATTAGTATTGTTTAACAGAATCTGATCACTGTCTAGTAGGGAAATTTATGCCTAGCTACTTGCAAGAAAGCTGTATCAAACTCTGTGACATTTCCGACTCTATAAAGAATTGCACATTCGCTGATTAGTATCTATCCAATAGGAACCTTATATAGTTGACTTATAACAGTTCATTAAGTGACCGTTCGAAGTTACAACTGCACTGAAAAAGTGACTTATGACCGTTTTTCACACTTAGGACCTTTGCAGCATCCCCATGGTCAGGTGATCAAAATTCAGACACTTGGCGACCGATTCGTATTTATGACGGTGGTAGCATCCCGGGGGGGGGGGGAAGGGTGTCATGTGATCCCCTCTTGCGGCCTTCTGGCCAGCAAAGTCAACAGGGAATCCAGATTCACTTAGCAACCGTTTTACTGCCTTAACCACTGCCGTGATTCGCTTCACAACTGTGGCAAGAAAGGTCGTAAAATGGGGCAAAGCTCACTTAACAACTGCCTCGCTTAGCAACAGAAATGCTGGGCTCCATTCTCGTCGTAAATCGAGGACTATGTGTAATCTGTCGTGGGTCTGTTGAGAGGACAAACAAAATGCAAACTGATATATAAAGCGTTACATATAAATAATACATTTCCCCCCCCCCCCATCTCAGCATTTAAAAAGCATCATGAATATTAGCAAGCTTTAGCTAAAATATCACTGTAAGAAGCTGATCTTAATGATGTACCTGGGCATCGGACTTCACGGTTGAATTAATTATGCCTTATTTTACTAATTATCTTTTTTCAAAGAAAAGAAAGCAGGACCAAAAAACCTTAGGAGATGTGATAAGAAAGCCATGTCTACAACGGCGCATGGCTGGAAAACAGCTTCTAGAATTATCCAGGGATTTGCAACTTCCTTCAAACACAGAAGGATTAATATCTTCCAGATTTTTTTCGGGGGGGGGGGGAAGAGGGGGGCTGGCTTTGAAACCACCTCATGAAACTGTTTACGTTAAAGCCGAGTTCAGCTGTAAGGTCAACTAACTTGGGGGGGAAAAAAAAATCAGCCGTAGTCTGGTCTCCTCTAAAAGGGGAGAGAAGAAAAATCATTAACTTGACACAGGCACGAAAAAACCTAATTTTGTTCATTTGCTACCCAGGGTACTGGCCTTTTTTTTTTTAAAAAAAAAAGCCCCTTCAGATTAATAGTATAGCTAGTCTTCAAGTTAAGAACGCCCCAATTTAAGGACGACACATAGTTAAGAACGGAGCCCACTGCGGCAAAATTCGAATTAAACACACAATTATTCAAGTTCATTAACACAATCCTACTTGTAGAGTACTGGCGGAAGAGAATATTTATAGCTCAGAGTTGAATTGTGGGGGTCGTTGACGCCCTCTGAGCTTGGTTGGTTTGTTTTTATTTTTTGCAGACGTTTCATGACCCAACTAGCTAACATCATCAGTGGTGAAAGGAGTGGGGTTTACAAAGTTGAGCAGAAAGAGAATGGGAGGAGGAAAAGGAGGAGGAAGACAATGACTGTGGGATCCTTGGTGCTCTCTAAACTTGGTTGTTTTCTTGCAGACGTTTCATGACCCAACTAGGTAACATCATCAGTGCTAGAAGGGAGACAAACAAGCTAACAGTAAACAACAGCCTAAGCAAGGAACCACCAACATTGACAGAGGAAACCACTAGTATATAAGAAGCAAACCCCATTTCTTTCTAGCACTTAATCTGCTAGAATTAATGCTTTCGAGCACGTCAGATGTCGCCGTTGGGAACAGCCAAGCTCGACTTCCCCACTTGTAGTCCTCAACGTATGCCCACAATTAAGCCCAACATCTCTGTTGCTAAGCGAGACATCTGTTAGGTGAAACCCTGCAGTTTGTAAGTGAGTAACACACCTGTTAAGCGTATCTGGCTTCCCCGTTGATTTTGCTTGTTAGAAGGGCGCAAAAGGGGATCATGTGACCCCCCCCAGGACTCTGCAACCGTCATAAATACGAGCCAGTTGCCAAGCGTCTGAATTTTGATCACATGATGATGATGATGATGATGATGATGATGGAAGAGTATGAAAAACGGTCCTAAGTCACTTTTTTCAGTGCCCCTGTAGCTTCGAACTGTTGTAAATCAAGGACTTATTGTATTACACTGTAAGACCATTCCAGTTTCTTTGGACTTAAGAAGAGTCATTGGGAATGAAACTCATTCTTCAGCTGAGTACAGGTAGTCCTCGACTTACAACGGTTCATTTAGTGATGGTTCAAAGGTACAACGGCACTAAAAAAAGTGACTTATGACCGTTTTTCACACTTACGACCATTTCCAGCATCACTCTGGATCGAGAATTGACAGAGAGAGAGAGAGAGAGAGAGAGAGAGAGAGAGAGAGAGAGAGAGAGAGAGAGAGAGAGAGAGAGAGACTTTTGACACTGCCTCTTGCCAGCTTGAAAACCCCATGAAAATTTTTAAAAAAGCTGTACTATCTCACCCAATTAGCTGTGATTTTTATCTGCCTTTAAAACTGTACCTATACATCAAGCAAGCAAGATAAGTCTTTTCGACTGTACATATTCAGACGCTGTTCCTTAAAAACACCGCCAGTGAACCATCCCAAGATAAATATATATATATTTGCCAGTTCATTATGTCCGGCAAAGGAATCAATACAGAATACTGGTTTTATTTGGGTCAGGCAGCCAAGGGTACACCTTTACATCCCGAGTTTGATAAACGAGGCAATAACTGTAAAGGATGCTAGATGGGTGATCGAGCTCAGGTGTTCATCTAATTGTGCAAAGGGTCTAAAACCTGAGTGAAAAACACAAGCTTTCTTCTTAGAAGGCTTTAAAAGACCGGCGTAATCTAGGAGAAGAGCAGACGGTAAATTTTTAAGCGGCGACAAGAAGCAGCCGAAGCTGTTAAGAGAGGGCTAAAAACCATGACATAACAATCATAATACTGTGATTAGAATCGAAATCGCGTGAAGTATTAGTACCGCTTTATAAAGCCTTGGTAAGGCCACACCTGGAATACTGCATCCAGTTTTGGTCACTCACCGCATTACAAAAAAAAAAAAGATTGTTGAGACTTTGGAAAAAGTGCGAAGAAGAGCAACTAAGACGATTAAAGGCCTGGAAAAGAGAAAAGAAGGACTTGGGGGGGGGGGGGTGAACATGATAGTGGTATTCCAGTATTTGAGGGGCTGCCACAAAGAAGAGGAGCTCAAATTATTTTCCAAAGCAGATAGCTGGAAGGGACCTTGTAGGTCATCTAGTCCAACCCCCTCTCCAAGCAGGAGATCCTACACCAATTCTGACAAATAGCAGTCTGCTCTTTTCTTGAAAGCCTCCGGTGATGAAGCTCCCACAACTTCTGAAGGCAACTTCTGTTCCATGGCTTGATTGTTCTCACTGTCAGAAAAAATTCTCCTTATTTGTAAAGGTTGAATCTCTCCTTGTTCAGTTTCCATCAGGGTGGATTTGATTTAAATCACAATTTAAATCATGATTTAAATCACTAGTAAAAAGGCTTGATTTAAATCAACTCGATTTAAATCATAATTTTTAAAGAGCCACTGTCATCTCTGCTACTCCTTTGACCCGCTGTTGACTCACCGATAGTCCCAGTGTTGCAGAACATACAGCCTCATGCTACATAACTAAGCTCCATTTCATGCTGAATAAACTAAATTATTTATGTATCTTAAATAGAAAACTATCTTACGATAGATTTTTACCCCAAAAGTTTTTTATTAAAATAAATTCAATAAAAATTTTAAAAAATCCGATTTAAATCAAAAAAATCCAATTTAAATTAAAAAAATCTGATTTTTTTGATTTTTTTTAAAAAAAATCATTGATTTTTATCCACCCTGGTTTCTATCCATTATTCCTTGTCTGGCCTATGGGGGCTTTGGAAAATAGTTTGATCCCCCCCTCCTCTCTGTGGCAGCACCAGAAGCAGCAGAAGTCAAGACAAGAAATCATGGATGGAAACTAACCAAGGAGAGAATTTTGCCCCATTTTACGGCCTTTTTTGCCCATACTTCTTAACTGAGTCACTGTGGTTGATAAGCTAGGAACCTGGGTTCCCCATTGACTTTGCTTGTGAGAAGGTCGCAAAAGGAACACTGCAACTGTCATAAGTACATGCCAGTTGCCAAGCATCTGAATTTTGATCACGTGATTGCGGGGATGCTGCAAACGTCGTAACTCTGGAAAACAGTCATAAAGTCACATTTTTCAATGCCACTGTAACTTTTAAAAGTCACTAAATGAACTGTTGGAAGTTGAGGACTACCTGTATAACTAAAACATATTGTTGGGAAATGTATTGATTGTTTATTGATTAGATTTATATGCCTCCCCTTTTCATTGATAAGGCAACTCTGGGCAGAACAACTGAAATTACAATGATAATTACAACACTATATGACACTAGAACCAAACAGACCGAGAGCATGGGAATGAGATCTTATATAAGATTATATTATTATATATAATATAGTTACATTGTTATATATAATATAGTTAGATGTTCAAACTGGATCTGGCATTTTTATCCACCTCTCAAGACCTTCCTAAGGACTTGGGATAAGCATACGTAGATATTTGATGGTATTAAAAGTATCGTTGCAGGATATAAGCTGTCCCGAGTAAAGCTGCCTTTTGCAATTGACTTGATGGTGATTTTGTCAGTGCCGATGGTGTGTCCTCTGTTAACACACACAGAAGTGGTTTTCTTTGAGCCCAACGTAGAAGGCCTATTACAGATTCTCCGTGCGAAAAACACCACAAACTTTATTACACTTTATCAGCACACAACAACGGAACACGCTTCTGATTTTTCACAACTCGTTTTTACTACTTAAAAGTGTGGCAATAAAGTGGAGCGCATCCATCCCTCAAGCGAGCGCGTTTCCAGCCCTTTAAAACTCAAAAGGGTTCAAATCTCGGCTTTGGAGTTTGAAAACCCTGGAAACGTGCTTGCTCTATTCTGGATCAATACTTAGCGGCGTAAAGAGATGGGGGCTGTAGTCTGAAAGGTACGTATCTCAGCAAATATTCTTGCGAAAGGAAGGCTCGGCACCAAAAATCCTATCCACTTCTCTGTCCCTTCTAACTCAGAGGATATAGAAGACTGTTTACAAAGGAGATCAAAATTTTTAAAAACCCACCGTCCTGTGAAACTATGTAGAGTGAGAGAAGTCAAGAAACATCTGCAAAAAATTGAAAGACTCCATCATGTGCTTTCTTACGAGAGTATTATAGAACCTGGAAGGATTCCCTTCTCTCTCTTCCCCTTCCTCCCTCTCTCTGTCTCCTTCCCTCCCTCTTTTCTCTTTCTTTCTTTCTCTCCTTTTTTCCTTCCTTCCTTCCTTCCTCTTTCTCCCTTCCTTTCTTTTTTTTTTCTTTTTCTTTCTTCCTTCATTCCTTTCTCCTTTTCTCTTCCTCTTTCTTTCCTCCCTTCCTCTCTTCCCTCCCTCCCTCCTTTCTTTCTTCCTTCCTTTCTCCCTTCCTTTCTTTTTCTTTCCTCTCCTCTCCTCCCTCCTTTCTTTCTCTCCTTTTCCTTCCTTCCTTTATCCCTTCCTTTCTTTCTTTCCTCTCCTCCCTCCCTTTTTTTTTCCTTCCTTCCCCTTTCTTTCTCCCTTCCTTCCTTCCTTTCTCCTTTCCTTTCTTTCTTTCCTCTCCTCCCTCCCTCCTTTTTCTTTTTTCCTTCCTTCCCTTCTTTCTCCCTTCCTTCCTTCCTTCCTTTCCTTCCTTCCTCCCTCTTTCTCTTTTCCTGCCTTCCTTTCTTTCTCTCTTCCTTTCTTTCTTTCCTTCCTCTCCTCCCTCCCTCCTTTCTCTCCTTTTTTCCTTCCTTCCTCTTTCTTTCTCCCTTCCTCTTTCTCTTTCTTTCTTTCTTTCCTCCCTTCCTCCCTCTGTCCCTCCCTCTCCATCCTCCCTCCCTCCCTCTTTCTTTTCCTTCCTTCCCTCCCTCCCATGGGAAGCAGAAAGAGAGAAGAAAATTATGCGTACACATCAAGTCCCATCACATCAGTCTGGAGTGCCAACTGTGTCATTTCTAGATTTTCACTCTAAGTGGGAACTTGGCACTGGTTTCACCAACTTCATCTGATTGCCATCTGCTCACGTGTAACATTACAGCCGGTACAATTTGCATTTTGTGGAGTGGCAGACAGTGGCCACAAGCCTAGAAAAAGGGCCACGCTTTTAAGGAACGTTAAAAGACAGAAGCCTTTTAGGAAATACAAATACAAAAAACAAAAGTCTATTTTAACATGTTTGCTTGAAGAATTTCCTGGTTTAAGAAACGAAGTGGCTATCTAATAGAAGGGAACCTTATTACCATTTTATTAAGAGGTTTCCTAATTAACACATGAATATCCTTCGCCCCCCCACCAAGTCTAAATTACAGGTAGTCCTCAACGTACGACCACAACTGAGCCCACAATTTCTGTTGCTAAGCGAAAAAGCTGTTAAGGGAGACTTGCCGCATTTTACCATAAAAATTCTACCTTCGAAAAAATGCCCTAAAAATTATGTGCTTGTGGAATGGGGACTTACATACTCATAGATACGTATAACTAGACAGCAGTTTAAAAACAGGCTGTAAGAAGCAGAGTAAACGAGAGTTTTTTTCCCCTTGCAAATGAACCAGTCAAGCTGATTTTTTGGATGGGGGGGGGGGGGGGGGTAAGAGCTGGCTAACGGCAGGCCAAGTGAATCCTTTTAAAAGTTCTCATCCATCTTCGGAGTAAAAGTAGCTGTGGCAATCTGGAATCCAGCAAGCTGCTGCACCGTTAACAGGGTGGTTTAGCTGTTCTTAAGATAAACATTTCCCTCCCCTTTTTCTGCGTTCTTTGCACTCTGTGTCTTTAGAGACAAAAAGCTTTTCGAAAAGGTGCGACAGGAAAAGTCGCGCCGGCTTCCCCCTTTGCGTGCTGGCATAACTCAAGATATACAACGGAAATGAATCTGTAAAACCATTTGTGCGACTTGAACCGCTGCTGTCTACTGTCACCGTTTAATCGGCATTATAGACCTTTTCAGAGACGCTGGGTTTTTCTTTCTCTCTTTCTTTTTTTTAAAGGGAATACGGAAGGAAAGAGGATGAGAAACACGAAATAATATTTCGTTGCTTAGTCCCGGTTTCTAGCCTGCTCCTTTTCAGCAGCTGAATACGATATTTCATTTACTGACCACTTGAAGGTACAACGGCACGGAAAAAAATGGGACTTATGACCGTTTTTCACACTTACGATCCTTGCCGCATCCCCATGGTCACGTGATCAATATTTCAGAAGCTTGGCAACTGGCTCGTATTTATGACGGGTGAGGTATCCCGGGGTCATGTCATCTCTTTTTGTGACTTTCCGACAAGCAAAGTCAATGGGGGAGCCAGATTCACTTAACAACCATGTTACTAACTTAACAAACTGCAGTGATTCACTTAACAACTGTGGCCAAGAAAGGTCGTAAAATGGGGCAAAGCTGTATGTCTAGTCTAGTCTAGAGAAGAAGGGACTAGGGGAGATATGATCGCAGTGCTCCAATATTTGAGGGTCTGCCCCAAAGAAGAGGGAGTCAAGCTATTCTCCAAAGTATCTGAAGGCAGGACAAGAAGCAATGGATGGAAACTAACCAAGGAGAGAAGCAACTTAGAACTAAGGAGAAATTTCCTGAAAGTGAGAACAATTAACCAGTGGAACTGCTTGCCTCCAGAAGTTGTGGGTGCTCCATCACTGGAGTTTTTAAGAAGAGGCTTTGTCCAGAATGATATAGGGTCTCTTGCTTGAGAAGGGTGTTGGACTAGAGCAGGGGTCCCCAACCTTTCGGACCTCAAGGACCACTAAGTTCATAATTTTAAATCCTGCGGACCACTAAGATGATCTGCCTAATGACTGGCTGGGTGGGTGTGGCTAGGTGGTCATGTGACTGGGTGGGTATAGCCAATTTGATGTCACTCATGTCAAGGGCCGCCTCGCCGGCCTCTACTCGCCCCTCCCCTCCCAGCCACTCCTTGCCTGCCTGCCCAGGCTCCTTAGGGCCCCAACAGGAAGCAGTTGTTGGAGCTAAGCAGCCGCCACGAGAAAGAGTTGGCAAAACAGCTCAGTTCAAATTGGATCTGACCGAGAAGGAGGCTCAGCAGAAGCACCTTACTGAGGACTAGCAGCATAGGCTTTCCAAGCAGAGGGAAGACCTGCAGGAGTGCAAGGCCAGGTACCGGCATCTGGAGGCTCAGCGGGCTGAGATGGTCAGCCAGTTCCAGGCCATGCTGCAGTCCCACTGGAACGAGGCCCTCCGGCTCTTTGCCACCAGTGGCACTTCCCTCCAGCCTTCCCCCAAAGCCCCACACCAGGAGGCCGAAGCAGACCCCCAAGTTGGAATTTCTGCCCCCCTTTGACTCATACAAAAAGACCCCAAAGGGGGAGACTCTCTGCAGCCACACAAGCGTTCATTGCACGTATCTGTCCCAGGGGCCGTAGTTTGAGGACCCCTGATTTAGTGCAATATAAAAAATGCAAATAATTTTTCTGCGGACCCACCACAATTTTCTCACGGACCACCAGTTGGTGACCGCTGGACTAGAAGACCTCCAAGGTCCCTTCCAACTCTGTTATTCGGTGCTTCAAGTATGCTGGTCTGCAGTTGTTCCCTCTTCCCTCTTTGCTTTGCAGACTGAAAATCTGCCCAAGCCTGATGTGGAAGCTAATCTTGTTTGGGCAGCATTAACTTCTACCTGCCCATCCAACAATAGAAGCGGATAACTTTCTCTGGAAAGTGACTCTATTTCCATGTTCTTAAGACACTCAAGGAGATTCACAGCATGATGTATTTACATTGAGGAAGGTGGAACGGCGGAGAACTGAGGCTGCGACAGGTTCTCCTCCACCCGCCTTCTAACATTTCCGCATCTTATTTCTCCTTTTTTAAAATTCCGCTTCTCATCTGCATTCTTCAACGGAGGGGAAGCAAAAGAAGGCTGAGCAAAGTTTAGGTCCGAACATCAAAGAGGAGCCATAAAGTAAACAACTTTCAAGGAGAGCTCCAATACATTTCATGCTGTGAAAATAATTAGTTCGGATGACAACTTCTAACGGGGAACGGGAGGGAGAGTAAACGGCCAAAGGGATGGATGGAAAATGGTGCTCCAGTTAAATCAAGAAAATAAAATAAAATAAAATAAAATAAAATAAATAAAATAAAATAAAATAAAATAAAATAAAATAATGAAATGAAATGAAATGAAATGAAATTGGGAGGCTGATACACTTTAAACCGGAATATTATGCATCACTGTATAAGGGTGGGCCGATAATGAAAAGCCCAGGTAAGATAAAAAACTATTTTATTGGATCAAATGTTCTGACATTTGGTGTTTCTCTAAGCAGCGAAGTTCATATCTAATAAAGACATTAAGAAAATTAAAAATTCTTTTGATAGCCCAAACTAAGTGAGTATTTGGTTCCCGTTACTCGGGTTTATCCCATTACCATATATCATATTTTTCAGACTATAAGACGCACCGGAGTATAAGACACACCAAGATTTCGAAGATGTAAACAAGGAAAAAAAAACAGTTTTTGCCCTCCCCAACCCCCAGGAGCACTCTGCAGGCCTCCCAAACCCTCTGTGCGTCCCGTTTTTGCTAAAAACGGGGCCTAAAGGGGGGTTGGGAGGCCTGCAGAGTGCTCCTGGGGGCCGGGGAGGGAAAAAACGTGACACATAGTGGGTTTGGGAGGCCAAAAACGGGCCCGTTTTTCACAAAAATGAGGCACACAGAGGGTTTGGGAGGCCTACAGAGTGCTCCTGGGGACTGGGGAGAGCAAAAATGCTATGATTGGCCTCCCAAACCCCCCACGTGACACATTTTTGCCCTCCCCAGCCCCCAGGAACACTATGCAGGCCTCTCAAACCTTCTTCATGCCCTGTTTTTGTGAAAAACAGGCCTGCTTTTGGCAAAAATGGGATGCACAGGGTGGGGTTTCAGGAGGCCAAAAATGGCTGTATTTGGTGTATAAGACACGCCAACAGTTCCACCCTCTTTTAGGGGGAAAAAAGTGTGCCTTATACTCCAAAAGGTACAGTATATGGTTGTGGAAAAGCCAAAGTATTTTGGAAACCTGCCAGATGACACCGTCGATGGTATCCAGAGAATGTCCACTCTGATAAGGAGAGACCACTGAGGAGAGGTGGTTGCACATGTAACCTACCCCATGACAGGTAAGGGCTTCAAAGCTGAGAACCGGCACCTTGCATTGTATTCCGACGCCTCCTGGGAACTAGTGCAGCCATGTACTGGCAGTGTTACATGGCTGTATCACGCTGTGCTCCATTCTGGAACATCCGAAGGTTCCAGATGCCTCTTCAAGGGGACCCCGTGAAGAGCGCATTGACATCGTCCACTTGGGAGGGGACTGAGGTGCAAGTGGCCATGAGAAGTGCTTTCAGATGTAGACTTAGGGACAAACTGGCATACAAGATCTCTTGACGTCTATGGAGATTCTCAAGTCCTCCAGGTCATGGTTGTCCCCAAAGGTGCTTTTTTTCAAGAGGCCACTGGACTTTTAAGACGTTTCGCTTCTCATCCAAGGAGCTTCTTCAGCTCTGACTGGAAGGTGGGGAATGGAAGGATTTATACCCCTTGCAGACAGCTGGTCATTTGCATTCTTTTAGAGTCGTTGAGGCCACTTGGAGGTTCAGCAGTTCCAAGAAGGCTCCACAACCATTTTCACCACTCAGGTGACTCTGAGGACACAGATAAACCTCCAAATAACCTCAATGACTCTCTAAAAGGATGCAAATGACCAGCTGTCTGCAAGGAGTATAAATCCTTCCATTCCCCACCATCCAGTCAGAGCTGAAGAAGCTTCTTGGATGAGAAGCGAAACGTCTTCAAAGAAAAACCAGGAAGTCCAGTTGCCTCTTGAAAAAAAGCATCTTTGGGACAAGATGTCTTGACCATGGTGGTCTCCTGCTCCTCAAGTTGTAAAATGGGGGCAAAACTCACTTAACAAATGTCTCACTTAACAACAGAAACCTGGGGCTCAATTGTGGTCGAGGACTTCCTGTATTTTTCAACGCAGGCCATCCACTTGGAAAGGGTTCTCCACCCTCATTGCTCTTTTTGAAAGATTTAGCACCTGAAAAAAAACAAAAACTGCATCCTCTCCTTAACCACAATTCCTCATTCTCTTAATTTGTTCATAACAGCAAGAGTTAATAATCCCAGTGGGAGGAAGTGGACCGATTAATCCACAATTAATTCACACCTGAGGGGTCCTTGGAGTTCTCTTGAGCTTGGCTGCTTTCTTCCAGACATTTCATTACCCAAACTTGGTAACATCATCAGTCCTAGTTGCCTAGTTTGAGTAATGAAACCTAGACTGGACTAGACTGGGCTGGACTGGACTGGACTAGACTACAACACAACAACAGAGTTGGAAGGGACCTTGGAGGTCTTCTAGTCTGACCCCCTGCTCAGGCAGGAAACCCTACAACACTTCAGACAAATGGTTATCCAACATCTTCTTAAAAACTTCCAGTGTTGGAGCATTTACAACTTCTGGAGGCAAGTTGTTCCACTGATTAATTGTTCTAACGGTCAGGAAATTTCTCCTTAGTTCTAAATTGCTTCTCCCCTTGATTAGTTTCCACCCATTGCTTCTTCTCCTGCCCTCAGGTGCTTTGGAGGATAGCTTCATTCCCTCTTCTCTTTGGCAGCCCCTGAGATATCGGAACACTCCTATCATGTGTCCCCCAGTCCTTTTTTTCATTAAACTACCATGTTTCTCCGAAAATAAGACCCTGTCTTATATTTTTTTGAACCCCGATATAAGTGCTTGGCCTTATTTTTGGGGAGGTCTTATTATTTTGGGGCGCATGGAGCAAGATGGGGCTCCTCTTGCCGTCTTACCTGATTTCTAACTCTGCATTTAAATATTTTCAGGGAGGGCTTATTTTCAGGGGAGGCTTATTATAGCACATGCACTCAAAAGCCCGATTGGGTTTATTATCAGGGGATGCTATTTTTGGGGAAACAGGGTAGACATACCCAGTTCCTGCAACCATTCTTTATAGGTTTTCGCCTCCAGTCCCCTAATCATCTTTGTAGCTCTTCTCTGCAGTCTTTCTAGAATCTCAACATCTTTTTTACATCGTGGCGACCAAAACTGTCTGCAGTATTCCAAGTGTGGCCTTACCAAGGCATTATAAAGTGGTATTAAACACTTCACACGATCTTGATTCTATCCCTGTATTAATGCAAGAAACATCTGCAAGAAAACAAGACCGGCACTGATGATGTTACCTAGTTGGGTCATGAGACGTCTGCAAGAAAACAGCCCGGCTCAGAGAGCACCAAGGACCCCCTCATTTCAACCATGAGCTACAAATATTCTCCTTTTATCAATTCACACCTGTTGCATTGAGGCGTATCCCTTTTGCATCCTCGGGATGGGCTTGGTATGAATAAAACAAGAATTCCCCCCCCCCCTCAATTCCGTTACCTAGGGTCAAGTGGAATTTAAGGAACCTTTTCAGAAATAAAGAATGAAGGGAAGAGAAGCGGAAACGCACAGAAAGGAGCAGAAAATGAAAAAAAAAAAGGGGGGGAGGGAATACCACGGGCATAGCAAAACAAGAGATTCACTTACTTAACTGACTTCAGAGGGAAGCGATCCCCACCTTTGCTCACGAGCTCCTTTAATCAACCTTGATGCAATTTCAGCAAAGCAAATTCTATTTAATTTCATTGTGCCTGACCAAGCGGTGCCATTCCTACTTATTGGACAGTTTTGAGTCGTCGTGTGTCCCCCCCCCCACCGCCCTCCCCGCCCCAATCAGGGCTTTCACCGCCGCAGTCGTTCCCTTGGATTTATCAGTGCATTTATCGCGGCGTTTTTATAAGCGCCGGCTCCGCGAGGCAGAACCACCTGGTGCTCAATCCGTTTTATTTGTATTCCACAGACCAAGCTTTGCATTTTCAATCGTCGTTGCTCCTTTTGACTGTCTGCTCGGTGTCCAGGAGAATTTTCTCGCTCGCTTTGTAACATAATCATTCCAGCCTATGAAAATTCAACGCGGTTTAGGAATGGGGCAGCCACAAGATTTTATTTTTATTTTATTTTTTTTAACGCAAAGAGTTACTTGACTGGCCATACGGTCAAAAATGAATACAAGGTAGTCCTTTGACTTATGATAGTTCATTAAATTGGATAACTATTATTTATTTATTTATTTATTTATTTATTTTTTATTTATTTATTAGTTTGATTTGTATGCCGCCCTTCTCTGGAGACTCAGGGTGGCTTACAATGCGTCATACTTTTGTATATACCTGCTTAGTAGGGCTTTCGGGCCCCCCTAAGCGGTGTTCTTTTTTATACAAAGTCAGCTTATTGCCCTCACAATCCGGGTCTTCATTTTACCTACCTCGAAAGGATGGAAGGCTGAGTCAACCTTGAGCCTGGTGAGATTTGAACTTGCAGTAATTGCAGACAGCTGGCAACTAAGTGCTACTTTAACAGCACTTGGTCCACTGCGCCACCAAGGCTCTTTGTCCAAAATGGTATACGGCAGTGATGGCTAACTTTTTTTTTCGTAGGGTGCCAAAAGTGTGCGCATGCATGTGATAGTGCACGTGCATGTGTCCAGTCCCATAATCCAATGCCCCCATGCACACCCTGCCCCCCCATGCATATGCGCACAACCCCCTCGGAGCTGCCCCGCCCCCCTGCGCAGGCACGTTCAACCCCCCGCCCTCCCCCACTCCCCTTCGCATGTATGTGCGACCCCCCTGTGCCCTGTTTTTGGCCTAGCAGGCCTCCCTGAAGCCTCCAGAAGGCCGGAAACAGCCTGTTTCTGGACTTCCGATAGGCCTGTTTTTCACCCTCCCAGAACCTCCGCGCGAGCACTGTACCTACCTGGCATCCAAAACAAGCTGCGTGGAGACTCCTGGGAGGGGAGGAGCAGCATGGGCATGCGCGCGCGTCTCCTGCATGCGTTGCAAAGACCTGACAATCAGCTGGCTGGCGGGAGATGCGCACTCAGGCGCAGTGGAGCTGATCTACAGCGACGGCTTGTGTGCCTGCGGGAATGGCTGCGCGGGCCATCTGTGGCATGTGTGCCAATCAGTTCGCCATCACGGGTATAGGGTTTCCTGCCTAAGCAGTGGGTTGGACTAGAAGACCTCCAAGGTATTCTATTCTATTCTATTCTATTCTATTCTATTCTATTCTATTCTATTCTATTCTATTCTATTCTATTCTATTCTATTCTATTCTATTCTATTCTATTCTATTCTATTCTATTCCCGTTCAAAGTTACAATGAAACTGAAAAAAGTGACTTACGACTGTCTCTCCCACGTATCCCCAAGGTCACGTGATCAAAATTCAGCTGCTAGCGATTGGTCCATATTTATGATGGCTGCAGTGTCCCCGGGGATGGGAGGACATGTGATCATCGTCTGCGGTCTTCTGACAAGCAAAGCCAATGGGGGAAGCCAGATTCACTTAACAACCGCGTTACTAACTTAACAACTTCAGTGATTCACTTCACAACTGTGGCAAGAAATGTCGTAAATTGGGGTGAGACTCACTTTTTTTTTTTTAATTTTGATTTATATGCCGCCCTTCTCCGGAGACTCAGGGCGGCTTACAGTGCGTTAAGCAATAGCCTTCATACTTCTGTATATTTATACAAAGTCAGCTTATTGCCCCCACAATCTGGGTCCTCATTTCACCTACCTTAGAAAGGATGGAAGGCTGAGTCAACCTTGAGCCTGGTGAGATTTGAACTCGCAGTAATTGCAGGCAGCTGGATGTTAAATGCTGCCTTAGGAGGCATTAGCCCCCTACGCCACTCAGGCTCTTTAACAACTGTCTCACTTTACAACATAAATATTGGGGTCAATGGTAATCGTAAGTCAAAGACTACCTGCACTTTCTTTTGAGAGCAGGCAATGGAATTTCATTTTTAATGTGGGCCAGTGTGCTCACAGTAAAAAAATGACAATAAAGGTTAATTTATCTTATCTTAATATCCTTTCCTTTCCTTCTTTCCTTTCCTCACTTTCTTTCTCTCCCTTCCTCCTCTCCTCTCCTCTCCTCTCCTCTCCTCTCCTCTCCTTTTCTTTCTTAGCCCACTGCATGGAATCCCTTCAGCTGTGGATGTAATAAAAACAGGCCAAACCCATTTACAAACTGAGGGGTCCTTGTTGCTCTCTGAGCTGGGTTGTTTTCTTGCAGACATTTCATGACCCAAACTAGGTAACGTCATCAGTCCTACCACTGCTGAAGTTATCTGGTTTCAGTCATGAAACATTTGCAAGAAAACAACCCAGCTCAGAGAGCACCAAAGATCCCACAGTCGTCCTCCTCTTCCTCTTCCTCCTCCTCCTCCTTCCATTCTCTTTCTGCTCTACTTTGTAAACTCCACTCCCTCCTAGCACTGATGATGTTACCTACTTGGGTCATGAAACGTCTGCATTTCAACCCTGAGCTGCAAATATTCTCCTTTCTTGGCACTCATGAACTGCGCATCTCCCATATTACGAATGAAAAGGTAAAGACAAAACTGCCCCCCCCTTTTTTTAAACTCTGTCAAAGAACAGAATTCAAAGTATTTTGTTCCGAGGAGGTTCCTGCTTCAGTAGCTGATTAAACCAAGCTAATTGGTAATTCTTATCCGTCCCCCCCCACTTATACTCTTCGACAAAAAAAAAAAACGGTTCCAGAAGAAAACGGCAGCCTCACGAATCTGAGTAAAATATATACTTAACTCCCTAAAAGATCCTGGGAAAAAATGTTGATGGCTACGAAGCCATCAAAAATCTGAAAGGCAATATGGTCTCCGCTTTGGCCCGTTTCAAAGAGAAGTCGTTTTCAATGGCTGGGTGCTCACACACAACATTAAGTCGCAAGCACTAAAAAGTTAATTGAATGTTTGCCAGGAGACACATGGCCCGTTTTTATATTGGATAATTAATTTCTTTGTTTTTATAAGAATTTTAAAGAGTGACCAACATGTACCCCAAGGGTAATTAGCTTCATTGAAGGGGAACCTGATGACTTCTGGTGGGGAAGGGTCTCCCTAGCACGAAAATGAATTCTTGGGCCTGATGATTGGACCTCGCACCCTCCCCGCTTCTCGTGTTTTAACTGCAACATGTTTTATAACAAATCGGTGGGAAACGAACTCTTAAGCCGGCATGCAATCCGTTTCTGCAAAGAGTCCCCTCAATATTATCTGGGAAAGCTTGGAGACGGAATTGGTTTTAGTAATAACTAACAGAAAAGTGATTTGTCCTTCATTCATCACGGTAACGTCAAGCTGGAGGGGAAAAAAAAATTTTTTTTTAAACTCGTTAGCTATGTTGGAAAGTGATTTTGTATCGTTAAAAAAAAAAGCATGATTAATTGCACCGTGCGTCGGATGGAGTGAGGTTTACATTGCAGTATTTAGGAAACTTACGTCGTGCAATCTTTATCGGTTATTTTCTAAAACCTCCGATTTTTATTCCAGTGACACCGGCTGAGCTTTTTGGAGATCAATCGCCCATACGAAGAGCGTTGTTTCCCAAATTCAAATCGTTGCGTTAGTTGCGGATCTGAACACTCATTTTCTAACGTTTATGGCGGTTATACAGAAGCCGCCTAAACGGTAAGCCAAGGCCAACATGTAAACAACTCTTCCCTTTTCCAGCCCAGTAGCATTATATCCTCAGGAAAACAGAAGTTAAGAGATATACAGGAAAGCTATAACCATCTTCCTGGTAAATCAGCAAAACCCTCCTTGCATCCACAGGGTGGATAAAAATCAATGATTTTTTTAAAAAAAATAAAAAAAATCAGATTTTCTTGATTTAAATTGGATTTTTTTTATTTAAATCAGATTTTTTTTATTTAAATCAGATTTTTTTTATTTTTATTGAATTTATTTTAATAAAAAACTTTTGGGGTAAAAATCTATCGTAAGATAGTTTTCTATTTAAGATACATAAATAATTTAGTTTATTCAGCATGAAATGGAGCTTAGTTATGTAGCATGAGGCTGTATATTCTGCAACACTGGGACTATCGGTGAGTCAAAGGTGGGTCAAAGGAGTAGCAGAGATGACAGTTGCTCTTTAGAAATTATGATTTAAATCGAGTTGATTTAAATCAAGCCTTTTTACTAGTGATTTAAATCGTGATTTAAATCGACTCGATTTAAATCAAATCCACCCTGATTTGCAATAATGCTTATCGCCATGGAAGTCAGAAATGTCGCCTGCTCCATTGCAAGCCAACGTCCCAAGGTCACTGTTGTTGTTTTTTTTATAGCCCCATCTTCTGTTTTACAATGCCACGTGCAATTAGATTTATTTTTTTAAAAAAAAATCAAACACAAACGATTACACTGCGAAAGCCTTTGAAGGCATCTGACACTTACTTAAAAAGAACGTGTAGTCGGTGTAGCGGTCACGTCGGTGCAAGATATGCCATTTACACTGGCAATTTTCCACCACCAACA
Source organism: Pantherophis guttatus (assembly GCF_029531705.1). The sequence continues at coordinate 1,944,595 of NW_026843744.1, read as the reverse complement.
AAAAGAGCCCCGGCTAGTTGATGCAATGTTTTCAAATCTCATGTAAACTATTTAGATGAATTCTTTTTGACTGCGAATCCCAAGGGGGATCAGCCGAGGGGAAAATGATTTGTTTTACCCTCCGAGCTAAAAAAAAAACAAAACAAAAAAACACAACTCTCTCGGGAGACAATTCAATTGAAATTTCACATTCAGAGTAGCTAGGCAGTGATAAACAGATGCTTAAATTAGCTGCTTTATGCTATAATCAAACATCTTAAAGGGGAGAAGTTTTGCTTTTCAATCCACATCACAAAAGGGTGTGTTTCTTGCAAAGGGGGGGGGAGGAAGGGAGGGCTGCTTAGAATTTCAGAAAAATGTTCTTTTTTTTTCTTCTTCTTCTTTTCTTCATAGCTCTGTAATCAATCAACCCCCAGTTAAGACTTCTGGAAACACACAGAAGAAACCTTAACAAACTTGGAAACGCGGCAATTTCATTAGCATGGCTTCATCTGATAAAGGAGGCAATATTCGGGCGACGGGCAACTTCAAAACAGCACATTTTCACATTTTAAACTTTTTCGCTCCAAGCGCACCAAAACCAGCTTGATTTCTGTTTGGCGGGGGGGAGGAAAAACTGGAGGACCTCCATGTATAGTAGACTTTCGAGTCCCCAAAGGTGCTGACTGGGGAAATCCATTTGATTGATGATTTTTAAAATAAATTTATTAGCCAACCTACGGCATAAACTTGCCCAGACATTTCATTTCAGATCCAGCCTAAACAAACGTCAGCTAAAAGGCAGTTAATTATCTGAGTGTTGAAAAAGTTGGAACTGAAACAAAATCAAAGGAAGCCAATTGGTACCGTCTAAACTGTTTTGGACCGTATCCTACAATCCTAATTTGTGTACAGTTTAGATGCAACTCTGTTTTGAAGTTTTGCCTCAGGGCACCTATGCCTATGGAGATTCTCAGTCATCCAGGTCGTGCTTTTTTCAGGAGGCCATTGGACTTTCTTGGTTTTTCTTTTTGAAGACGTTTCGCTTCTTATCCAAGAAGCTTCTTCAGTTCTGACTGGATGGTGGGGAAGGGAAGGATTGATACTCCCTGCAGGCAGCTGGTCATTTGCGTCTTTTCAGAGAGACGTTGAGGCCACTTGGAGGTTTATTTGTGTCCTCAGGGTCACCTGAGTGGTGCAAACGGGCATGGATGGAGCCTTTGGGCAGAGAGGACTGCTGGTTTGAAAGAGGGCTCCCAAGAGGCCATCTAGGTCAACATTGAACAGCCCTCTCTGGGAGGGATAGGACATCATACGAAACGAACCAAAGAGAGAAGCAACCTGGAATTAAGGAGAAACTTCCTAACAGTGAGGACAATTAACCAGTGGAATAGCTTGCCTTCAGAAATCGTGAGTGCTCCATCGCTGGAAGTTTTTAAGAAGAGACAAGACAATCACTCATCTGAAATAGTATAGTCTCCTGTTCAAGCACGGGGCTGGACTAGAAGACCTCTAAGGTTCTCTTCTCTTCTCTTCTCTTCTCCTCTCCCCTTCCCTTCCTTTCTCCTCTTATCGCCAGTCTACAACACAGTCCTTTCAGCAGTTCCAAGAAGGTCCCACACCTTCTTGAAAGCCAGCTGGATGACTTTGGGCCAGTCAGTCAGTCACTCTCTCTCAGCCCAACCCAACCCACCTCACAGGATTGTTGTTGAGGGGGAAAATAGGAAGAAGAAGGTGCGTTGGCAGGCTCTATTAAGAATTTCAGCTAGGGGCGAGGAGGTCACATAATCCAAAGCAGGGGTGGTAAAAGATTACCTCATCAAAATCCCCATTTCAATGCATCAAAGCATCAATTCAATGCTTTGAATTGTTTGGTTTAGAAAGCGATTGTGATCAGACGATCAGGCCAGAATACTGTACTAGTGATTTTTAGGACTGGACTGAGATAACCCTGGTACTAGTCAGCATTCCAGGATTAAACTTCATGGGTGATTAGACTTTCCTTCAAAGATTATTCTTCGAATGAAGATTAGAGCCAGTTTGGTCTAGTGGTTAAGGCACCAGGCTAGTAAGCAGGAGATCATGAGTTCAAATTCCCGCCTTAGCCACGAAAGCCAGCTGGGAGACCATGGGCCACTCAACAGGAGACTGTGAGTTCTAGTTCCACTTTAGCCACGAAAGCCAGCTGGGTGACTTTGGCCAAGCACCAGGAGACTGCGAGTTCTAGTTCCACTTTAGCCACGAAAGCCAGCTGGGTGACTTTGGGCCAATCACCAGGAGACTGTGAGTTCTAGTTCCATTTTAGCCACGAAAGCCAGCTGGGTGACTTTGGGCCAAGCACCAGGAGACTGTGAGTTCTAGTCCATGAAAGCCAGCTGGGAGACTTTGGGCCAGTCACTCTCTCTCTCTCAGCCCAACCTACCTCACAGGATTGTTGTTGTAGGGAAAACAGAAGGAGGGAGACGTGTTGAATATGCTATGAATTATTTGCAAAAATAAAAACGACAGGATAGAAATAAACAAATGAATATTCTGATGGTTAACACCAACTTTTGTACTGTACCTTCAAAAGGTTATCGGGTGCTCTAATCAATTCCTTCCCTTATTGTGCATTTGGTGAAATCTGCATCTGTCAACCACTTTGCTTTCGCTTTGAATTCTTTCTTTCAAGTCACATTTCCTCTTCACAAATAGCCGAAGCTGCTCTCTCTCTCTCTTTCTTCGAGTTACACCTTTGTATTGTCATTCCTGGCCCAGACTCAGAGACCCCCAACCCGTTTTGTTGGAAAGTGGATCTCAAGCCGAAAGCAATCCGAAGATCACGGTGGCCCACCAAGTTAAAGTTTCAATCGGTAGCCAGGATGCCGTTAGCAGCTCCGCGAGAGGCATTTCCCAGCGTCGCGTGACAGACGCAGTGACAGACCCCACTGCTAAAATTCGAGTTGCTTTGACCCCGAGGTTACTGCCACACCGCAGGCTACTGCTGTGGTCTGCTTTTTTGAAACCCAAGGCAGCCAAGATTTAAAAAAAAACAGAGGAAAGCGACTATCCAAGCTTTAGCAAGCTCAAGCCTGAAATAATGTTATTCTCGGAACTCCGCCTAAAGAACTAACAAGACATTTATTTAACTAACTGTCAAATAATTTACTAAGACTGTATTACTATTATTCTTCTTTCCTTACTAGTATCTATCTCTTCCCACTTATGACTATAACCATGTTGCTTGTATCTTTCAAGTTATATTGTTTTTATTTGTTTCCTAGTACGATTTGATAGCTTATTAGTAACCTTGACTAGCACTAAGTGTTGTATCTTTTTTATTCTTGATGAATGTATTTTATTCTCCTTATGTACACTGAGAGCATATACCGTGTTTCCCCGAAAATAAGACCCTGTCTTATATTTTTTTGAACCCCGAAATAAGCGCTTGGCCTTATTATTACCATGCGCTCAAAAGCCCAATTGGGCTTATTATCAGGGGATGTCTTATTTTGGAGGAAACAGGGTACACCAAAGACAAATTCCTTTTCTAAGAAGAGCGGAGCAGTTTAAATTGTCAGTAATTCCACACTGAAATAAAAAAAGAAAACAAAACAAAACACATTTTTCCTTCTTTATTTTGTTTTGGTAGAGGGTTAACTGCGTTCTGAATTTTTTTTGAAAAAAATACTTCGTTTGGATGAATTGTTCTAGCAAAGCGTGAATCAAATAAATACACTGTGATACAGAACGTTTAATTCTTCCTGTTTGCGTGTCATTCATTTCCTAAACAGAGTGCATGGAAGCTATAATGGGGTTTCCGCGTGAAGCCAAGCACTGTATATATATTTTGAATGGCATGTTGGGCCTTAGTCATTAAAGCAAGTTGCTACCAGAGCAATCTATCCAACTCAAATCTCATAGAATAAATGTAGGAGAAACGCTCGATTAAAAAAAAAGGTTTATGATCATGCAAGGATATTTTAAATAAGCCCACACATATGCACCCAAACCCATACCTTCGTATTGGTTTTTCCTGGACTTGAGCTCAGCAACTAACTCACCGTAGTAATCTGTGTCTCAAAAGGGCAATGAGCAAATTGCTTTCTTAGAATTGTAAGGAGTAGTATTTGCTTTTCAAGCTTTTCGGATTTATTAACTCTCTGTTTCAATGAATCACTTGTCAGTTTTAGGCCTTTCTTCCTCCCGCCCCACCCCCAAATAATTTGCATGCACGCAGATGAATGTCATGTAGACGCATTTATTCCTTAATGAGTCTACCAGACGTTTATCTGTCTAGTATTTCAACTAACCAGTTTGTTTGTTTATTTAGTGAATGTATAGTATATACGGCTGCCCATCTCTCACAAAGTGACGCTGGGCGGTGTACAAATAAAGCAATTATTAAAATAAATTAATCATTTTAATTTAAAGCAAAGCAATAAACTAAAATAAGACAAGAAATGGATTAAAAAACAACAATTAAAAAGCACTCATTATTTAAAAAAAAAATACAACCATCCAGTACAAAAGAGAATAAGCTGATTTTGTATAAATATACAAAAGTATGAAGGCTATTGCTTAACGCATTGTAAGCCGCCCTGAGTCTCCGGAGAAGGGCGGCATATAAATCAAATTTAAAAAAATAAAATAAATAAACACAATGTTAAGAGTCATTTTATGGCATCTCCCTGGTCTCCTTGGAAACAGCCCCCCCCCCCCCAAGTCAGGTCCATTAAAACACTAAAGCTAGTTGCTGTGACTCTGAAGATTTTGATACTAACACCAAAGATATAAAAAAAACATTTGCTTCCCTTCTAGGGCAGCTCCTAAGCAGCCAAAGTCACTCTGAAGGAGTGTGAGCCCAGGAGCGTGCAGCCGCCACTGAAAAAGCTAATACAATCCTTGGTTGTATAAACAGAGGCACAGAATCAAAATCATGTGAAGCATTCATACCGCTTTATAAAAAGCCTTAGTAAAACCACACCTGGAATTCTGCATCCGGTTTTAGTCACCACATTACAAAAAAAGATATTGAGACTTTGGGGGGAAAAGTGCAAAGAAGAGCAACTGAGACGATTAAAAGCCTGGAGACTAAAACATATGAAGAACAGTTGCAGGAATTGGGTATGGCCAGCCTAGGAAAAAAACAGAAGGACTGGGGTGACAGTATTCCAATATTTAAGGGACTGTCACAAAGACGAAGGGGTCAACTTATTGTCCAAAGCACCTGAAGGCAGGAGAAGAAGCAACGGATGGAAACGAATCAAGGAGAGAAGCAACCTGGAATTAAGGAGAAACTTCCTAATAGTGAGGACAATTAACCAGTGGAACAACTTGCCTCCAGAAGTTGTGTGCGCTCCATACCTGGAGGTTTTTATTTATTCATTCATTCATTCATTCATTCATTCATTCATTCATTCATTCATTATATTTCTATACCGCCTTTCTCCCGTAGGACTCAAGGCAGTGTACAGTCAAGAAAAATATAGATACACAAACATCATAAAATTGCTAATTAAAATTATTACTTAGTTTGGTCAATTAAATAAAACCCAGAATTAGATAACATTAAAAAAAAAAAAAAGAAGAGATATTAAGAAGAGATTGGACAGCCACCTGTCTGAAATGGTATAGAGAAGAGGGGTGGACTAGAAGACCTCCAAAGTCCCTTCCAGCTCTATTCTGATTGAGTTTCAAAACTCCAATTGGCCTGGTGTCTATCCTTACAAGCGCACAATATTTAGGAGCTAATTTGCAAGCAGGGGTTTTATTCCTGTTCCAACTTTAACACAGGAATATTGTTATGTTTGGCGCTGTACCTGGAGCTTGGAGCGTGCGTGTGTGTGTGTGTGAGAGAGAGAGACTCACAATCCACTCGAGATCATTAATCTCAGCAAGGCTCAGTTTTTTTCCACCCCAATCCAAAAAGGCTTTTCAAACGCCTGCCAACGTATTTTGTAATACTAAGCTTCTATTAGCTGTGTTTTACTAAAGCATTAACCCAGACATATTTCTTATTTATAGAAGAGTCACTGCTTCCGCTGTGAGGCTTTAGTTTTATTGTTTAATTGTGAAGGGTTGGTAATTACTCAGAATTGTTCTAGTTAGTTGAACACAGTGGCGGGCAGGAGTGGCCGTTCCTGACTCACGAGGCTCTGCCAAACAAAATTATAGGCAATCACTTTATTGCTTTCAACCTGCCCAAATCTGGCCAAGTTGGTAGCATAGGATAAAAAAAAAAACAACAAAAAGATGGCGGGGGGGGGGATTAACAATATAAGCCACTGGTCTACCCTCTCCTTCTTTGGCACCAGGAAGGTTTCTAGCAAGGAGGCAACCCAGAGAAATGAAAAGAAGGTGAGGACTGATGTAGGAATAATGAGGCATCTTTCAAAATTGATTGACAACAGCAAGGTAGGAGGGTATTATATGGGGCTCCCCTTGAGGTGCACTCGGAGGCTCCAACTGGCGCAGAGTGCGGCCGCGCGGGTGGTTATGGGAGCGACGTGGAGTTCCCATGTAACACCTCTCCTGAGCGAGCTGCACTGGCTCTCAGTGGTCTTCCGAGTGCACTTCAAGGTTCTGGTTATCACCTTTAAAGCGCTCCATGGCTTAGGACCTGGTTATCTATGGGACCGCCTGCTACCACCAATAGCCTCCCACCGGCCAGTATGCTCCCATAGAGAGGGGCTCCTCCGGGTGCCGTCGGCCAAACAATATTGACTGGCGGCCCCCAGGGGGAGAGCCTTCTCTGTGGGGGCACCTGCAATCTGGAACGAGCTCCCCCCGGAGATACGGAGGATCCCGAATCTGCGCACCTTCCGTCGCGCGCTTAAGACTTTTTTATTTCATCAAGCTGGCCTGGCCTAAATCTTCTCCCCTTTTTAAATGTAAATTTTAATTTGTTGTTAAATTATGGGGTATTTTAAATTTGTTCAGCCAAATTATTTAATTTGTTTTTATTCTATTTTAAATTTTTGTATTTATGTGTTTTATCCTGTGGCTGTTCACCGCCCTGAGTCCTTCGGGAGTAGGGCGGTATAGAAATTTAATAAAATAAATAAATAAAATAAATAAATATTACCTGTGGACGGTCTCTGATTTAAAAAAATAAAGAAATAAAAAGAATCCTGTGTTTTCAGGTCTCTGTTATGGGACTTGAGTTCTAAAACATCAAGAGTTAATTTTCTGTATAGGGAAGGAAGGTTTATTGTGGATAAATTATGACTGGAACTGAGGCAAAGTTCTGGGTTCTGGTTTATGAAGGGGAGGGGAAAGGAGGGGAGGGGGGGATTAAACCAACCAACAAGGGTCTCTGAATGATTCAACAGCGGCAATAAAAGGTTCTCGCCTTCTAAATTAGAAGATCTTTTCTATGAATACGTGCTCAAGTCCCTCCCAAAGGTAAGCAGCCGTTTAAAATTCATTTTTTTTGAGACAACTGCTTGTAGTGTCAGAACAACAGAGTGGGAAGGGACCTTGGAGGTCTTCTAGTCCAACCCCTTCCTCAAGCAGGAGACCCTATAGTCATTCTGGACAAATGAGTGCCCAATCTCTTCTTATAAACCTCCATGGATAAGAGCAGCCACAATCTCTGAAGGCAAGATAAACAAATATTGTATGTTGTGCACACAGCCCTTAATCATTCTGCACTGCTCTCAATAATGATGGGACATTTGTTTTCAATTTGATTTGATAATCCTGTGTGTGTGGCTTCCTTTTTCTGATCTTCTCTGTGGTTTTCCTTCCAGAAACTTGCAGAACTGTTTGAATGGAAGACCAGGGGCTTCATCTCAAGCCCCCAGCTGCGAAGAGGCAGATCTAATCCAACCACCTGCTCAAGCAGGAAACCCTATGCCATTTCAGAAAGATATTTGTCCAGTCTCTTCTTAAAAATCTCCAGTGTTGGAGCATTCACAACTTCTGGAGGCAGGTTGTTCCACCGGTTAATTGTCCTCACTGTCAGGAAGTTTCTCCTTAATTCTAGGTTGCTTCTCTCCTTGATTACTTTCCATCCATTGCTTCTTGTTCTGAATTCAAGTGCTTTGGAGAATAGCTTGTCTCCCTCTTCTTTGGGGCAGCCCCTCAAATATTGGAACACTGTGATCATGTCACCCCTAGTCCTTCTTTTCATTAAACTAGACACATTCAATTCCTGCAACTGTTCTTCATATCATTAATTAATTAATTAATTCATTCATTCATTCATTTATTTAGTGGTTCGATTTATATGCTTTTAGCTTCCACCCCACTCCTAATCATCTTTGTTGCTCTTCTCTGCACTCCTTCTAGAGTCTCAACATCTATGCCGCCCGAGTCCCTTGGGAGTTGGGCGGCATAGAAATGTGATCAATTAAATTAAATTAAATTAAATCTATATCGTGGCGAACAAAACTGGATGCAAAATCTAACTGGGGTCCAAATCAATTAGACCTCCTGCAGAATGTGTATAGGTGCAATTTGCTTTAAGAAGAGCCTGGTAGCTCAGCAGACTAAAAGCATTGTGATTAACACCAGCTGTCTGCAATTACTGTAAGTTCGAATCTCACCAGGCTCAAGGTTGACTCAGCCTTCCATCCTTTCTAAGGTAGGTTAAATGAGGACCCAGTTTGTGGGGGCAATAAGTTGACTTTGTATAAGTATACAAAAGTATGAAGGCTATTGCTTAATGCATTGTATGCCGCCCCGAGTCTCCGGAGAAGGGCGGCATATAAATCAATTTTTTTTTTTTTTTAAAAAAAAGTGCTTTCAAGCAATTTCCAGCAGAAAGAACTTCGGTTGATCTGGGTTCTCTTTCAGAGAAATTTGAAAAAAGAGAGAAGCGGTCTATTTCCCTACGAAGACCGCGAAACTCCACTTTTAATTGGATTTAATTCCCCCCCCCCATTAGCAGCAATTATGAGCCCATCTTTCTGCGAAAGGTCGTAATTAAGGGAGACAAAAGCGTGGGTTTGGTGGAAAAAGAAAAACATTTAGGAAAGGAGGCGTTTGTTGTCTCAAAACACAAGCCAACCAAGGAAGCAAAGAGTTGAACTCATAAAGAGGTTTAGCTCCTTCAGGGTTCATATCACGGCGGTGACCGAGCTTCAAAGTGCTAAAATGCCCATTTTGAATTGTTTCACTCTTAAAAGCCGAACGTGCTTTTTGTTGGCAGACTGAGTAAAGTGGAATTAAAAACAAAAAAACAAAAAACCCGAAACAAATGATGGGGGGGGAAAAAGTTGTCACCTTTTCTGCAATCCTATCCCCTCTCTACCCCGCTCCCCGAAAAAACCTTCTTAAACAGATAAAGGGCTTTCCCCTTTTCTGTTCCCTACAGCCCCCCTGCCCACCCCAGTCACAGACACCAGATACTTTGGGGTAAAATAAGAAAACTCATTACATTTTGAAAAGGACTTTTGTTCTGATTTTTTAAAAGCATTTGGGTTCTCTTCCCGCCCGCCCCCCGCCGGAACACCCCCCCGAATATTGAATGGAGGCACCGCGTTACAAAAGATAACTTTGGCCAAACAGTCGGGTGGTGTTTGGTTCTCCTTGGTCCTAATCATTAAATTTCAACTTGGGGTCCCCAAAGTCTTCATTAACAACTCCTGAACCTGGCAGAAATGCTAGTCTGGGAATTCGGAGAAGGAGGAGAGAATGTCTGCTGTAAGGAGACGCTCACCGATCTCTGGTAGCCCACCAAGAGCCTTCTGTTGGTGCCAATTGATTGCAGGAACCAGGCTAGCCTTACCTACGTGGCTGGCCCCCTCCTCCCAACATTTTAGGATCACATTTACAAACACACACACACACACAGAGAGAGAGATCAGACTACTGACTGATTATAATCAAGCAAATAAATAGGAATATTTACTTATTTATTTTATTATCTATGTCCCAACTTTATTATTATTATTATTATTATTATTATTATTATTATTATTATTATTATTATTATTATTATTATTACAAATAACTCAAGGTGGTGAACAGATCCAACACACCTTCCTCCTCCTCTTTTCCCCACAACAACAACCCTGTGAGGTAGGGTGGGCTGAAAGAGAGGGACTGGCCCAAAGTTGGCTTTCGTGCCTAAGGCGGAACTAGAACTCATCGTCTCCTGGTGTTTGGCCCAAAGTCACCCTAACAGGCTTTCACGGCTAAGGCAAGACTAGAATTCCTGGTGATTAGTCCAAAGTCACCTCGCTGGCTTTTAAGGCGGGACTAGAACTCACAGTCTCTTGGTCATTGGCCCAACATCTCTCAACCAGTTTCCATGGCTAAGGTGAGACTAGAACTCACCGTCTCCTGGTGTTTGGTCCAAAGTCATCTAAGCTGGCTTTCATGCCTACGGCGGGACTAGAACTCACAGTCTCTTGGTCACTGGCCCAACATCTCCCAGCCAGTTTCCACGGCTAAGGTGAGACTAGAATTCACTGTCTCCTGGTGTTTGGTCCAAAGTCACCCAGCTAGCTTTCATGCCTAAGGCGGGACTAGAACTCACAGTCTCTTGGTCATTGGCCCAACGTCTCTCAACCAGTTTCCATGGCTAAGATGAGACTAGAACTCACCGTCTCCTGGTGTTTGGTCCAAAGTCATCTAGCTGGCTTTCATGCCTACGGCGGGACTAGAACTCACAGTCTCTTGGTCACTGGCCCAACATCTCCCAGCCAGTTTCCACGGCTAAGGTGAGACTAGAATTCACTGTCTCCTGGTGTTTGGTCCAAAGTCACCCAGCTAGCTTTCAGCCTAAGGCGGGACTAGAACTCACAGTCTCTTGGTCATTGGCCCAACATCTCCCAGCCAGTTTCCACAGCTAAGGTGAGACTAGAATTCACTGTCTCCTGGTGTTTGGTACTTAGTCACCCAGCTAGCTTTCATGCCTAAGGCAGGACTAGAATTCACAGTCTCTTGGTCATTGCCCCAACATCTCCCAGCCAGTTTCCACGGCTAAGGTGAGACTAGAACTCACCGTCTCCTGATTTCTAGCCTGGTGCCTTAACCACTAGGCGAAACTGATTACGAGCCCATGACACTGGAAAAACTTAAGCAAACTAAAATAAACATTGCCTTGTCAAATCGTACCTTGGGGATCAAAATGCAGGTGATTCCGCCTACCCAGAAGAGATCCATAAAAGGCACCCCATTTTGTAAAGGTTAACCCAGTTTAAGAAGTGGAGAGGCCATTATAACAAGACAACAAAACAAAACAAACAAAACAGATTACTGTCCATCTCACTTCATTGATGGCTACAAAGGGGCGACTGAGGCCCAAACCCCACCTGGGTTATTTATTAGTAGAAAAATCAAGCTTTTTTTTTCTGAGTCAAATGTCCCAGAAATTCAGTACATACAGCACCCACTTACGACATGCCCAAAGTCATATGAATCTCTAACACTACAGACTGACAACTTCTACTATTTTTTTTTAAAGACCCCCCCCCCAAAAAAAAAGAAAGAAAGAAAGAAAGAAAAACCTGGAAAGAAAAATAGCAGAAACAGAAGAGCAACATCGGGCTATTGTGAGTTACATTGTTAGTTCTCATCACAGAAACAATAACTTTGAGGAATAATCCCGTTAATGAAACACCAAAATTGGATTCCGTCTCCCTAATTAAATTAAATATGTCAGGTATCAAACTTCAGTGGGAACAATGAACTGGAGCCACACGGTTGCCTCCCAACATGGTCGTATAGAAATACGACGGATATTTAATTTCTCAGAATTAAAACAAAACAAAACAAAACAAAAACAAAACGTTAGCTGGATGCAAACTCACTAAGCCATAAAAACAGGTCAGGAGTAAAAAAAAAAAAAAGGGGGGGGGGAGAATTTATTTAACAGAGAAGAACCAGCAGAACCGCCAGCTAGATTTAAATAAAGGGTGCCGCTATGTCTGAACCCTTCCATGTGTTTAAAAGGGATTATTCTAGAACAATTTCATTTTTCTTCCATAGCATGGCAGAAGGCAAAAGGGACAGGAGGCATCATCGGTGCTTATTAATGAAATAGGCCTCTTCTCTTGAGCCACCTAGATTGGCAAAATAAAAAAATGAAGGGCCAGAGAAGAACGCGGCATGTTCTAGTTAGAAAGTATAACCCGAATGACCGTTTTTTTTTTCCATGTTAACCAAAAAAACCAGTCCTTGCATCCTTCTTAAGTTTCTTTAACTTAAGAAACTTAAATTTCTTTTGCAGAAAGGTGAATTTTGCTGTTCTTCTTTTTTTTTTTTCCTTTTACAGTTGGCTTCTGGTCCTCTCAAAAAAAAAAAAAGTTGGTTGGTTGGGTTTTTTTTTTTTTTTTTTTTTTGCAGGAGGGCTCAAGGAAAAGTCCATGAAAGAAATTTTCTCTTTTTTCAAACTATTTTTATCTGCTAAAAAGATCTTCCCTCAAAAGACATTCCAGTCCCCAAAAGCAAATTCAAGACTCCTGTTTGGATTGACCCACAGACAAGAGGTAGCAAGGAGCTATGGATGGAGTTATTAAGTTATAATTGGAAAATACAGACTTAATTAAAATTTTGCGGATGAAACCTCTACGTAGATTTATATGGAGGCAAGCCAGAGAGGAGAAATCATCAGAAGAATAAACAGTTTAGATTTTATACTCTGCTGAATAAGCTGGGGGCCTCAATAACAACCTTCCTGAGCTTCTAATCTGATTTTTCTAAATTAATAATAATAATAAAAAGAATACAGGAGCTGGAAAAGGAATATTTTGGGGAATAAACAACTAAAGAATGAAAATACCTACTACTACAATATACAGAATTGTATTGTGAGAATGCAGCATTGAAATATAATAAAATATGTTTTATTTAATACATATTTAATATAATGTAGTGTAACGTAATAATATAATGTAATGTATTGTAATTAAATGCAATATATCATACCATATCATATGTTATATAGAGACTTAATTATAATTTAATTTACTGTAATTACGTATCACTCCAAATTAATTAATGTATTGTATGTAATAAAATAACTACAATATCAATAGCAGTCTTTTCATCAATATATCAGGTTCTTTAAATTTTTCTAAAAACTCGTTAGGAGTAATAAACATGGCCATGGAATTTTACTGTAACAATATTGATCATAAAAGAGTTGACTAATCCAGAGATAAAACTTAAATTGACCTTGTCAAATATAATCTGGACAAAAGGGGAAAAAAATAACCAACAACTTCACAACAACCTTAGGGCAGCTTCTTGTGTGGGAAAAAGAAAGATATGTAGAGATAATGTAATATTTTTACTATAAAGCAGCACATGGACATATGTTTGGGAGATAATAGGAATTCTGTCTTAGATTTTCTGTAAGGACTGAAAGGAGTGCATTATAAGCATGACAACAATCAGTGAATATACTTTGAAATCAAGACTTTTTTTGATAGATGTTGATTAATGATATAGATACTCCCAAATGACATATTAACATTATTTTAACTATTAACAGGAAAGAGCAGAAATCTCTCTCCTGAGAGATGTGCTAAATTTACTCAAGAGTGCAGAAACTTGCATTGAAGTTTATAATATTATTGCAAAATGATGGACCAGAGATCACCCAAATTCCCCACGTGTTAGATGTTCATTGTTTATTTTCAGCTTGCTTTGTTACGTTTAACCTGGAGAAGCCAAGAGAATTTCTGGAGTCATTTTGAGCGTTTTGTATAGCACAACACAGCAGACGGGACAGCAAAAACCGAACTGCAAAAGTTCAAAAGCGATTGCTAATTTACCAAAGCAATCACAAGCCCAGGATTATTTTGAAAGTCGACGGTGATTTGATTTGATTTGATTTAATTTAATTTAAGTGCTACTTTTACATAGAAGTATAGCAATCAGAGGGAAATTTAATAATTTAAAAGCCAGCTACATGCAAAAACTCTTTCTACCTTATTTACGTGTAGTATCGAAACAATTTTTTCGGATTTTGAATAGATTGAATAGATCCGAATTTTTCAGATATGAATAGATTGTCAGAGAAGTTGTGGTTCGGAGTCTACCTAGTTGTACTGCAGTGTGAAAACTTTTCTCAGTTTTCGCAGTTTTAGAATGATGACACTTTTTTAAAAAAAGAGGGAAATATACAAAACAAAACACCTCTCTCTAAAATTGAATCCCAGCGGCGAAGTAAAAATTGATCTATATCAAAATTACACACTTTAGGGGACCGCTAAATGACCTAAATATTTATTATCGCAAGCAGAAAAAACAAACACTCTGTGGTTATAAAATTTGATTCCAGAGTTAAGTGTTCCATTTTTTTTCTCATGGCTGTAAGGAAAACCCCAAAGTAAACTAGATGATAGCTATATAACAACTACTTTGATTATCCTGTTCATTAAGCAACTGTTAATTACGCTTGGGTGTAGCATAATTTTGATTTCAGTGAACCGAATGCCATCGCAATATTGTATAACTGCGTTGCAAAAAATGCAGATGAAGCAAACGAGAAAGGAAAGTGTTACCGGGTAAAACCCAAAACACAGACTTTCTGATTTCTCGCTTAAATTAAATATATCACTCTCTCTATATATACATATACATATATATTATTTTACCAATAAAATGCATGTTCTTCGTTTAGGCAAATCTCTTCCCTTTCATAGGAAAAACATTCAGCAGATATTGTCCCTTTTGTGTCTGAATACCAAGAGGACTTTAATAGCACTGTTTTTAAAAGGGGTTGCCAGAGTATTTTTATACGTCGTTCAGGACAGTCAAACAAAATTTGAAGTTTTATATCCAATAGAAGAGAATGTTCTTCTAAGGGAAGGGAAGGAGCCTTGGTGGCGCAGCAGATTAATGTTAAAGAGCCTGTAGTACAGTGGACTAAAGCACTGTTAGTAACATCTGCTGCTTTCAATTACTGCAAGTTCAAATCTCACCAGGCTCAAGGTTGACTCAGCCTTCCATCCTTTCGAGGTAGGTGAAATGAGGACCCGGATTGTGGGGGCAATAAGCTGACTTTGTTTAATATACAAAAGTATGAAGGCTATTGCTTAACACATTGTAAGCCGCCCTGAGTCTCATGAGAAGGCGGCATATAAATTAAAGAAAAAAAAAAAATGCTTTAACTAGCACCAGCTGCCTGCAATTACTGCAAGTTCGAATCTCACCAGGCTCAAGGTTGACTCAGCCTTCCATCCTTTCGAGGTGGGTTAAAGTGAGGACCGGATTGTGGGGGCAATAAGCTGACTTTGTATAAAAAAGAACACCGCTTGGGGGGGGGGAAAGCCCTACTAAGCAGGTATATACAAAAGTATGAAGGCTATTACTTAACGCATTGTAAGCCGCCCTGAGTCTCCGGAGAAGGGCGGCATATAAATCGAACCAATAAATAAGCAATAAATAAATGTTTGTAACTCGGGGGTTGAAACGAGGGAGCCTTTGGTGTTCTTTGAGGTTGGTTGTTTGCTTGCAGACATGTCATTACCCAACTAGGTAAGCTGATGATGTTACCTAATTGGGTAATGAAAAGTCTGCAAACAAACAGCCGAGCTCGGAGAGCACCAAGGGCTCCGCCGAAGGTTTATATTCCCACCTTAGAAAGCGCTGCATTGATAGAAAGCATGCCACGAGGAAAGGGGGGGGGGAAACACACCCACCCCCTCTGTCTTTAGATGAGCGACAGTACTATTACCCATTGAAGGAAGACAAGCAAGGCTGAAAAACAACACTATCCAAAGCAATGGCACAAAGAAGATGGCTCGGTTGCTAATTATTCAGGCAACTGAATTTAATTACAGAGAGAACATTAAAACGCTTTCCAAAATTTGAGGGAAGGGGGAGGAGGGATGAAAGAGAGGAGAGAGAAAGAAAAGTGAGAAATATATATATATATATATATTAAAGGTAGAACATTCTAAAGGTATTGGTGTTGCAGCACTGCCCCCTGCTGGTACAAGAAGACCGCTTTCAATCACACAAAACGAGACAAGAAAATGTAGAATAACAGAGTTGGAAGGGACCTTGGAGGTCTTCTAGTCCAACCCCCTGCTCGGGCAGGAAACCCGACACCACTTCAGACAAATGGTTATCCAACATCTTCTTTAAAACTTCCAGTGTTGGAGCATTCACAACTTCTGCAGGCAAGTTGTTCCACTGATTAATTGTTTTGTCAGGAAATTTCTCCTTAGTTCTAGGTTGCTTCTCTCCTTGATTAGTTTCCATCCATTGCTTCTTGTCCTGCCTTCAGATGCTTTGAAGAATAGCTTGACTCCCTCTTCTCTGGGGCAGCCCCTGAGATATTGGAACAGTACTATCATGTCCCCTTAGTCCTTCTCTTCATTAAACTAGACATACCCAGTTCCTGCAACCGTTCTTCCTATGTTTTAGCCTCCAGTCCCCTAATCATCTTTGTTGCTCTTCTCTGCACTCTTTCTAGAGTCTCAACATCTTGTTGAGTCTCAACAAGTGTCTCCCCCGAGTCCTCTTCAGTCACCAGGGGCAGATCCAGTCCTTCCACCTAACCATCAAACTACCTGGTGGGTTGCAAGTTCACTATGGGCTTGCAACATGGATCTGTTGAGGATGTCCAACCTTCACCCAGCACCTAGAAGCCTTGATCAAGATTCAGCATCTCCTCACTGCCTTGATTGATTGATTGATTGATTGATTGATTGATTCGATTTATATGCCGCCCTTTTCCGGAGACTCAGGGCGGCTTACAATGCATTGAATGAAACACATCTGTTTCCTCTTCAGAAAATTTTTTGGGGCCAACCTTAACAGGGCTGATGCTGTGCCCCCCCCCTCCAGACAGAGGGGGTTCATATGTAACTCTAATTCCTGTGCAGGCAACCTCTGGCCTTCCAACTCGCATTACCGACACACACATCCCTTCCCTCCCCAGCCATGATGACTAGGGTGCTACAACTACACTTCGGCAACGTATCTATTTATTGCAATGTGCAAAACCCAGCAACATCAAGAAAGCAGAGGAAGGCGGTATATTGAAATTAAGAAAAGTCTAAAGATAGGGGATATTACTATATTGTTCATTTTCCTCAACCTTCGAATAACTGTGCATTTCAGCCGACTCAGGAACATGGTGGCCAATTTACATGTTGGGAAATTCTCTTACCCCCATTTGGGTAAGTAGCTTCAAAATTACATTCTCCCCCAATCCCCCGTGATAAATTTTTGCAAGTTTGCATTAAGGAAAGCCATCGAATATTTGCTTTGATAACTAGGAGAATTTTACAAATTTTACAAATTAATATTCATGTTCCCCTATGAAAACATTTAGAGAAAAAGAGCTGATTCCAATATACTAAGAAAAAAAAATGCTAAGAAAAAAAGAATTCAAAAATGAAATTCCGGTGCAAGTCCACAATCCAAAGTGTCTAATTCATTTGAATTCAGAAAAAGGAGCACTAACACCCACACTCTGCCAATGTATTTCAAAGTCTGTCATGAGAACAGATAAAATTGTATAGACAGCAGAGAGCAAAAAGCAAATTTGCTGGACTTAATTTTTTTTAAATTAGATTTTTATCTACCCCGTACAATTCATTCCGAAATCTAACAATCATGAAATGCAAGAAGATACAACGGAAGCCACCCCAAAAGTTTCTGAAGCTCGACCTCCGGGCCGCTAAAAGCTTTATTAACAATTTCCTGGTTTCCTACAGATTGTCACTCATTGCTGGTTTTATTCTTTTAAATTTCTTGCAGGTTTATCCTACATTTCTTAAGGAAACACCTTGGTTACCTCTCCTTTCAAAAATCTGTGAGACAGATAAAGGTTGAGAGCTAAATGATCCAAATTCATACATTTATTTTTAATAGTCACCATGAGTTTGGTGGGGGCATATTAATTGATTGATTGATTGGTTGGTTGGTTGATTGATCGATCGATTAAATTGTACAGGCTCCCTTTTTCCCAAATACAAGCACACCCACACTCTGGTCTATAAGGCAATTATCAGACAAAACTTTTCAAGCTTCAAAAATCTAGTGTTGTTATTAGAAAAAATAAAATTTGAGATTAAAAGTATTTAGGCATCTCAGACTTCAGCACCCTTCCGCAGGAAATCAAGAGCAGACTTGGCTGCCAACAATAAGCAAAGTGGTAAAATCATTTGCTTATTCGGGCTGCCGATTATGCATTTATATGAAAAACACGGAATTTGTTTGAACCGCCTCCAAACCCAAGCTAAATTCAACGGAGGGAATTCCGATTTTATTAATGAAGTACAGTGTGCCATTAAGGCTAACGCAACCAGAAAGACTCGATGGGATTTCTAAGAGGAAAAATCAAGGAGGAAAATGGATGGAAATAGTAAAACCAAGAAACTGTATCGGTAAAAATTACGGTGGGATGATAAGTATCAATATAACATTTTCCGAGCGACTTTTTCAGCTCAGAAACAGCCAACAGTTACACCTTAGTTCCAAATTCTACGACATGAATGTTCACTGTGTCGCACAATTAACTTTTGATAAGTTATCCAGTAACACATTTAACTATGAAATTACGTAACATGAAATTACGTTCTAGTTATCTAGGGAAAAATAGCTTTAAAAGACTAAAGGCTACTAGTTTCGGGATAATGATGATACAATTATTAAGAGATAAGTCGGTTTCAAAGAAGCAGTTCACATTTGCACACCAGAAAACTAAAAAAGTAGAGTTAACAAGCTTTTCCATAGTCATCATTCAACAAGGCACTTCGCGTCACATTCTTTCTGAATGTCACAAAGCAGCCTCTTGATTGACAGCCCAATGCAGAGAAATTTGTTTTGAATTCCTTCCAAAGAATTCTGTATTATAAAGGTTGTTCTCGATGTAAGGAGCACAATTGAGCCTGAAATTTTGGTTGCTGAATAAGACACTTGTTAAGTGAATTTTGTATGATCTTATGATCTTACTTGCCATAGTTGGCAAGAAAGGGAATCACTGTAGCTGTTAAGTTAGTTAAATTAGTTGTTAAGTGAATCTGGTTTCTCTGTTGACTTTGCTTGTCAGGTGGTCGCAAAAGGGGATGGCGTGACCTCAGGACACTGTGACTGTCATAAATATGAGTCAGTTGCCAAGGGACTGAATTTTGATGACAAGACCATGGGGATGCCAGAACGGTCGTAAGTGTGAAGAACGGTCATAAGTCACTTTTTTCAGTGCTGTTGTAACTTTGAACGGTCACTAAACGAACTGTTGTAAATCAAGGATTACCTGTCATTTTAGTCTGCCCTTTACTGAGCTGAAAAAAGCTGAAAGTTGATGCTTTTTTCCTTCTGCCTGTATCTACCCCCTTCTTCCCCTTCCCCTAGCTTTATTTTCATTTGTACTTCATATTATGACAACTGTAAAAAAAAAAAATTCTTAATTCAAGAAAATTCTTAATTCAAAAATTCTTAATTCTTTTTTAACACTGCTTTGGCTAGTTGGCAGTGTTTGCAAGGCTCAAAGGACAAAAAAGGTAAATCAATTTTTTTTAAAAAAAAGAAATTCTTCTTCAGTCCTATCTACATATTCTCATCAAGTATGCTATTATTTTTGTGACATAAATGGCTTTCAAGGGCAAAGCTCCCCCAAAGCCTGTTCCTTGGTAAAATATCTATCAGCTTTCTGCTTTCATTTGCATGCTGCTATCTTTTGAAAGAGGCATTTTTGATGGCAAGAGACCTGCACCTTTTGACAAATGTTTTGAGATCTGCAGTTCTCACGGACATCATCGTTAACCTCACCAAATGTATCGGCTACATCGAGTAGAAATATTATGCCCCGCGAGTCTGAAAAACTGAAACAGGATTGATTTCTGTCAGACGCTAAACGGAGGAAAACGACACTCCAACCGGTGTGATATTAAGTGTAAATCGTTTCAGAGTCTACAGTACAGAACTGGTAATTCCAGATTAGCTGAAGAAAATAGCTACTCAGAAAACTGTACGAGAGTCCACCTACCCGTTTTTCCATCTTGAGACCAAAAAAAAAAAAAAAGAGCAGTAACAATAACCTTACTTTACAGAAATTTAAGGTTGCTGTACAAATATTATGTACGGGGGTGTGGAGGGCTGCAGGCCAGTCAGATCAATATACAAGTTATGTGAAGGCTACTCATTGCTGGGAGAGATTTGAGAACTACTAGCAACTAGAGGTAAAACCCCATTCGGTAGGATACTAATGTTTAACTGCCTCTTAGTAAATTCCTCCAAGAACTTGAACAGACTTATGACCTACCTTAATCATTCTTGCTTAATTTAAACAGGGCAACCAGAATAGATGTCCATAGCAGTGCTGACATTTGTCCTGTTGTGGACCCAACAATTATCACAGCAAATAAAGGATTTTCCGTTCAGGTTTTAATCTTAAAGGCGCCATAATGGAGTGTCATTGTTTCTTAAAATTTATAAATGTCTGGGATTTATTTATTTTTTTAATTTGGAAACCGCTTCTGGACTTTTTGCTCGAGACTGAGAGATTAAAAAATGGAAGTTGGATTTTAGGTTTTGAGAATGATTTTGTAGTTACAGAAATGTTGTGAAATGTAAAACAAGATGGTTGTATTATTTTTGTAATTCAGTGCATTGAAGGAAGTTGGAAGCCATGACTTTTTCTTCTCTCTTTGCACTTTTCCGTCTTCTTAGTTTTCTAACTTTTGTTTCTTCTATATTTTATGTTGTAGTGCAACTTCATAAAAAACATAAAAATATAAAAATTGACAAACTAAATTTTCTGCGTTAGAGCCTAAATCACAAAGATTGGGTCCACCCGTGTCCTATGACACAGATTTTGGCTCTTAGTTAATTTCTATAAGTTCGAAGGAAAAATAAATTAAAATGGTCATAAAATAATTTTAGTTCCCTACTGTAACTAGAAGGAAGAAGGAAATAAATAGTCAAAAGATTTAAGGAGTAAAGGTTAGTAAGAAGATATCGCAGTAGATGTGAAGGGAAAAAAATAAAATAAAAAAACAGAAAAGTTTGATAGCTTGTAATTATGAATAATGAGCCAAAGACATCTCTGTTGAAAAATGAAAGGTCAGTTTACATTTTAATATTTGTAGATTTCCTTTAGATGTCCATAGAAAGTCAGAAAAAAAGAGTACCTAATTTTGTATTTGTAATGAAAGTCAAATACTTTAAATAAACACACAAAAAATTCTCTTCCTTCTAAAAAAGAAAAAAATAGTTCTACTTGTTAAGTGGAAAAAAATGTTAAGATACCCTAGAAGTCAGCAAACATGATTTAATTCAGATTAGGAGGGAAAAAAAATCTGCGGTAATATTCTCATAAAAAATATTCCATAAAGACTGGAAAGTTTTTTTTAATGCTTTTAAATACGCTAAACCTAATTCAGAAAGAACACTGTAATGGAAAAATTGCCAGGAAAAACAATGATCTTGCCCATGGGTATTTTTTAAAGCATTTATTTATTGAAATGATATCTTTTCTATCCGCGCAAAATGGCTAATGACAATATACATTAAAAATAGACACTGCAAGTAGGCTCTTTGCAGATGGAAGGATTAGAAATGGCATTTATCTGATCTCCTTTGCAAGTTCTGAAGAACAGCCACTGAAAAAGGTATATTTTCACCAAATCCCTATCCAGGGGTTGAAAGACCAGGAGAAAATCTTAAAGTCCAGGCCGACTAGAGGTGGTATTCAGCCGGTTCGTACCGGTTCAGGTGAACCGGTTGCAGTGACTGCGGGTGGGCCTGCCCACCTGCCCCGGCGTAATGCCGTTCTATTTAGCTATGTTTTCGAGGCCGGGTGCATGCACGGAAGGTGCACACGTGAGCAAAGCACATGCGCGGAAAGCCGGGCGCATATGTGGAAGGTACGTGTGCACGAAGGAAGCGTGTGCGCACGGGGCGAACCGGTGGTAAGAATATTGGAAACCCACCGCTGAGGCCGACCAATATGAAGGTCAATAAGGAAGAATATGTAACCCTAAACCATGCAAGCTTCTGTAGGTCGTAAAATTAGTTTATAAAGAAAATATTCTTTATAAGTACGGTATATACTTATACCATACTTATATATATTCTTTACAAGTACGGTACCGCACTATCAAATTGCACCATACAATCTGTGATTGGCCAAAGTTTTTCAAACATAGCCCAGACCTATACTACCGATAGTCCTCAACTTATAACCATTCATTTAGCAACAGTCTGAAGTGATCTGTCTTCGCATTTACAACCACTGTCACGTGATCACAGTTTGAGAACCCGCGTGCATTTACGATGGTTGTAGCATGGCAGGGTCATGTGGTCGCTCATTTTGTGACCTTCCCAGCTTCCAATGAGCAAAATCTATAGAGGAAGCTGGATTCGCATAATGCCAGTGTGATTTGCTTGATAACCATGGCAAAAAAAGGCCTACAATTGGGCACACCTCACTTATCAACTGCAAGTCCCAGTTGTGTCATAAATTAAAGACTATCTCTACTGTAATCCAAAGAATTAATTAAACTGTGGCCCATGCAGGCAGATTTAACATGTTCAGGAACAGCTAGTCTTGCGTAATATATTCACCTAAACTACGCAGGTATTTTCCAATCCAATTAATATAAAACTGGGTACCTCAGGACAGGAGGTATTTTAAATCAACTGGGTCAACTAACTCTGATCCAATTTTCCCACTCTAGAGGCCTTCCACAGAATCGTGTGACCTTATGCCAAGAAAACCTTCCTGGACCTCAATATTTGAGGGGCTGCTATAAAGAAGAACGGGTCAATCTATTCTCCAAAGCACCTGAAGGCAGGACAAGAAGCAATAGGTGGAAACTGATCAAGGAGAAAAACAACTTAGAACTAAGGAGAAATTTCCTGACCATTAGAACAATTAACCAGTGGAACAACTTGCCTCCAGAAGTTGTGAATATTCCAACACTGGAAGTTTTTAAGAAGAGATTGGACAACCATTTGTCTGGAATTGTACAGGCCCTATACAATACTATATAGGGTTTCCTGCCTGAGCAGGGGGTTGGACTAGAAGACCTCCATATTATATTATAGAATATTATAGAATATGGAATAAATGGTATAATTGGCTTAAGAATAACAATAAAGAATAAGAATGCCCTTAAAACTTTCTTTTTTCAGCAAGCCGGGCTGGCCTAACACTTTTTAAAATGTTTTTAAATTGGTTTGTCATTGCTTTTAATTATGGGGCCATATATATATATATATATATATATCTTTTTAATTGTATTTTAATGTTTGTAGTTTATGTTTTTACTTTGGCTGTACACTGCCCTGAATCCTCAGGGAGAAGGGCGGTATATAAATTCCACATAAAATAAAAATAAAACTATTAGGAGAGAAAAATAGAAGTACAAAATAGAGATGTATCATATGTGTGGAGTGGAATACAAATGTTTATAATATGAAGGTAGAAATGTATAATAGTAAAGAGTTAACTAAAATGTACAGTTCTCTACAGGGGGAAAAGGAAAAAAAAAGAGGGGGGGAAAGGAAAAGGAGGGGAAGAAGATGGAGTAATAGATTAAGATAAAGGGAAAGAAGAATAAAGTAATAACTGAAAGACCACTAAGAAACAATACTTAAATATGATAAGTTATTTATATGTTGTATGTTGTGTAAATAAAATTACAAATTAAAAAAAAAAGACCTCCAAAGTCCCTTCCAACTCTGTTATTTGCAGAAAATCTCAACCTACTAGGCCAGTGTCTCTCAACCTTAGCTCCTTTAAGCTATTATGAACTGCCTAGCTGGGGAATTCTGGGAGTTGAAGTCCATACAGGTTAGAGTTGTCAAGGTTGGAAACACAATGTACTAACTAGGGTGACTGATTGATCCATCCTAATACAGATAGTCCTCGATTTACAACAGTTCACTTAGTGACCATTCAAAGTTACAACAGCACTGGGAAAAAAGTGACTTACGACTGTTTTTCACAGTTACAACCTTTGCAGCATCCCTATGACGTTGATCAAAATTCAGATGCTTGGCCACTGGTTCATACTTATGACCGGTGCAATGTCCCGGGGTCATGTGATTACTTTTTGCAACCTTCTGACAAAGTCAATGGGGGAAGCCACATTCACTTCACAACCAGGTTACTAACTTATCAACTGCAGCGATTCACTTAATAACTGTGGCAAGAAAGGTCATAAAATGGGGCAAAACTCACTTAACAAATTCTCACTTAACAACATAAATTTTGGGCTCGATTGTGGTCATATGTTGAGGACTACCTGTGTACTACAGGAAATTCATACTGTACAAAGCATGGGAATCCTTGAGAAGTGCCCTTTTATGGAAAATTAGATGTTGAGTTTTGACTTAATGTATCGCATTTTATAATCTTACTTGGTGATTTAGCTTGGTATTTTTAGGTTAAAGGCCAGTAAGGACTTTCGGTTTTGTTTTTACAATTGGTAAGATATATTTTATGATATTTTAAAAGTGACTGATGATATTCTAGATAATAGCAGTGTTAGTAATATTTTAGACATTTCTAAATATACTCTATATTTCTTTATCTACCTGAATCTCGTTGTTTTATTTTTATACTTTTGTATGTTTAATTTTTTTAAAAAAGCCAAAAATTGGCATCAGGATTTTATTTTCCTGGATTTTGTTTAAACCGATATATAGGGCTTGTATTTTATTGATTGCTAGCATAATTTGAACTGAATAAAAAAGGACGTGCTATATTGTAAGTTTCAATAATGTAGTATTTAATATAGCATAGTCAAAAGTACTCATCATGTGGTTGAGAGAAAAATTCTAAGCAATTATTGAATACACCGGGGAAAAGATTAATTATCAGGTTTTGACAGTTCTGAAAACATGACTACAGAATTTCTGAAATTCTGAGTAAACTGATTTTCATTTTAAATCATGAATGGAACAGAGACTTTGAGATAAGTGAAGTACACAGTGAAGTCAAAGGATGACTACAGTTTTCTGAGGATGCCAATTTTTGACTCAAGGGATACACAAAGAAATGAAAAGCAAACCCCAGTGGTAAAACAAGCCAACAAATGCGATTTGGGATAATATTGTTAGCTTAAACACATCTGCAATCTGCTGCCTTTCAGATGGGTCCAATTCCTTATTTTTTCCACATAACTTTATGAAGTATTGCAAGCAGTATATATAAAAGCTTACACAAATTACAAAAAATAGAGGGATAGAAATAAAAAATAAAGATATATAGTGAAGGAAAAAAATATAAAAGAATGGATAAGAAAAATGTTTTTTTAAAAAAACGCGCTCCCCTCTTCATCTCAACAAGTATAAACAATTTTTAACTGATCACTTGCTCTTAAAATGCATCAAACAATTCTCTTCATCCTCTATCATGTCCTTTTATCTATAAACAAATCCTTAAATCCAAGTCATTCAATTCTGGTCAGCAAAAAGTCCATTAAAGGTTACCAGACATAGCATCATCTGTTTCAACCTTGATCAAATAAACTGACTTTATATTCCTACCCACTACTTTTTAACGATCAATCTTTTCTCATGGCTAAGAGGGCCTTTGTGTGACTGCGAGTTGTGGTCTGCTTTTCAGGACTACACGCACATTCACTCACACCCTAATCCCTTTCCATCTTGATTACTGCAATGTGCCCTAAAATATCCAAAAGGTTGAAAATGCGGCAATTCACATGGTTCTGTGCTAGACTACATTTGCACATGTCACCTCTCATGCAGCTGCTGCTTTGGCTGCCAATTTGCTTCCGTGTCCAAGTAAAAGTGCTGGTTGTCACCTTTAAAGCCTTACATGATTTAATGTCAGGTTATTCGAAGGACTATCTTTTCCCAGTTACTCCAGTTGACCTCCGCAAAGCGGGGAGATATGTTATGGGTCCCCTCTCTTAAGGAGGGAGGTCCATCTACTGGGACCAAGAAGAACGGTCTTCTCTGTGGTGGCTCCCTCCCTGTGGAACATCATCCCTGCAGAGATAAGATTGGCCCCCACCTTGGTACTTTTTCTAAAGGCCCTGAAGACAGAAGTTTTGCCAGCAGGCCTGGGGACTGCAGGGTGATACGGAGCCCATCAAGGGGTTGGTTTGACTGCTGTCATTTGTAGGGAGGTGGGGTTACTGGGTTTTGTGTTTAGGATTTTACTTCTGTAAGCTGCCCAGAGTCACTGTGATCTGGGCGGCCAAATCAATTTTCCTAAATAATAAATAAATGAATCTTTAATCCCTTCAAATAATGTTCTATAACTGGATTTCCTCTTCCTTCCTTCCTTCTTCCTTTTCTTCCTCCCTCCCTCCCCTCTTCTTTCTCTCTCTCTCTTTCTTCCTTCTTTCTTCCCTCTTTTTTTCTTTCCCTCTTTTTTCCTCCCCTCCATCTGTTCTCCCTTTTTCCCGTTTTCTTTCTTTCTTTCTTTTCCTTTTCTCCCCCCCGCCCCTACACCTTATCACTAAATCTTTCACAGATCTCTTTTGTAGATCTCCTACAGGAAAATTAACCAAGGCAATCCTCTGGTTGGCTGGCTGCATGTCCCCTTTAATTATTAAAACATCAGATGATTTCATTTGTACACCTAAGATTTCATCTTTCTCAAAATCATTCCTATAGCCTGTCATTTTAAAATCCACATCCAGATCCATTTCAGTCTCAAATGTGTTCCCCTTCTGCAGCAACATTCACAGAGCCCATCTATGATAACAGACGTTCCTGATATTAACTTCTGAGTCCATTATTCACATCAAGGAATGTCTCTTTCGGTACATTCGATGTACCGATATTCCATTTTGCTGTTAAAAAGTTAAATGAGTCTTCGCCTTTAATTGTAATCTTCACTTCCTTTAAGCTCCCTCTAGCGTCCAACCTTTAAAGTCCCACCATATTATATATTTATATATATACCGATATATATATATATATATATATATATATATATATATATATATATATATATATATATATATATATATATATATATATATGTTTTCTTTTCTTTTCTTTTTGTAGGCCTTTATGTGTATTTCTCTTTAGCCAGGTTCTTCCTATGTAAACCAAGATTTTTATGCAGCCCTAGTTCAGTGAAATCCCAATCCACTAGTTTCTAGGTTTTTTTTCCCCTTTTTTCTTTTCCAGCAGCCAGCAAGCTCCCTGCTGCCCATTGGGAGACTAAGGAGACTAAGATAGATCTATTTCGGATTTATAAGCCCTCATCAGTTAGCCACACCTTCATCCCATGTATCCTCCCTGTAAAGGTACAGTATTTCTTTTCTTCTTTTCTTCTTTTCTTCTTTTTTTTTCTTTTTTTTCCTTTCCTTTCTTCCTTCCTTCCTTCTTTTCTTCTTTTCTTTTTTTTCTTTTCTTTTTTTTTCTTTTCTGTTGTATATATATTGGGATTCAAAGCACGAGCTGTTTTACCATGGGAAGGATTCATTCAATTAATTTGAAAAAATCCCATTTCAAGTCAATCTAGAGCCTTAATCCATTTGTAACTTTCCAAAACAACATTCTAATCACCCTTTTGCCATTTATTCCCCCAAAATCACAAAGTCCTTAAAGTTGTGTTTAACGTTTTGTTTGTTAAGGACTGAAGGAAATTCACCCATGAATGGCATCGAACTTGCTGTTCGGAAGGTTCTTCACATTTCAAAAGCAGTTTTAAAAAAGAAAAAGAAAGAAAAGTAACTCAGAAAGTGATTAAGAAATGAAGCTTGGCCGAGTTTTCTTTTCCATATAAGGTACAAGGTTCCATATAAGGTTTGTGGGCACAAATGAAATTGATCGACTCCCAGCTGCTCTACTGTACCAGCCGAGCGGTTCTTGCGGTCTACTCATGAGGAGCAAGTGTCTGGAGCACAAGTAGTCCTCAACTTACAACGGTTTGTTTAGCGACTGTTCAAAGTTGCAACGGCACTGGAAAAAAGGGACTCGTGACCGGGTGTTTTTTTTTTTTGATGCTTATGTTGCAACATCCTCAAGGTCCAGTAATCAAAATTCAGACGCTTCGCAACTGGCTCGTAATTTATGACCGTTGCAGTGTGTCCCGGAGTCACGTGGTCCCCTTTTGCGTCCTTCTGACAAGCAAAGTCGACGGGGGAGATGGATTCACTTAACGACCGGGTTACTGACTTAACAACTGCAGTGATTCAACTGAACAACTGTGGCAAGAAAAGTCATAAAACGGGGCAAAATTCACTTAACTGCCTCGCTTAGCGGCAGAAATTTTGGATTCCATTGTGATCGTAAATCGAGGACTATCTGTACATGTGGATAATCCCATGATCTCTCCTTTCTGTGGAGAGATTTTACTGTCCTCTTGTTGACAATTTCAGCCCTTAATGCTATCTCTGCTTTTTTTAGAGATGTCTAGTTTGCGGTATTCTCACCAGAAGTTCCCAATGAGTTCAGTTCCAAGAATTTTCTAGTAGCATAACTGTTTTGATCACGATAAGTCACTAATTCTAGGAGCTGAAATATAACAAATCTCGAGAGCACCAGACTGGGGAAAACTGATTGAAATCATCCACCCACAGGATACTCAAATGATGAAACATGTACGTAACTTTCTTCAAATTTTAAGCCCTAGTTTAGAACCAGTTAAGTCTCAACAAGGAATTTAATAAGTCATAATTAACACTCAATGTATTTATTATTGATTTATTTGCAAAAGATTACATTGTGAGCTGCTATGATTATAAAAGTTGAAAGAAGGCGCAATGTTTATTCGATATTTATGTATTTATTTGGTGTATGGTGTATGGATTATCAACTTATTTGATAAGTATAGTATTCTTTTTAATTCACCAAATGTGATGCTACTATTTATTATTTAAATCGTAGTGGCAACATATGTTGATGTCAGAAGATATATATAGATATAGAGTCAGAAGATATATATATATATAAATTAAAAAAATAAAAAACCACTTCTGGAAAGTGCTTAAATATATAAGCACTATCCAGAAGTGGGTTTTTTTATTACACACACACAGTGTAATAAAAAAAAAAAAGAATATATATATTCTTTTTTTAAACAATTTTTTAATTATTTTTTAAAAAAATTATACACATCATTGTGTGAATGGCGTGATGTTTGAGTATCATACATTTCAATACATATAAACATATTCCTAATTATTACATTACATTTTCCATATTATTTCATATTATTTACTCCTACCTTTTACACATTTTAATTTTCATATAAATATTAACTTGTATGCAAAATAACATTTAAACCAATGTGCTTTAGCATCCATATTATCTTCCGTTATAGTTTCAATAGTATAACCCTCAACCCTATATATTCTGACATCAAGATATGCTGCCACTACAATTTAAATAATAAATAGTAGCATTATATAGTAGTGTGTGTGTTTAAGTATTTATACACACACAGACATCTGTCTGTCTGTCCATCTACCTACCTATAAACTCCACTTCTGGAAAATGCTACCATTTGGCAAACGATAGCTTTTTTTCCCACCCGTGTAAAAGCCCTTTTTAAAAAATTGCACAGTTGTCGGCATTATAGTTTTATGATCTCTTGACACTGAAATAAAAGCTTCTTTTAACCAGCGGCTTTCAAGTTCCCCATTCAAAACCCAGCATTTGGTTGCTGTCCTTGCTTTCTATTTCATTTGCAATAGGATACCAAGCAACTTAACTAAGGAGTTTTGGCCACTGACCAGCTGCCTGCTGTGACGGACTCCAGGCGGCGGTAACCTTGTATTGGAGACCAAACCCTTTTAAACAGTGTCGCCCTCTCCTTTAAAGTTAATCTGAAATATTTTGGGCCGGAGAGGAAATGAAAGGTGAGTTTCGCTCCCTTCCTATGGCACTAAGACTTCCTGAGGTAAAACTTCGGCTTTAAATCTACTATTTCCTAGTTGCAATTCCCAATTGAGTCTGTCAGAGAGAAGCACAGTGTGCCAGATACGTGGGGAAAAAAACAAAATAAAACAATCTAACCATCTGCTCAAGTATAAATGTGTTTTTTTTTTTTTTTAAAAAAGATATTCTTGCATGCTGCTTTTCTCCTAAAATAAGCCGGAACCCCAGTATTTTAAATTGCAAAGGTAGCTTGATAAAGAAAAAGAAAAAAAAAATCAACCTACAATTTGATATTATATAATGGAACTTCAATTATTTATTAAACACCCTCACACAACACAATGCTATATAGATGGTGGCCAGGAAACCTCCAGCATACCTGAAAACCAAGTAGCATATGAAATCCTTGGTTACTAATTCCTGCTTACTAAGGGTTTGCTCTGGAAAGTCTTATTTATAACGTGATTCGGGGGGGGGGGGTTAACAAAAAAGCACTAGGAATAGCGGTACGATTTGCCTACCGCTTCACAATGCCTGTCTAAGCGGTTTACAGAGTCAGCCTATTGCCCCCAACAACAAACGAGTCCTCGTTTTATTTTACCGACCTCGGAAGGATGGAAGGCTGAGTCAACTTTGAGCAGGTCAGAATCGAACTGCTGACAGTCGGCAGAATCAGCCTGCAATACTGCATTCTAACCACTGAGCTACCACAGTTCTTACAATTAAAAGTTAAATAATATTAAAAAAAAAAAAAACAATAACCACACAAGTATTAAAAAAATCATACAGATAATCCTTAGTCCTTTAGCGACTAAGTTATGATGGTCGCCCCCCCCTGCCCCCAGTTATAACGGCACTGGAAAAAAGTGACTTATGATCAATTTTCACATTTATGACCACTGCAGCATTCCCACGGTCACGTGACCAAAATTTGGATGCTTGGCAACTGACTCGTACTTACGACGGTTGCAGTCTCCCGGGGTCAAGTGATCCCCTTTTGCGACCTTCTGACAAGCAAAGTCAACAGGGAAGCCAGATTCACTTAACAACTATGTTGCTAACTTAACAACGGCAAGGGATTCGCTTAACAACCGTAGCAAGAAAGGTCGCAAATGGGGCCAAACTCACTCAACGAATATATTCCTTAGCGACGGAAATTCTGGGCTCAATTAGGTAAGTCGAGGATTAGCTGTCCATATAAAGGAAGGTGGTTTTTTTTTTTTTGAGGGAGACCCTTTTTCTTCATAAAGTTGATTTTATTTAAATGAAATGCTGCAAAAAAATGTTTAGGTTGCTACTTTAGATTGTTACAGTTATTTAACAAGGAGCAGGAGGTGTATATAATATTATACACTATAACAGCGATGGCTAACTTTTTTGCTGCCACGTGCCAAAAGTGGGGGGAGCGTGGGGGGGTTGTGCGCATGCGTGCCCCCACCCATAATTCAATGCGCCCCACCCCCCTGCGCATGCATGTGTGACCCCCCCATGCTCCCCCCACTTTTGGCACGTGATGGCACGGTGGGCCCGGTAGTTCCATTTTTTGCCCTCCCCAGGCTCCAAAGGCTTTCTAGGAGCCTGGGGAGGGCGAAAATAGCCTTCCCCACCCCCCGGAGGCCCTCTGGAGACCAGAAACAGCCCATTTTTCAACGTCCGGTGGGCTTGGAAGGCCGGAAAATCAGGTGGTCGGCACGCAGATGCGCCCTGGAGCTGGGCTAGGGCAACGCTCACGTGCCCACAGATATGGCACCGCGTGCCACATGTGGCACGCGTGCCATAGGTTCGCCATCACGGCACTATAATATTCTTTTCCCTTCTTTTTTCCTTTCTCTTTGCCAGGAAATCACATAAGCTGTGGGATCTCTGATGTAATATATACAGCAATGGGATTGAAGAGGAGACCAGGTGAGGTTTCCCATCTGGGAAAGAAATGGCGGATGGAGTAACAACCAAGCAACAACGCTAAGGCGGAACATGCCAGGGCCACAGTCTGCGGTCTCCATTCGGGGAAAAGAGATTTGAGATTTTTTTCATTTTATAAGCTCATCAGCCCAACCGCTACAGCATCTTTAAAAGAACCTCGCGTAGGAAAAGATACAGGAAAAGATAAATGTTCTGGACGATCACAAGATAGTGCTGGTTTAGCCCGAGTTGTAAACAAGTGTGAGGCAAGAAAGTTCCAAGTTGCACAAAAAACACACAATGACGAAGCTCCTACGGGCCATAAAGCTTGTACAGCAAGACACAATGCAAATAAACGATTCTGTTGCAAATATTTCTAGCTAAACTTGTTAGCGGTTCCAAAGAATTTCGAGCGGATCGTTGCAACACGCAGGCCCTGCTTGCTTCCTCTTGCATTCTCCCAATTCTTTCTGATTACACAAGAACAATCCCGTCCCCCACACCATCACTTTGCTAAACAAGTAATAGCCACTGTCAAACTATCTAGTAAGGCTATATTGCTATTATCCTTCTCATCTTCCCTATTATCTATCTATCTCTTTATCTTCTTATAACTTTGTTGCTTGTATTTTAGGATTTATATTGTTTTATTTAGTATCCTAGTATGATTCATGTTGATTGATATCACTGAATGTTGTATCTTATGATTTAGGATTGTGTTTCATGTACACGGAGAGCTTAGGCACCGGAAACAAATTCCTTGTGTGTCCAATCACACTTGGCCAATTCTATTTTCTCTCCTCTCCTCTCCTCTTTTCTCTTTTCATCATCATCATATAGAATATACTTCAGCTTTGGCGTCTTCAATCTCATTTGCTTTCGGGCAAATTTTGAGAAGGTGTTCTAGATCCAGGATGTCTAACTTTGGCAACTTCAAGACTTCTGGACTTCAACTTCAATGGCTGGCTGGGGAATTCTGGGAGTTGAAGTCCACCAGTCTTAAAGTTGCCAACGTTGAACCCCTCGATTCTAGGCATTCTGCACAAAATGGCTGACAACGCATATCTTGCCTATCCCAAAGAAGATTTACCAGACTGCTATCCTGTGGCCTCTCCGAATTTGTCCTGCCAGACACTGCCTAATGCCCTGCGTTCCTTTCTTTTTTTCCTGAACTCATGATTCATTATGATTAATGATTGTAACTATGATTTATGATGTATGATCTATCACTTGTTGCTTGTATGTACACTGAGAGCTTATGCACCAGAGACAAATTCCTTGTATGTCCAATTACACTTGGCCAATAAAGAATTCCATTCCACTCCATTCAATATTTTCTGTCCTGTCCTGTCCTACAGTATCCTATCCTATCCTATCCTATCCTATCCTATCCTATCCTATCCTATCCTATCCTATCCTGAATTCTATTCTATTCTATTCTATTCTATTCTATTCTATTCTATTCTATTCTATTCTATTCTATTCTTCTATTCTATTCTATTCTATTCTATTCTATTCTATTCTATGTTCCATTCCATTCCACTCCATTCCCACCCTATCTTCCACTCTATATTCCACTCCACTCCACTCCACTCCACTCCACTCCACTCCATTACATTATTTAGCCTTCTGAACAGACCATTAGGCTGCAGCTACTTATAATTTTTATTCTTCAAAAAAGCATATAAACAGTTTTGGGATTCAGATGCATTCTTAAAATCAGAAAAATGCACCAGATGGGATTCTGTAACGTGTTACCTTGCTGTTTTCTTTTTTTTTAATTCAACGAATCTTTAGAAAATAAGAGACTCAGATGGCTCAGGAAGCTTCGCAGACTTAAGGGCCTAGTAAAGGGTCTACACTGGGGACCCCAGTGTCGGCCACACAATAGGTATAGTATATATGGACAGCTCCGACTGAATAAATGGGAATGGCACAAAAGTTGACCAAAGAGGTCCCTTCAGGCTCTTGTTTAACTGGAAACACATGCATTCTGAGATAGAAAGGATCACGATGCTTCAAATGTAATTAGATCCTCCAGATGTATGCAGCCCAAGAAGCAAAATGATTACCAAACAACGCAGATTATTAAGGAAAATAAGAGTCAGAACCTCAAACAGCTCAAGACAGACAACCTCTTAGCAAAATCCTTCTGAAATAAACCTCTTTAGAAAACGACTCACGTAGGTCGTCCTCCACCTACGACGACAATTGAGCCCCAAATTTCTGTTGCTAAGCGAGACAGTTGTTTTCAGTGAACTTTGCCCCATTTTACGACCTTTCTGGCCACAGTTGTTAAGCGAGTCGCTGCAAGTTGTTAAGTTAGTGACCCGGTTGTTAAGTGAATCTGTTTTCTCCATTGATTTTTGCTTGTCAGAAGGGGATCACGTAATCTCCGGGATGCTGCGACCGTCATAAATAGGAACTAGTGGCTAAGCACTTCAATTTTCATCACGTGACCATGGGGATGCTGCAATGGTCGTAAGTGTGAAAAACGGTCAAAAGTCACTTTTTTCAGTGACGTTGTAACTTCGAATGGTCACTGAATGAATTGTTGTACGTCGAGGACTACCTGTACCTTAAATGTACACAAAAGTACACCTTGGCTATTTTTTAAATTTTATTAATTTCACTTGCTTTCTTTTCTTTCTGTGACGACCATAAAACCAGAAATACAGGTCGTCCTCAACTTATGACCACAGTTGAGTCAAAAATTTCTGTTGTTAACTGAGACATTTTGTTAAGTGAGTTTTGCCCCATTTCACAACCGTTCTTGCCACAGTTGTTAAGTGAGTCGCCGCAGCTGATAAGTCAGTCACACGGTTGTTAAGTGAATCCTGCTTCCCCTTTTGATTTTGCTCGTCAGAAAGTTGCACAAGGGGAATCACGTACAACGGTCATAAATCCGAACCCGTTGCCAAGCCTCTGAATTTTGATCACGTGATCATGGGGAATGCTACAAAGGTCGTAAGTTTGAAAAACGGTCATAAGTCACTTTTCTCGGTGCCGTTGTAACTTCGAACGGTCACTAAACAAATGGCTGTAAGTCTGTATTAGAGTTTTGATTTAAATGACCAATTGAGTGGATGGTGGACATTATGAATATTTACCCAATTTGTCATGTAATGATGCCAAATGATGGCACTAAATCAGAGGTCTTCAAACTTGGCAGCTTTAAGACTTGTGGACTTCAACTCCCAGAATTCTCCAGCCAGCAGAGCACTAAATGAACTGCTGTAAGCACTAAATGAACTGCTGTAAGCCGAGGACTATTTAGAGTGAACAACTTTTTTTTTTTTTACACTTATCTGATTAAAAAAGAAAAATCTAACCCGCTAACACCAAACCCTAAGTTTCAACATGAATTAGGTACAAATACATGAATTCTCTGTTCGTAATAGAAATACTCATTTTGAACAGTTACCTACTTGGAAAATGAATCACTGCCTCCTTACAGAAAGCCAGCATCAAACAATCTGGTTTTCAAGGTAAACATTTCTTTCTAATCAATATTCTTAGAGTAACTTTCCTAGTAAGTACAATTACAAAGACCTTCAGATAAGATTCAGCAAGATATTCAAAGCAACGCCTTATCTGCACAACTGGGGGAAAAAAATGAGTAACACTGAGCAGATTTCCCACCCCCCCACCCCCTCCCCCTTGGACGTCTCTCCTCTCATCACGTATTCTTTTCGTTCTAAAATTTATCTGCTTGGTAACTTCTGCACAAACTTCCTCCATTTGGCTTCTCAAGCCTGATCATGTTTTTTCTCGGTTTTGGTGCATTTTTCCTGTTTGTTTCATTCGTGCCAGGTTGGTGCATTTTGTACATCGGAGTTCACTCATGCAAAAGCAAATTGGTATCTGGCGCTTGCAAAATGCAATGCCGGAAGGAACTGAGCACACAGTTTTGCGCTAAAGGTACGACTGGCGGCTTAGCGTAACGCTAAGCGTAACGCTGTGGCTCCGCTACAGTTGTAAGTCGAGGACTACTGTACTTTCCATCGGGCACAGACAAATGTAGGAATTGCCGTGTGCATCTGTGCCTCTGGCCAGAAAGGCAAGAGAGTGAAAAGATAGATAGATAGATAGATAGATAGATAGATAGATAGATAGATAGATAGATAGATAGATAGATTGATTGATTGATTGATTGATTTAGTGGATGGATGGATGGATGGATGGATGGATGGATGGATGGATGGATGGATGGATGGATGGATAGAATTCTTTATTGGCCAAATGTGATTGGACACACAAGGAATTTGTCTTTGGTGCATAGGCTCTCAGTGTACATAAAAAGACAAGATACATTCATCAAGAATCATAAGGTACAACACTTAATGATAGTCATAGAGTACAAATATCAAATCATACTAGAAAACAATCAATATAAATATAAATCATAAGGAAACAAACAACAAAGTTACAGTCATGCAGTCATAAGTGGAAGGAGGTGGGTGATAGGAACGATGAGAAAATTAATAGTAGTGCAGGCTTAGTAAATAGTTTGAAGTGTTGAGGGAATTATTTGTTTAGCAGAGTGATGGCATTCGGGAAAAAACTCTCCTTGTGTCTAGTTGTTCTGGTGTGCAGTGCTCTATAGCGTCGTTTTGAGGGTTGAAACAGTTTATGTCCAGGATGCGAGGAGGGGTCTGTAAATATGGAAAGTCGCTTGGCAAAATCAACTGCACCAGGGGTATCAAACTGGATTTCTTTGAGGGCCGGATCAGCATTATATTTCTCCTCTGTGAGCAGGCCGGCCGGGGGTAGGTGATGAGACAGATGCCTCCTGCAGCACCCTGCTGGCCAAAATGGGGTGGGGGGCACGTGTCAGGCCCCCCCTGCACCATTTTCGGCCTGGATGGCCTCCTGCAGCAACCTGCCGGCCAAAACGGGGTATGGGGGGGGCATCACGTGGTGCTCCGCTCCCTGTTTTGGCTGCCAGAAGCACCGCGGGCCGGTCCTTTGCTATTTCCAAACCGTCCCTGTGGGCCAGATTTAAGCATCGCACGGGCAGGATTCGGCCTGTGGGCCTTGAGTTTGACACCCCTGAAGTACACAATTGATACAGAGCTAGAGGTATTGTGTTGTAAAGCTTTCTGGAAATAGCTTCTGGTGTTAGGAGAAAAAAAGAGAAAATCACAATAAACTTTTAAGTATCTTATTATCTGATCTTTGCTGTCCTTGAAAAAGCTATGCCGTTAGGACCTCTAAAGGAAGCCAGCAGGAAACCAGAGGTTGGGCTATGAGTTGAATAGGCTGGAATAGCATTAGCATTTAGCAATAGCCATTTAGACTTATATACCGCTTTACAGTGCTTTACAGCCCTCTCTAAGCGGTTTACAGAGTCAGCCTCTTGACCCCAACAATCTGGGTCCTCATTTTACCCACCTGGGAAGGATGGAAGGCGGAGTCAACCTCGAACTGGTGGGAATCGAACCCCTGGCAGTTCGTAGAATTAGCCTGCAATACTGCATTCTAACTACCGCACCACCACGGCTCTTTAAAAAGAATAAAGAAAGGCCAACCATTACAATATATATATATATTTCTTTTTTCCTTTTGGGAAGTAAACTATCCTGTATCTTAGGACACATGGATAAGCTTGGATGTGAAGTGATGCTGGCTTGCATAAGCAAGGTCAGGTACCAGGAAAAGAAATTTATATGAAATAGGACAGCGACACCTGCTGGCCACAATGAATATTAAAAGGATGAAAGTTTGAACTGCGATAAATAATTTTCTGAGAGACACAAACGCAACATGCCCCTCCTCAAAATTTGTTAAAATACGTATCTAGGTAGCCACCAATGTGGCACAAACTATTGTCCCCACCCTAAAATATAGTCCTTTAATTTTATGAAGACATTATTACTAGTACTTGTAATTACTATTACAACAGAAACAATTTAAGCCAGATTATTTTTTTTTAGTATTCTGAAACTAAAGGGTTCTCTCGTCGTACAGGTAGTCCTCGACTTCCGACCACAATGGAGCCCAAAGTTTCTGTTGCTAAGCGAGACAGTGGCTAAGCGAGCCCCATTTGACGACCTTTCTTGCCACGGTTATTAAGTGAATCGTTGCAATTGTTAAATTAGGAACACGGTTGCTAAGTGAATCTGGCTTCCCCCATTGACTTTGCTTATCAGAACGTCGTAAAAAGTGATCACATGACCCCGGGACACTGCAACTGTCATACGTATATGCCAGTTGCCCAGAGTCTGAATTTTGATCACATGACCATGGGGGTGCTGCAACTGTCGTAAGTTGAAAAAAACGGCCGTAAGTCACTTTTTTTCCAGTACTGTTGTAACTTTGGACAGTCACTAAATGAACTGTTGTAAGTTGAGGACTGCCTGTACCCAATAAGCAGATTTCCCCAACCCCCCCCCCGCCCACCCCCACTTTCTCCTGGAGAAGAAATAGGAGAAGGGAGGTCAGTGAGGAGATCGTGGGACGGTGAGGCACAATGTTCTCAGTTGTCAGGTGAGGCAGGAGAGCCAGTGGCGGTTTCTCTAAGCAAAGATGGAGGCTGCGCGAGAGGGGCAGAACTGGAGGCAATGGAGGAACATGGGCTTCCTTCCTGGAGGGTTGCAAGCATCCCTGAAACATTGACCCCCCAGGCTTTAGAAAGGGAGGTCCCATGGATCTTATTTATTTATTTATTTATTACATGTATTTATATGCCGCCATTCTCCCGAAGGACTCAGGGCGGCGAACACAAATTAAGAAACAAGTACAATAAAATCATAATTTAATCCAAATAACTAATTAGTAGTAAATAATAAAAGCCCGGAATCAGTCTCAGCCTATTTGTTTGAATAGCCAAGTCTTCAAGTCCCGACGGAAGGAGCGGAGATCAGGAGCCGTCCGGAGCTCGGTAGGTAATTCATTCCAGAGGGTGGGAGCACCCACAGAGAACGCCCTACCCCTGGGCACAGCAAGGCGACATTGGCTCGCCGTCGGAACCCTGAGGAGAGCGGCCCTATGTGAGCGAACAGGACCGTGAGAGGCAGGCAGGAGAAGGTCCTGCAAATATCCTGGACCTAAGTCATGAAGGGCCTTATAGGTGAGGACTAGCACCTTGAAGCGGACCCGGAGAACCACTGGTAACCAGTGCAGCTCACGCAGGAGGGGTGTTATATGGGAGTAACAAGGGGCTCCCGTAACAACCCGTGCAGCTGCATTCTGGATCAGCTGGAGTCTCCGGGTGCATCTCAGGGGCAGGCCCATGTAGAGGGAATTGCAGTAATCCAAGCGGGAAGTAACCAGGGCATGAGTGACTGTGCGAAGGTCATCTCGGTCCAAGAAAGGGCGCAACTGACACACCAGGCGAACCTGTGTGAAGGCCCCCCTGGTCACGGCCGTTAGATGGTCTTCTAGGGATAGTTGAGCATCCAGGAGGACACCCAAGTTGCGAGCCCTAT
This sequence comes from Pantherophis guttatus, assembly GCF_029531705.1. Next base: position 1,905,572 of record NW_026843744.1, on the reverse strand, counting down.
CAACGGGGGCAAGTTTTTTTGCACAAAAAAAATCCTGGCCCAGTCTTCTTCCTGCAAAGCCTCACAAACATCCCGCACCTTCCAATGACGTAGGAGAAAAGCAGGCAGAACTAGAGGGCAGAGTTAAGCGAGTCATCAGTTTAGAGTCGTTACGTCGCCACAAATGGGCCAACCCCTCTGTCTGCTTTTCTGCTCTAAACCAGAGGTCTGCAAACTTGGCAACTTTTAAGACTTCAACTCCCGGAATTCCTCAGCCAGTTCACAAGTCTTAAAGCGGCCAAGTTTGCAGACCCCCCCCCCCGCTCTTCACTGATGGCTTTAGATGGCTAGATTAATGTCAGACACCAAGGATCAGGGCCATTCGTGAAACTGCAGTTCAGAAGATTTATCGCTCAAGCCTGTAGACAAGAATCGAATCAACTAAAGTTCAATATTAAATTGGCACCAGATAAAGGGTCAATGAAATTCAAGGGGTGTGTGTGTGTGTTGGACTTGGACCATTTGTGGCAACGTAATGACTCTAAACTGATGACCTGCTTAACTCTGCCCTCCAGCTACGGCTGCTTTTCTCCTACATCGTGAGCTGCAGAGCGCATGTCAGAAGTGCCTCCGGAGAACCCTGGAGGGTAGGGGCTACCCTCGCCTTGGAGTGATGGGAAGGAGAAGCTGTTCCAGAGGAGAAGCGTTTCAGGGGTCCTCCCATCACTCTTTTTGATAAATGGGGACCTTCAGCAGGCATTCTCTGTGACTACAGATTGAGCAGGGAGAAACTACATAGGGCAAGTGGTCTTAAAGATACTCACAATTTCTTGGTAATATAAATTTGATAAATAAATACGGTAATAGATAAAATAACTAACTAAAGTATGGAAGCTCTGTTCATACTACGTGTTAAACTGTTGCAGGATATTATTCTATGTGCATTCCAGTGTTTTATGAGACATTAAGCAATCAGAGACCACCACAAAAACTTGCCCACGCGATAGATGTTATTGAATATTTTTTAGTCTAGTCATCAATGAAATATATAAATCTTCATTACAATTTTCTACCATATGAGGCTAGCGATGTCAAGGAAACGGTCACCTCCCAATCATGGCATCTCTTCCCCGAGTGGTTTTTTTTTAAACGTATTAACTCTGATAACTTTCTGACGCCTGACAAACAGCTTCTTATATTCCTTAGCCCGGATTCTAAATTGCATTGAATATCAGGAGGATAATTTTAATTCCGGAACACTTCTTCAACCTCTTGTGGTGATCCACAGTTCTCAAGCTAAATCTCACAATAATCTGTTTTCCAGACAGAAAACTCATACATCCAAATTGTTTGCTTCAAATTCAAGTGAAGCAGTAGTGGATGGGCAAGGATTCAAACCCAGATCTAGCCCCCTCTTGGAATCATTTACACCAATGGGGTACAATAGGACTACTTTGCTTGAAAGATAATAGCAGGAAGCCCAGTCCTGAACTGTGTGTAATTTTACCACCTACAGTAGTGGCCAAAATTGTGGAAACCTTTTGGGAAAAGTGTACATTCTAAAACTAGCTAATAACACCACTTTTTTTGGGAGTAGTACCATAAAATTATGTATCAATGGAAAGATAATTTAATGAAGAATGTAATGCAATAACCTTGATGAAGGATTTGCTATTAGAATAGCAGTTACAGTATAAAGAAGAAAAGTGAAACACGTAGAAAAAACCAGATATACAAAAATTATCACCATAGAAAAAAACGAGATATACAAAAATTATCACCGTGTCAGTTAATAGTTGGGTAACCTTTAGCATGAATTACGGCCTTACAACGTCTTCCCATGGAGTGAACCAAGTCTTTTCGTTCTGCAGCTGTTATAATGAGAAACCAAGATTGAATGATGGCTTCCATTAACTGGGTTTTATTGCTGGGTCACTTCTGACTAACAAGTTTCTTTAGTCAGCTCCATAGATTTTCAATTGGGTGAAAGTCTGGGCTATTCCCAGGCCATTCCAGCAGTGGAATAGGATTATCTTGAAACTCCAAAAAAAAAAGTGGTGTTATTAGCCATCAAACCTCAAAAATACACTTTCCCCAAAAGGTTTCCACAATTTTGGCCACTACTGTACTTCCTTTCTTGCAAATTTATTTTATTTATTTATTTTTATTTTATTAAATTTCTATACCGCCCTTCTCCCGAAGGACTCAGGGCGGTGAACAGCCACAAGATAAAACACATAAATACAAAAATTTAAAACAGATTAAAAAACGAATTAAATAATCTGGCTGAATTTAAAATACCCCATAATTTAAAACAAATTAAAATCTATATTTAAAATTTTTATTTAAAAGGGGAGAAGATTCAGGCCAGGCCAGCTTGATGAAATAAAAGTCTTGAGCGCGCGACAAATTGCTTGGAAAACCTTCCACCGTCTTGATGCTCTCTAGACATTCATGACCAACTTCATAATTTCAAGCCAGAAAACCGTGTCAAGAAGTCACAGATCATCGTAGGAGAGACCGCGCAGAGTCTTACATAATATTGATATCTCAGGCAGCAACAACAAGTGGAGAAACGATACCTCACCTTCTTGGGAAGAGACCAGAGGTGGCATGTAATCAGGAATATACTCCTTCCTCTCTTCTGCGTCTTTGCTTCCGGGCTGAGGAAACTGCAGCACATTATTCTTACTCACGGGGAAGGAAGGGATCTGATGTGCAAAAGTCACAGGTTCGATATTGAGGATGTAATCTTCCAGTTCGTGCAGGTTGACCCCCATGAGCTTAAAGGCTTCACCCACATCCTCCAAAATTGGGTCTGTCCGGCCATCTGGAACACAAATAAATGTGAATGACAAAAAAAAAACAAAAAAAAAAACACAACAACTATCAAACATTTTTTAAAGTTAATGTATCCACCTGCCCTACAGAAGCGGCTTTTGAAAAAGCAGCAAATAAGTTGGCCATTCAAAACTTCATTTTGAACGGGGAATGCAAACATTTTTTTTCCTTCCGCTTCCACGAGGCTGTATTTACTTGAGGGCCTATTATCAGGATTTGATTTTCACTGCCTAGCTCGGCTACTGAAATGACAACCAAATTGCAATTTAGCGAGTGCTCACTAGAGCAGAAAAGTAGGATATAAAATAAATAGAATTTACTAGGAAGGTGACTTGAAATAGTAATATCGGCAGAATTTCTGCTCAGACCTGTTTAGAAGTCACAATCTCGGGTGCCAAGAATCCTCAAAGCAAGTAAATATACCTGAGTTCAAGCTTTTGGTAAATATATATAGTTTTTTCCGTAAGTATGTATATATGTGTGTGTGTATATAAGTATGTGTGTGTATATATATACGTATATGTATTTTTCTTCACATGGTAAGGGTGTGGCTAACTGCTGAGGACCAATCAGTCCAAAATAGATCTATATTAGTCTCCCAATAGGCAGCAAAATATATGCTTGCTGTCTGAAGAAGCCTAGGATAGTGGATGTGATTTCACTGAGCTATGGCTGCAATTTGAGAAACTTAGTTTATGTAGGAAAATACTCGGTTGAAGAAAAAATACATACAAAAAAACCTACGATAAGAGAAGAAAGCAAATATATGTATATATACGTATATGTATATCTATATGTATATATGTTTGGGACGCGGTGGCTCAGTGGCTAAGACGCTGAGCTTGTCGATCGAAAGGTCAGCAGTTCAGCAGTTCGAATCCCTAGTGCCGCATAACGGGGGGAGCCCCCGTTCCTTGTCCCAGCTTCTGCCAACCTAGCAGTTCGAAAGCACGTAAAAAATGCAAGTAGAAAAATAGGGGCCACTTTTGGTGGGAAGGTAACAGTGTTCCGTGCGCCTCTGGCGTTGAGTCATGCCGGCCACATGACCAGGGAGACGTCTTCGGACAGCGCTGGCTCTTTGGCTTTGAAATGGAAATGAGCACCGCCCCCTAGAGTTGGGAACGACTAGCACATATGTGCGAGTGGAACCTTTACCTTTATATATGTATATATATGTATGTATGTATATGTGTGTGTGTATAATGGAATGCACACTCTCCATCCTGGGAATCCGGTAACATTCTATCATATATATAGCAATCGCAATAGCACTTAGACTTATATACCGCTTCACAATGCTTTACAGCAGTGGTCCCCAACCCCGGTCCGCAGACCGGTGCGGGCCGTGGAGTACCTGGCACCGGGCCGCGCAGCGGCCGGGGGCCATGATCGATGCAGCGGCCGGGGGCCATGATCAATGCAGCGGCCGGGGGACATGATCGCTGCAGCGGCCGGGGGACATGATCGCTGCAGCGGCCGGGGGACATGAACGCTGCAGCGCAAAGGCTCCTGGGCCGTGCGCAAAGGCTCCAGGGAAGAGAGCCCCGCGCAGGTACGCACGTGTGGCCCAAAGCTGACGTGTACCTGCGACCTTGCAGACGTCTCCCCAGTCTCCCTGCGGCTCTACAGAAAACGCCTCGCTCAGAAGACGTCTCCCCGGTGTTCCTGCGCCTCTACAGAGCGCTGCGGCGACAGATAAGGTCCTGCAGTGATCTACCATCCCGCACAGGCCTGCTAGAAAGGGTGAGTGAACCTGCCGGGGGTATATGTGAGGGGACCGCGGGATGAAGAAGGGGAGGCGGGCGGGGGGGTTCAGGAGTCGATGAGAAGGACCCCGATGTTTTTTTTTTGGGGGGGGGTGTCCTGGTAATTGACTGAGGAGGTCCAAGTGTTTCCCAATCAGGGTGCCTCCAGCTGTTTCCAAACTACAACTTCCAGCATGCCTGGAGGGCCAGAGGCTGTCTGGGTATGCTGGAAGTTGTAGTTTTGCAACAGCTGGAGGCACCCTGGTTGGGAAACACTGATATAGATAGATGCATAGATAGGCAGAAAGAGAGGACAAGCATAGCTCCATTTTTCCCAAGCAGGGTGCCTCCAGCTGTTGCAAAACTACAACTCCCAGCATACCCAGACAGCCTCTGGCCCTCCAGGCATGCTGGAAGTTGTAGTTTGGAAAAAGCTGGAGGCACAATGGTTGGGAAACACTGACATAGATAGATGGGGGGGGGGGAATACGAACAGCACACTATAGCAGGTTTTGGTACTCTCCAAGTGTGAGCCATGGCTAGAGGCCCCAAATTATCTCTAACATTATACAGTGAAATTACATATAATTTATATTAATTCTACCAGTGTCCAAACATATAAAGTGCATAAGTGCATTAATAATTCATAACGTGTACCCAGGTGCTAGCTCTTCTCGCTTTTCACTGGTACTTTCTCATTTTTACAGTAGTTGGTGTAGGTGTATATTGTTTTTGCTCAAATTGAGATTGCCACTACAGCTCTTAAGTCCCTTTTGCCTTTTCCAACATCCTATCTGTGTGAAGCGGGGTTTTCTGCAGTGACAGCAACCAAAATAAAACAACGAAATAAACTGGACATAAGCAAGACACTTCGGGTGTCATTGTCTCCTATTACCCCCAGATGGAACCGTCTCGTTGCAGAAAAACAAGCTCAGGGTTCTCATTGATTCACTAGATTCTAGTAACTAGAGCGCTTAGTTAAAGTTTAACTGTTAAAATGTTAAAGCACTTTATATTTATGTAATTGTATTTTATTTTGTAAGGCATGTTTAAATACAATAAAATAAAAGTTGTTTAATCAAAACAATCTGATATATAAATAATCAATGTGTCGTCGCGAACAACGCGTCCCACCCCTGCGCGCGCTCAGTGGGCCACGGTAAAATTATCAAAGGCTGATTGGTCCGCGGCGATAAAAAGGTTGGGGACCACTGCTTTACAGCCCTCTCTAAGCGGTTTACAGAGTCAGTCCATTGCCCCCAACGATCTGAGTCCTCGTTTTACCGACCTTGGAAGGATGGAAGGCTGAGTCAACCTTGAGGCGGTGAGAATCGAACTGCAAACTGCTGGCAGCCGGCAGACAGCAGAGGTAGCCTGCAGTACTGCATTCCAACCACTGCGCCACGTATGACCCCAACATTTCTGTTGCTAAGCGAGACATTTGTTAAGCGAGTGCCCCCATTTACGACTTTCCTTGCCAAAATTGTTTAGTGAAATCACTGCACTTGTTAAGGTGGTAACACAATTGTTAAGTGAATCTGGATTCCTCATTGACTTTGCTGGTCAGAAGGTTGTAAAAGGGGATCAATGACCCCAGGACACTGCAACTGAGCCTGAGTGGCGCAGCAGACTTATGCTACTGTTAAAAGGTAGTATTTAGCTTCCAGCTGCCTGCAATTACTGCGAGTTCAATTCTCACCAGGCTCAAGGTTGACTCAGCCTTCCATCCTTTCTAAGGTAGGTAAAATGAGGACCCGGTTTGTGGGGGCAATAAGCTGACTTTGTATAAATGTACAAAAGTATGAAGGCTATTGCTTGACGCCTTGTAAGCCGCCCTGAGTCTCCGGAGAAGGGCGGCATATAAATCAAATTTTAAAAAATTTAAAAAAAAAAAACTGTCATAAATGTGAGTCAAGCAGCCGAATGTAAATCACGCAACCATGGGGATGTTACAACGCTCCTAAGTGTGAAAAATGGTTGTAAATCCATTTTCTCAGTGGCACGGTAACTTCAAATAGTCACTAAACAAATGGTTGTAAAGTGAGGACTACCTATATGTGACAAGCAATGCCTGCGGACTTAAATCCATAGATTTTTAACATGATATTGAAGTGGTTTGTCAGATGCCTTTTTCAGAAATTTTTAATCTGTTTCACTTCCAAGTTTAGTCCTATAATCCTGGACTTCTCAGATCGTTCTTCACGGAAATCAACTCCAGCCAAATCACTATTTCAGTCTGAGACCAAGTTAAGATACAATAGCTATTTCCATAACAATACTAAGCTTAGGAGTGATAAAAATAACTTAAAAAGACTAGGATTACCAATACACTAATGTAACAATACGATCTGTCTGTAAAAAAAAATCTTAATCTTCATACTCTTGATTAAAAAGGGGGCTCTATGTAATTTATCTTTACATAAAATTTTTTTAAAAAAGATCTACACAGTTTACCCATGCCCGGTGTCCTTGAGTACATGTCTACAGAAGTTAATTGTTGTCAGGTAGAATTTTGCAATGTTTTAGATTTTGGAATTGTTCCTTATCTGAGAGAAGAAAATCAACAGGGAAGCTTTCATAGGTCATAACAGTATCGAAAGAGAAAGTGTCTTGACTAAGCTGGTAATAGGGGCATTATTAGGAGCCTCGGTGGCTCAGTGGTTAGAGTACCTGGTAGCGCAGCAGACTAAAGCACTGTTATTAACATCAGCTGCCTGCAATTACTGCAAGTTCAAATCTCACCAGGCTCAAGGTCGACTCAGCCTTCCATCCTTTCTAAGGTAGGTAAAATGAGGACCCGGATTGTGGGGACAATAAGCTGACTTTGTATAAATATACAAAAGTATGAAGGCTATTGCTTAACGCACTGGAAGCCAACCCGAGGCCCCCGAGAAGGGCGGCATCATAAAACACCCCCCCCCCCCCCAAAAAAGTACAGTACTGCAGGCCACTTCTGCCTGCAATTTGGCAGTTCGAATCTCACCAGGCTCAAAGTTGACACAGCCTTCCATCCTTCTGAAGTCAGTAAAATGAGGACCCAGTTTGTTGGGGGCAACAGGCTGACTCTGTAAACGGCTTAGAGAGGGCTGTAAAGCACTGTGAAGCGGTATATAAGTCTAAGGGCTATTGCTATTATAAAATCACACGGGTCTCGATAGGGACACGTTCTCGTAGAGATGGAGACTTTAGTCACTGAGAACGGAGGAGGGTAAAACATCAAGCCAGACTGAGAATTTCTTTTTTTTTTTTTGGGAGGGGGAGGCAGGAGAGAGGAAAGTGGTCAGCCATCTGCCCAGTTCAAACTGGTGTCAGGTGTGAACTGGAATAAGGCTGACCTCATTCTGGAATGCTTGCCTCCCCTAGGGCCCTTTCTCTAAAGGTTCCTTGGGGTCAGAGAATATTCCAAAACAGCAGGGCAGAATGGGTCACTTTCTCCAGAACTGCTTCTGACCGTGAAGGTGTTGTGGCCCCGCCCTCTGAGCCTATCCCATCGGAGGAAGAAAGCTCCGAGCATGAGGAAGAGGAGTCAGCCAGGCCTCCCACTCCAGGCCCCTCCCCTCTGGCACTGTCTCAGGTGCCGGCCGAGGGAGAGGAGATTAGCAGGGAGACAGGTGGCTCGGATGAGAGTGAAGGAGAGACATCATTCCTGGACGCACGCCTCCGAAGGCGTGATAAACGATTGCAGCAGCTCAGGAGGCGTGCTAGGGATTAGAACTGAGTCACTGGACCACACCCCAGAGGGTGTGGCCAGTGATCCTTGTGACGAACAAAACTAACCTTGGATAGTCACTAAAGCCTCGTTCGGAACTGCTGAGAGAAATATTTGTTGTTGTTGGACATTTGGAAGCTGAGTATTTATCTTTCTGTTTTTCTGTGAAAATAAAGGCACTTGGCAGACGGTGTGTCTATCGCTGCCAAGTTGGAGATAAAGAAACTGGGTGTGTTCCAAGTGCTTCCTTAACCCTCGGCTGGCTGTGTTTGTGTGTGTGTGTGGACGGGGACAGATCAGAAGGCTGAAATCGGTCTGTCAGGACTTCATGGAATCAATCCCGATAAGGAAAGCGGCACTTGAGAAAATAGGTGAATATTAGTAGCCGTGTTCTCACCTCTGCTTTTTGTTGCCCTGTTTTTTCTCTTTCTCTTTTTCTCTCTCCCTCCCTCCCTCTCTCCCTGTTTCTCTCTCTATGTACATATTCTGTGTTTCCCCGAAAATAAGACCCTGTCTTATATTTTTTTGAACCTTGAAATAAGCGCTTGGCCTTATTGCCATGCACTCAAAAGCCCAATTGGGCTTATTATCAGGGGATGTCTTATTTTGGGGGGAACAGGGTGTATGTGTGTGTGTATCTATCTTCCTTCCTTCCTTCCTTCCTTCCTTCCTTCCTTCCTTCCTTCCTTCCTTCCCTCCCTCCCTCCCTCCCTCCCTCCCATCCATCCATCCATCCATCCATCCATCCATCCATCCATCCATCTATCATATCTCCTATCTAATTTAGCTGGACTCCAAGATCACCGCAGGTGGAGACCGCAGCCAAGAAATTAAAAGACGCTTGCTCCTGGGGAGGAAAGCCATGGCAAATCTAGACAGTGTACTAAAAAGCAGAGACATCATCCTGCCAACAAAAGTGCATATAGTCAAGGCTATGGTTTTCCCAGTTGCAATGGATGGCTGTGAAATTTGGACCATAAGGAAGGCTGAGCGCCAAAGAATTGAGGCCTTTGAACTATGATGCTGGAGAAGACTCCTGCGAGTCCCTTGGACTGCAAGGAGATCCAACTGGTCAGTCCTAGGGGAGATCAACCCTGACTGCTCTTGAGAAGGCCAGATCCTGAAGATGAAACTCAAACACTTTGGCCACCGAATGAGAAGGAAGGACTCCCTGGAGAAGAGCCGAATGCTGGGAAAGATGGAGGGCAAAAGAAGAAGGGGACGACAGAGAACGAGGTGGCTGGATGGAGTCACTGAAGCAGTCGGCGTGAGCTTAAATGGACTCCAGGGGATGGTGGAGGACAGGAAAGCCTGGAGGAACGTTGCCCATGGGGTCACGATGGATCGGACACGACTTCGCAACTAACAACAACAACAATCTAATTTAGAAACTGCCCTTCTGGTTGGGTGTCTTTGGGCCAGTCACTCACTCTCAGCTCACCTCACCTGACGGGGTTGTTGTTGAGAAGAAAATAGGAGGAGGAAGGAGCATGAGGTATGTTTGCTGCCTTGAATTATTTCTAAAATTAATAAAGGCAGAATATAAATAAATAAAACAATTCCAACTGAAGCATTATAGATGTATTGAATTAGGAACAGGAGACGCCTGTCTGGATTTGTGTTGCTTAACGTCTCCCAAAGGACTGATCTTTGAAAGTTGATTTGAGATCTACAAAGACTGTAGAGTACAGACCTCTTCTTGCAGCTAAACTCTTGGAAGCCTTCATCAAACACACCAGCTCTGTGGACAGGTACATTAAGTTCACACCGGAAGATGTGAAGGAAAACCGCCTGGTTTTCCTGGACTGTGCAGTGCACATTAAGGAAGACAGAAGCCTCAACACTTTAGTTTACAGAAAACTCACACAAAGAGATCAGAATTTACATTTTGATTCTCACCACCCACTGGAACACTGCTGGCGCGCCAGGTAACCAGCTCCTCGCTCGTGGCAAATGGCTGCTGAGAGGAAAGCCCGAGTTCCCCTGAAGCGCTGACAAATTCCGCAATTAATAACGGCGGCAGGTGCCCCAGCCGGGAAAAATGCCTGTTCGCACAGCGTGGAAAACACTCCAAGATCGCAGCCCTCAACGATTTAAATCGCCAATCCAAAATACTCAAAATTTAAGCATGAAATAGTCGCTAAAAAGAAGAGACAATGGCACTCTAGTCTGATCACCAGCGACTGAGTGAAAAGACTGGACATGCGCAGATGGAGTGGGCGGGACCAAGCTGTGGAGGAAATTTTGAATGGCACTCAGTCGATCTAATGGCAGTGAAGAAAACCCAATTGGTGGAGTGTCGGAGCAGCGAGGAAGAAAAATGGGAGTTTTGAAGGTTTGCCTACCAGCAAAGAGGGAAAAGAAAAAGATCTAAGCATGTCAAGGAAGCCTTCAGAACTTCTGGCTATCCTAACTGGGCCTTCATCAAATGCAGGAAAAGACCCAGCAGGAGCTCCTCCATAACAGACAAAAGAAGAGAACTACAAACGAAGCAACGTTGTCATTCCGTACATTGCAGGAATATCTGAAAACTTCAGGAGGATTTTCAACCAACACAACATACATGCACACTTTAAACCCAAGAGTACAATAGGGCAGAAGATTGTCCTCCCTAAGGACAAAACACCCAGACACAAACTGAGCAAGAAGATATATGCAACACAACACAGTGAGAGATATGCAGATCTGTACATTGGAGAAACAAAACAACCACTTCAGCAACGCATGGCACAACATAGGAGAACAAGATTCAGCTGTCCATCTGCATTTGAAAGACAAGGTCACTCTTTGTTAACGGGGTTCTGTTACGAACTTAACAGTTGCAGTAATTCGCTTAACAACTGTGGCAAGAGAAAGATAGTAAAACAGGGCATAATTCAGTGAAATGTTTCACTTACCAACAGAAATTTTGAGCTAAATTGTGGTCTTAAATCAGGGACTACCTGTATTTGTAGCTCAGGATTGAAATTGGGGTCCTTGGTGTCTTCTAAGCTTGGCTGTTTTCTTGAAGACATTTCATTACCCAACTGGATAACATCATCGGTGCCAGTAGACTACTAGTAGCACTGATGATGTTACTTAATTTGGTTAATGCAAGAAAACAGCCAGGCTGAGAATGCACCAAGGACCCTCATGGTTCAGTGGTTCTGAGATCATGTCTGCCAGCTCCTTCAGTACCCTTGGAGGTAATCCATCTGCTCCTGGTGATTTGAACCCGTTTAGAGCAGATAGATGTTGTCTTCCCATTTTCTTGCCTGTTTTGGCTTGCATTCCTGAGCGGTTGCTTTCAGAATAGAACAAAAACTTTATTGTCACTTTAAATGTATACTAATCAGTGTACATTTATGTACAACCATCATCTGTAGAGGTGATCAACAGCATTAAATATGTGGGGGTGCAGATAACTAACAATCTGAACTGGTCTCTCCACACATCATCCTTAGTGAAGCATGTAAACCAGCGTCTGCATTTCCTGCGTCAGATGAGAAGAGCACCTCTTCCTCCTTCTGTCTTGGCCACTTTTTACAGAGGCACGATGGAGAGCGTTTTAACAAACTGCATCCCTGTTTGGTTTGGTGGCAGCAGCGCCTCAGATAGAAAGTCCCTACAGAGAGTGGTAAGGACAGCGGAGAAGATTATAGGAAGGTCGCTTCCTGTTATTCAGGATACCGCTTATAAGCGCTATGTGCTTAGACCTCAAAGCACTGTTAGAGACCCCACACACATACTTTACGGTCTGTTTCTGTTGCTCTCTTCTGGGAGGGGGTTTCCAAATATTTCTAGCAGGACTACCAGATTCTGTAACAGCTTTGTTCCCTATGCCATCTGGTAAACTCACAAAATTCGTTTTTCTCACCAGGTACATATACACATCCGGACTAGACTGTGTTGTTTCTCCGTGTCATATAATATATGTGGGTATATGCATTGTTTATTTATTTATTTGTTTGTTTGTTTGTTCTGTCATGTTTATGTAGCGTATATTGGAAGTGGTGTCCCTCTGAGAGCCGAATGCAACTTAATTTCATTTTAGCATACGCCGATTAGTGTACATTCAAAGTGACAATAAAGTTATTCTATTCGTAAGTCATACATTAAAATGAAACTTCGCTGCATTCAGCTCTCAAAAGATAAAAAATACATATAGTGTTTCCCCGAAAATAAGACGTAGTCTTATATTTTTTTGAACCCTGAAATAAGCGCTTGGCCTTATTGTCACGTGCTCAAAAGCCCAAATTGGGCTTATTATCAGGGGATGTCTTATTTTGGGAGAAACAGGGTACATACATATATATACATACATACATTTATATATGTAATATATATAATATATTACATATATTATATATATATATGTAATATATATATATATATATATACACACACACACACATACATATATATGTATATATATATATGTATGCTATCTTATAATGTATATATATATAATGTATATAATGTATAATGTATATAATGTATGTATATATAATATATAGGAATATTTTAATAGATTGGCCCAGTGTTTCTCAACCCTGGCAACTTTTAAGTTGTGTGGACTTCAACTCCCAGCATCCCCCAGCCAGCTACCTCCACTCCCTGGGCCGGGGCTGCCGGCGCTACGCCGCCTGGGGAATGCTGGGAGTTGAAGTCCAGCCCTCTTTAAAAGTTGCCACGGTTGAAAAACATTTGCGTTGGGCTGTTTTGTTTTTTTTCCCCTCCTGCTTCTGGCGGTTGGCTTGCCCTCGGTCGCCACGGCAACGCCGCCTTCCGCCTCGCGCCGTCTCCATGACAACCCCGCGAGCGCCCAGCCCCCTCCTCCTCCTCCCCCTCCTCCTGACGCCTCAGGCCCTCACTCACAGAGCTCGCAGTAGCGCCGGCAGCCCCGGCCCAAGGAGTGGAGGTATCGCTGGAGCACGTCGGTAAGGAGGTCGCAGGCGGAAAGCTGCACCGAGTCCCATCCCAGCGCCTGGCACACCTGCGCCACCGACACCCGGAGCAGCCACCGCGAGTAACTCTCCGACATCTTCGCCTCAGTGATGCTCCGGGCCCGGCAAGGCCCAGAGCGCCGCCATGGCTCGAGCGGAAGAAACAGCCCCACTCACGCCTCCGCCGTTACTGCCGTTGCAGCGGCCGCCATCTTGGAGTCGCCTGGCGGTCTCGCAGGCCACGGCAGCCGAGCGCGGAGCGCATCGATCGATCGCGCGCATGCGCCGTGGCGATCGTGGCACAGATAGCTCGGGCGTCGTTTTTTTTCCCTTTGCTTCCCTGAGGCTGGTTTTTTTTTTTTTAATAAAGGTGGCTCGAACACGGGTTCCAAGTGGGTCGTGTGAATGTGGCGCGCTGATTTTTTTTTTTTTTTTTTTGCGGCTCTTCTTTCTGGTGTACCCTATTTGGAGAGCCAGGCTTATCTGGGTGTCCTTCCCTTAGTTTTAATTATATCCTATTTATTTCATACCTTCTACATCTGTTTAATTTTATTATGAACCACCCAGAGTTAGCCTGGAGTTGAGTGGTACCTAAATTGAATGAATAAATAAATAAATAACTCAGGGCAGGGTAAAATCATGCTGAGATTTATATATATATATATCTTATATATGTATAGTTTCATAAGGATTTCAAACATGGAGTTTCATTTTTGCAGCACTCACTGGCTGACTTTCATATTAGAGTACGCTTCCAAGCAAGTTCAGATTAGATAGATAGATAGATAGATGGATGGGTGGATGAAAGAAGAGATAAGAGGAAAAATAGATGATAGATACGCAGGTAGGTAGGTAGAGGTAGGTAGAAGAAAGGAGAGATAAGAGGGATGGATGGATAGAGATAGATAGATAGATAGATGATAGATAGAGGGGAGGGAGGGAGGGACAAGATAGAGGCATGATAGAGAGGAGAGATGATAGATAGAAAGAAAGATAGATGATAGATAGATGATAGACAGATAGATAGATAGAGGGGAGGGAGGGAGGGACAAGATAGAGGCATGATAGAGAGGAGAGATGATAGATAGAAAGATAGATAAGATAGATGATAGATAGATAGACAGACAGACAGACAGATAGATAGAGGGGAGGGAGGGAGGGACAAGATAGAGGCATGATAGAGAGGAGAGATGATAGATAGATAGATGATAGATAGATAGATAGATGATAGATAGATAGATAGACAGATAGATAGAGATAGAAAGAAAGAAAAAAGAAAAGAATCTGAACTTGCTGGGTGAGGAGAGGAATTTGGAATCGTACTTTAATATGAAAGTCAGCCAATCTATGGTTGCTGAAATTCCATGCTTGAGATCCTTATGAAATTTTGATTTGGGGTTTTGTTGATTAGATAGGTTTGGTGTTATAGAAATGACTAGTATATATTATTATATAAAAGTAAAAAGTTGAGGTTTCACGTTGCACCAAAAGGAGTCGGAAGTCCATGCTTTCCCCCCCCCTCCTCTTCTACCCTACACTTTCCTCTCTTCCCTTTTTCCTCCCCTATTTTCCCTTCATTTTCATTCTTCTTTTACAGTTTTGTATTTTATGCTTTGATAAACCACTTTTTTTTAAACCTGAACTCCTTAGTGGTAACCTTATATACAGTACATCCATGGAAAGACCAATCTGAATTAGGTAAAAAAAAAAAAAAAAAGATATAGTCTTAGAAAACGGTGGGTTTTTTTAACGGTATCCTAAACTATTAGGTGAATAGAACAGCTCCTGGTTGAGGAAATAACTACACTATCGTATTTTAGCTTCTTAGAGACTTATCCTGAGAGGCAGCATCGCTTTTTGATTCAGTCGCCATAGAATTACACGGCTAAGAAGCTGTCACTGTTCGATCAATGCTGCTTAACTCCCACGATTTTATCTGACTGGTCGCTGTGTGGCACACAATATTGACTAAATGGCTCTTGGCCAGATCCAGCCTCAAGATTCCTTTCTACTTTAGACTTAAAGCCTCCTGCGTGACATAACAGAGTGATTATATTTCTTCCCTATCCTAGAATTCACCAGGGCAGATTATAAAAAAAAAAAAAAAAAAGATCGGATTTAGATCCCAGGATAGGCATCTACCAGGTTAGAGAGGGATTGTCATGGGGAAAATCTATCGATGCAGTTGCTGAGAGTCGAAAATGACTTGATGACACATCTGTGGAAATTCCTCAGTTTATCACAAACTTGAACAGTAAATATCTTTTTGGGGTTTTTGTTCGTAGCAGCGGGGACCATTTGTTGCTGCCGCATACTTCTTTAATGAAAAGAAGGACTAAGGGTTGCATGATAGCATTGTTCCAGTATATGAGGGGCTGCCCCGCCTATTCTCCAAAACACCAGAAGGCAGGACAAGAAAGCAACGGATGGAAACTGATCAAGGAGAGAAATCAACCAAGAACTAAGGAGAAATTTTCTTAACAGTGAGAACAATTAACCAGTGGAACAACTTGCCTCCAGAAGTTATGGGTGCTCCAACACTAGAAGTTTGTAAGAAGGGATTGGACAACTATTTGGGCAAGGGGTGGCAAACTCGATTTCATTGAGGGCCGCATCAGGGTTGTGTTTGCCGTCGGGGCTGGGGTGGGCGTGGGCAGCTCGATGTCACTCATATTGGGGGGGTGCCTGTGGAGGCCCAAGCACTCTGCCAGCAAAGACGGAATCCCAAGCTCTTTTAGGCTGCGATGGCCTCTTGCAACCCTCTGCCAGCGAAAACGGAGGTCAGGACGGCCGCACGCAGCCCTCCCGAGCTCCGTTTTTGCTGGGTGAGCCGCTGTGCGAGCCGGTCCTTTGTGGTTTCCAGGGCAGCCCTGCGGGCCAGATCTAAGCACCCTGCGGGCCGAATCCAGCCCCCGGGGCTTGAGTTTGACACTCCTGGTATAAGGTTTCCTGCCTGAACCGAGGGTTGGACTAGAAGACCTTCATGGTCCCTTCCAACTCTGTTACATTCTGTGTACAACGGGCATTTGAGTTGCCCTCTTCAGTAGCTAAGATGAATGTTTCATCTTATGCACTCGTGCAGAGGTAAAACTGGGATGATGGAAAAGATGTCCCAGAAATGGATCTTCAGGACTCGGGCCAGGAGAAAAGATTTGAGAATTGTTTCTACAAAAGCCGCCCTCTCCCTTTTTCACTTTTAGAAATCCTTGACTAAAGTAACAAGCTACCCATTTTTATCCATTACTTTCTATATGTATTTGACTGTTCTTATTTTTTGTTATTTGGTAAGCTGCCCAGAGTCAATTTAGCCATTTCATGCTGGTTTATGAATATAATATTTTAATTTGTTTTGAGAGTCTACTGGCTTGGGCAGCTGCAATAAATTTAAGTAAGCAACTAAAAAATAAACAGTACTTTTGCCTCTCCCTTTCTAGGCACTGTAAATCGTAATGAATTTGCGGCAGGAAGTCAGTTTTTCTGGCCAATGGCTTTGTACCTTCCAATACAAACCAACAATTTTAGAAACACAAAGACAAAATTCCTTGTGTGTCCAATTACACCTGGCCAATAAAGAATTCTGTCTGTTGAGCTATCCTGGGAGCCTGGTTAAAGTAAGTTCGAATCTTACCAGGCTCAAGGTTGACTCAGCCTTCCATCCTTTCAAAGGTAGGTAAAATGAGGACCCAGATTTTGGGGGCAATAAACTGACTTTGTATAAATATACAAAAGTATGAAGGCTATTGCTTAACGCATTGTAAGCCGCCCTGAGTCTCCGGAGAAGGGCGGCATATAAATCAAATTAAAAAAAAAAAATCTATTCTATTCTCTATTCTATTCTATTCACTGAGCACTAACATGCAGCTAATGGCATCAAGTCTGCATTATAGTTTTAAACATTCAATATACTGTTTCAGTTTCCTTACCTTAGCTTTCGAAAGGAGGGGAATATTATGCAGAGCGTTTAGTTAATACTAGAGGTGATTTGAGGCTGAGCTATTGAATACCTTAAGACAAAAAGCTCAAATGAACTTAAGAGAGCTTACATAGCAACAATATTGGCACTGCATGCCAGTCCTCTCTTTACATGATTTATACACATTAAAAAAAAAATGGCAGTTAACCATCTTGGTCAGTTTGTTTTTAGAAGGATCTACTACTGTACCTTCAAGAAGCAATTTTAATTCAATTTTTTTTTTTTGCAGCATCCCAGCTTGTTCCTTGCAGCCTTGAAAGTATATTATGGGCAGAGGGATAGCACGCAGTGATACAATGGCCTAGAGGTGGAGTTCTTGCCTCACAATCAGAAGGCTGTGAGTTCGATCCTAGGTAGAGGCAGATATTTCTCTCTCTGGGTACAATGAGAATATATCTGCTGAAAAAAACTCCGCATTGGCGACAGGAAAGGCATCCGGCCAGTAAACACTCAGCTCCATTCAGTTGCCCAGACTCCACCCCGCAAGGGATTATGGGTTTGTTAAAAGAAGATGATGACCCCAGTTAAAAAGCTGGATGTTTGTCCCATTTTAAAGGATGCCTATATTGGAACAGGCCATTTAAAATCTGTACAAGTTTGAGTACAGATAGTCCTCAACCTACAACCATTCGTTTAGTGACTGTTCAGTTACAACATCACTGAAAAAAAAAGGGACTTACGACCCGTTTTAACAATTCTTGCTTAGCGATGGAAATGTTGGGCGCAATCGTGGTCGTAAGTTGAGGACTACCCATAGGTCAGTGTGCAAAACAGCACTATGAACATCCTGCTATGCAGGTGTCACCATTCATCACCATTCATGTCAAGATTTGCTGACAGTCCGTTCTGACTTAGGCTTCCCAAGCAGACTCCACATCCTGATAAAACCTCTTTTATTTAGGTTAAAGGGAAATTCCTCTCCAGCAAAGTCCCGGCAAACAATCTTTCATAAGATTTCACAACTAGAGACCTTTTATCAGGCTTGGAGAGCTGCCAGGCTGCTATCTTCCAAACCCCACGCTGGAGCAACGATTACTTGGCAAGAAGTCAGGAACAGATCTTCACCATAATGAATTAAACTACCCTATTTTCACCCAAAAGGGGGTGAAAATTTGGATGCGTCTTATACACTGAATGTAGCCCGGCCCACCCACTGGCCCCCACCCTTTGGCCTCTGCCTCCCAGCAGTTTACCTCCTTGTAGCAAGCAGCAAGAAGAAACAGCTTGTTTCAGCTTCAGCACAGCCTAATTAGCACAAGCCGATTGTCCCTTGGCCTCCCGACTCTCAGCTGTTTTGCAGGGGCCTCTGCTGCTTGCTGCAAGGAAGTAAATTGCTGGGAGCAGATTTTTTTGTTCTTCTGCTAATCAAGCTATGCTGAAAATGAAAATGAAAGTAAAGCAGGCTGTTTGCTGTAAGGAGGCAAAATTGCTGGGAGACGATTTCTTTTTTCTTTTTGTTTTCCTCACCAAAAAAGGTAGGTGCATCTTATAGTCCAGAGCGCCTTATACGCCGAAAAATATGGTAATTGTCTCCTGCAAACTCCCCTCCCCTTTGCTCCTCTTTATTCCCTCTGGGAGGGGCCATTCACCGTCCACCTGTGCCTTTACTCCTGAGTTGACCCTTGTTCCTTAGCTGTTCCCTTCTCCTGGCAGCTCTGCACATGTGCACACTGGGAACAGGCTCCAGCTGTTCTTCAGCCTCACTGATATCCAACTCCGAAGGCAGCTGATAACTGTCAGACGGCCCTGGCCCCCTCTCTGCCTCCGACGCAGAGCCTTCATCCGAGCCTTCCCCAGACTCCAGGACTGGCCCATGTTTCTCCCCAACCTCCTCACTGTCCGAATCTGCCACCAGCCCCGCTGGCGGGCCACAACACAGTCATATAACTGAGGAAACTTTCACGTAGGACTTTATTGCAAAATAAATTTCAAACAGACGGGATTCTCCGCCTGAGAATTCTTCACAGAACGGACAGATTAATAATCATCTTCCTTGAGAAAGGATCTGCTTGCCGGAAGAATTTCTCTTTTATCTATAAATAGAAACAATGTATTAAAAAAGGGCTTGAATTCCATTCATACTTAATTGAATGTTTCTCCCAATTCTGTCAATTTGGCTTCTACTTTCCTCCTCCCCCTTCCCCTCCCCCCACCCCTTTGCTGTCTTGGCCTCAACCTTTACAACTCTCGTAGGAGGATTTTGTTAATTAAATAGTTAAAATTTATAATTTTGGCATAATTTTCGCCAAGGTCTTATTATTTTGGAGGCCGTGGAACAAGACGGGGCTCCTCTTGCTGTCTTACCAGATTTTCAGCTCTGCGTTTAAATATTTTTTGGGGATATATTTTGGCGTATTTTCAGTGGGAGGCTTATTTTAGCGCATGCGCTCAAAAGCACGATTGGGCCTATTATCAGGGGATGTTTTATTTTCGGGGAAACAGGGTATTATGTATGTTTGCTACCTCGAGTTACTTACAAAATAATGAAAAGGGGATAAAAATCGGACGGATGGATGGAGACAGATGAGAAAGAGAGAGAGAGAGAGAGAAATAGCAAGTAGCCCTTAGACTTATATACCACTTCACAGTGCTTTACAGCCCTCTCTAAGCTGTTTACAGAGTCAGCCTGTTGCCCCCAACAATCTGGGTCCTCATTTTACCGACCTCGGAAGGATGGAGGGCTGAGTCAACCTTGAGCTGGTTAGGCTCGAACTCCTGGCAGTCAGCAGAATTAGCCTGCAATACTGCATTCTAACCACTGTGTCACCACGGCAGATAGATGAATGAGATAGATAGATAGATAGATAGATAGATAGATAGATAGATAGATAGATAGATAATTATATTTCTATACCGCCTTTTTCCCGTAGGACTCAAGGCAGTGTACAGTCAAGAAAAATATAGATACACAAACATCATAAAATTGCTAATTAAAATTATTATTATAACATAGTTTGGCCCAATGAAATAGAACCTAAAATTAGATAACATTTTAAAAACATTCAAAAACAAGATATGATGGAGATAGATAGATAGAATTATATTGTAGATGGATGGATGGAGATAGATTGGAGAGAACAAGAGAGAGGCTTAGATGATAGACAAATAATAGATATAGTTAGAAAATAGAAGATAGAGATAGACAGGCTTAGATGATAGACAGATGATATAGATTGTTAGATAGGAAATAGAAGAGGGAGGGGGAGGGAGAGAGGCTTAGATGATATAGACAGATGATGGATAGACAGATCTCCAACAATATGGAATGTGTGGTACTACATTTAGCTGGTTCCTCAGCTACAGTTCCTGTTATCAGTTTATCTGCAACCGTTTACTTTCAATTAACCTCCGATCTGGATGGAAGACATGCTGCTTTTGAAGAGAACTCAAGTTTCAACTGAGAGTACGTCAAGGCCAGTCGTATGTTCCTAGCACTGCTGGACTACACTTTTGGTACATTCCCCCAGGATCCACCAGTAGGAAGAACAGTTTCCCAATATTTTAATACATCAACATCAATAATAATGGTAATAATGGTAATAATGGTAATAATAATAATAATAATAATAATAATAATAATAATAATAATAATATTTTGACTCTACAAATAACATTTTGACTCTACAAAAAACCACCTTACTTGGAACAGCTTACATCCTCCGACGATACCTTAACAGTTCCTAGGTCCTTGGTTAGGACTCGAGCTGCTGAGCCATTAACCAGCCTCAAAGGCTGTGAATCTCATTAAATTTTAACTAATAATAATAATAATAATAATAGACCCTGGCTCATCAACATCCATCTGACGCATATATTATAAGCAAGGAATTGATTTTTAAGCAGCAATGCTGGCAGCCGGGATTTGCGCCGCGTCAATCATCTTGCAAGCGAGCATCTCAACCAAAGCAAGAAGCTAGCTAAACATTTCCCACCCCCTATTAAAAAATATTTTCACGGTCCATTTTTTTTATTATTATTTTTTTTTGCTTAGCATGCATCTTACGACATCGTTTTACCTGTTGATTCTGGATGAAATTCGCTTTCGGATTAGCCGTTAGTTCCTGATTGTGGAGTTGTTGTTGTTTTTTTTAAAAAAAAGACACAAATCATGCAGTGAAGCATCAAGCAATGCAGATTAAGGCAGTGAAATCAGTGCAAACACACAAGGCAGGCTCAACGCGCGTTAATGGGCCGTGCCCGTTTTAAATTATAACCTCAAACAAGCTAATGAGACGCGCCAATTAAGTGGGCGGATTAAAAAGGCAATCGTTTCCCCGTTCTACGCCGCATTAGATTCCTTCCCCCCCGCCCCCAATTGAACGGCATTACGGCAGGCAAGTATTAAGTATCTGCTTTCGCTTTCTGTGAATGGCTCGGTTAAAAAAAAATTAGGCAGCATCTGAGCTTTGCGGGAAACAGCAGAAGACGGGGTGGCAACTGTTGCTGATGCTGACATGGCTATCAATGGGGATTAGCAACCACCGTTATAAGAAAATCTATTCCTATTCCTATTCCTATTCCTATTCCATTCCATTCCACTCCTCTCTTCTCCTCCCCTCCCCTTCCATTCTAAATTCTAATTGTAAATCTAATTCTAATTGTAAATCTAATTCTATTCTATTCTATTCCATTCCATTCTAAATTCTAATTGTAAATCTATTTCTAATTGTAAATCTAATTCTAATTGTAAATCTATTTCTAACTGTAAATCTATTTCTAATTCTATTCTATTCCATTCCATTCTAAATTCTAATTGTAAATCTATTTCTAATTGTAAATCTAATTCTAATTGTAAATCTATTTCTAATTGTAAATCTATTTCTAATTGTAAATCTAATTCTAATTGTAAATCTATTTCTAATTGTAAATCTAATTCTAACTGTAAATCTATTTCTAATTCTATTCTATTCCATTCCATTCTAAATTCTAATTGTAAATCTATTTCTAATTGTAAATCTAATTCTAATTGTAAATCTAATTCTAATTGTAAATCTAATTCTAATTGTAAATCTATTTCTAATTGTAAATCTAATTCTAATTGTAAATCTATTTCTAATTGTAAATCTTATTCTATTCTATTCTATTCTATTCTATTCCTCTCCTTCTTCGGAGGCAGAATTCCACTGAACAACAGCGAGTGAAATTACGGCTTTTATTCCCAGAAAGTGGGTTTCATAAAAGGCCATCTTCAGCCTCTAATTAATCTAACGCAGGTAAATCCTTGACTTACGACAATTGAGCCCAAGAATAAAAAAAAAAAGACATCATTACTTCTATGCCGTTTCCTTTACTGTAACCTCGCCTACAGACTTTATAGATTGGCCAAACTAAGGCAAAAACAGGTGTCCTCAACTTACAGCCACAACGGAGCCCCTGTTGCGAAGCGAGATAGTGAGTTTTGCCCCGCTTTACAACCTTTCTTGCCATAGTCGTTAAGTGAATCAAAGCAGTTGTCGAGTTAGCCACACGGTTGTTAAGCGAATCGAGTTTCCCCAGTGGACTTTGCTTGTTAGAAGGTCGCCAAAGCGGATCACGTGACCACTGCAACGGTCATAAATGTGAGCCAGTTGCCAAGCGACTAAATTTTCATCACGTGACCATGGGGATGTGGCAACAGTTGTTAAGTGTGAAAAACGGCCATAAGTCACTTTTTTCAGGGCTGCTGTTAACTTTGAACGGTCACTAAACGAACGGTTGTTAAGTCGAGGACTACCTGTACCTGCATCACTAAATTTTGGGAATTGCTAGAGGAGAATTTTCTTAACTTTCCTTCTCCCGATCAAACTACCTATGATTCCCTGGCTCTGGAATGCAGCCCCTCCCAACCCCCCGGGAATCCAGGCTCCACTCCACCACAACAGCAGGATGCATAAGTTCATGACCCCTCTTTGCGCTTCCTTTATGTGTTCCGGAAAAACAGATCAACCAATAAAAAGAAATAAAAGAGAAAATTTGTAGCTCAGGGTTGAAAATGTGGGCACCTCGGGCGCTCTCTGAGCTTGGTACTTTTCTCGCAGACGTTTCATGACCCAACTAGGTGACATCATCAGTGCTGGAGTACTGATGATGTCACCTAGTTGGGTCGTGAAACATTTGCAAGAACACCCACCAAGCTCAGAGAGCATCAAAGGACCCCACAAAAGAATAAAATAAGCGACCAGAACTTCAGGGAAACACCTGTCAATACTTACAGAGCTGCAGCACCAGAGATGATCTCAATCAACTCCTTGGTGATGACAGCTTGGCGAGTGCGGTTGAATCGCAGGGTCAGCTTGTCAATCATCTCAGCTTCAAAAGGGGAAAAAAAAAACAAGGAGGGGGAGATCGTTATTTTATATGTCATATATTAGGCATGAAAGGCGGCTGGATGACTTTAGGCCAATCACCAGGAGACAGTGAGTTCTAGTCCCGCCTTAGGCATGAAAGCCGACTTGCTGACTTTGTGCCAATCACCAGGAGACGGTGAGTTCTAGTCCCGCCTTAGGCATGAAAGTTGGCAATGAGACTTTGGGTAAGTCTCTCTCAGCCCAGCCCACCTCACAAGATTGTTGTTGTTGGGGAAACAAAAGAAGGAAGGAGTTATGTATGTTTCCTGCCTTGAGTTACTTGTCAAAATAATAAAAGGTCGGATTTTTTAAAAAATTCTAATTAAAAAAAGGTCTTTTCTTTAGCTAAAGTATCCTCAACAACTTTAAGATGTCTCAACTTCAACTCCCAGAATTCCCCAGCCAGCACACTGGCTGTTGCTGAGACTGGGAAGCACTAAGTTAAACGTCCCTTTGGAATTCTCTATTCTTGAGCTCCAGCAAGCAAGTTGTTATTTTTTGGTCTGTTTTTAATACATTTAATGCTCATAATATTTAAATCTGTTTTTTTAACCTGGTTGCTTTTAAGATACTTATCATTTTTATGCAAGCCTCCCAGAATCTACCTAAGATTCAACCCATTGATCGAAACTTTAAGCTTGCCTTAGCTGACCACTGTTATCAACTTCTATATTTAGGAAGAGCCATGGTGGCCCAGTGGTTAGAATGCAGTACGGCAGGCAAATTCTGCCAACAGTTCGATTCTGACCAAGGTTGACTAGGTCTTCCATCCTTCCGAGGTCGGTAAAATGAGGACCCAGATTGTTGGGGACAATAGGCTGACTCCGTAAGCTGCTGAGAGGTCTGGAAAGCCCTGTGAAGCAGTATATAAGGCTAGTCCTTGTGCTAAGAGAATTGCATGTATCCAACAGGTGAAACAAATTTTACTTCTGCATCATTCAAACTGTTGGTTTAATCTCTTGGGAGTTTCTGCTTTTACTCCTATTTATTTACCGGCCTGGGTAAAATAGATAGATTTCCCAGATTTCCACTTACAGGCATTTTTGCTGGCATTATCCATAGCGGTCATCCGAGCGCTCTGCTCACTCGTAGTAGACTCCTTCAGGGAGTAGAAGATGATGTTAGCCAATACGAACTCCTGGTAGTTTCTCAGGACATCCGCGTCGATGTCATCGTAGATGCTGATGCTTTCTGCAAAAACACAATCGGTACAGCTTGCTCCTTGCGGCCTTGAAAGGATATTATGGGCAGAGGGACAGCGCGCAGTGGCACAGTGGCCTAGAGGTGGAGCTCTCGCCTCACAATCAGGAGGCTGTGAGTTCGATCCTAGGTAGAGGCAGATATGTTTCTCTCCGGGCTCACGGAAACTATATCTGCTGAACAAAACTCTGCATTGGCGACAGGAAAGGCATCTGGCCAGTAAACATTCAGCTCCATACAACTGCCCAGACTCCACCCTGCAAGGGATTATGGGTGTCATTAAAAGAAGATGATGATGAGAGGGATAGTGCACCATTCATCTTGCATGCTTTGAAATCCCAATCGGATCACTAGGCGATTCAAGACATAGGGGAGTGATTTCTGCATTCACTAAAGATCTAAGAGAGATCTTCCTATATTTGAGGGGCTGCCCCAAAGAAGAGGGGGGGTCAACCTATTCTCCAAAGCACCTGAAGGCAGGACAAGAAGCAACGGATGGAAACTAATCAAGGAGAGAAGCAACCTGGAATTATTCCAACGAATAATTCTGGTTAACTCTATCCCAACACTGCTTGTAATCAAGTTTGTGAATTATTTCACAAGAATCCATTCGTAAAATAATATTTAACTTTATTTAGCTTGCCCAATTCTCTGAAATGGTACAGGGTCTCTTGCTTGAGCAGAGGGTTGGACTAGAAGACCTCTAAAGTCCCATCCAACTCTCTTATTCCATTATAAATGAGGGTTATTACCCTGCATTTCATCCTTAATTCTAACTTCCCGTTTTCTTTTTTCAAAAGCCGATCAGTCGATAAAGAACATACAAGTTTGACTTACGACTGTAATGGAGCCTGTCCGCCACAGTAGCAAGTTGTGACAATCATACGGTGGCCTCATGGTCACAATCACCACAATTTGCTTAACAACCACGGCAAAAAGGCCACGACTTTGGGTGCCTCACTTTTAACAATTAATTTTCCCGTCTGTTGTGTTTGTAAGTTGAGGCCTATCTGAAATGGGTGACAGATTTTTGCCCATGCTAAAGTTGTAGCAGGGAAGTGTTGGTTTAAGGCTGGGGTCAGCAACTCTGCGGCTCTGGAGCCGCATGTGGCTCTTTCATCCCTCTGCTGTGGCTCCCTGTCACTCAAAATATGCGTCACAACCACCAATGTGCGACACCTGCCGGCACACGATTTATTGAGCTTTTCAACCCCCGTTAGGCCAACCATGGATAAATCCAAGAAAAGAAAAGTTTCAGAAGAAAACAGAACCTTTAATTCAACTACATATGCTAGTTTTATGGCCGCCCAAGAAATACTGAGGCATAGGAAGGGTTTTGTGGCTCCCGGTGTTTTCTTTTCTGTGGGAACTGGGTCCAAATGGCTTAAGTGTTTAAGGTTGCAGGCCCCTGGTGTAAAGGGAAACACTATTTTTACGCTAGCTCCTATAACAACTTCAGATTATTTCATTTGTGGGCTGAGGACAAGACGACATTGTGCAATGATAGGGAGAAGGTGAGGATCATCACATCGGCTTCGTAGTTTAGTTTACAGTCTTTTTGTGAAGGCTTTACTCTGAAAGTGTAAAAGGGGGAAGAAGGGAAGGAAGGGCTGGAGATGGCTACTGTTGTGGCTCCGTTACCTGAGCCTGTGTCATCAGCAGGAGAGGACTCTGAGAGTGAAGGAGAGGAGTTGGCAAGGCCTCCCTCTCCAGGACCCTCCTCTCTGGCAATGCCTTCGGTGTCCACCGAAGGGCAAGAGATAGGGCCGGGGCCAAGCACGTCCATGCAGCCACAGGTGGACAGTGATGAGGGTAATGAGTCTTGGCTGGATCCACGCCAGCGTCGCAGAGATAAGCGCACGCAACAGAAGAAAAGGCGTGCCCGAGATTAAGCTGAGTCACTGGACCACACCCCACAAGGTATAAAAGGGGGTGAGGTGGCCATTCAGACTCTGTGACGGACAAAACTAACTACTATCGAGTCACATTGCATCTTTGGAAACAACATTATCGGCCTTGCATTTATTTTACGAACTGGACAATTCTTGACTGTGTGTATTTTGTTTTATGAGTAAAGTTCTTGGCAAGCAGCTACTGGGTTGCTGCCAAGTGTCTTATCGAAAGAATTGGTTGTCTGCCAGTTTATTTAACCCCCGGATGTCTGTTTGTGTGCGTGTGTGAGACGGGGACAGAACAGCTACTCGCTAGCCATTTTCAACTCCTGGACTTACCAGCCCCAGAAACCGTCTCAAGAGAATAGATTGGCTTCTCGTCCGTCTTGTAGGAAATGACAGATCTGAAAGGGGGAAAGAAAAGAAAATTATTTCGAACCGTGCTGCTTCATCTGTTCCAGGTTCAGGTAGAATACGTATATATTACATAAAAAGGAATATGCCAATGCTCCACTATACATTTTAAGGCCGTCTTTTCAAGCCGAGACCCGTTTCTGAAAAAATAAAAATAGAAAAACCTGTTGATTAGAAAGAACTAGAAAAAAGGGTCTTGCAGGAAATAATTTCCCTCAGCCAGTTGTTTCTTTTGTTTGAATTCTGTAGAATTTTTTTACTCTGAGAGGTCCTTGGTGCTCTTTAAACTGGGTTGTTTTCTTGCAGATGCTTCATGGATCAAACTAGGCAACTGATGATGTTACCTAGTTTGGTAATGAAACGTCTACAACAACAATACAGCTCAGAGAGCACCAAGGATCCTACAGGTCAACCCTGAGCTACCAATATTTAAACATTCTCTAGTGGGGAATACCAATATTTTTTTAAGAGTTTATTTATACATTTTCTCTTTACATACATAGGTATTGTCTGGATCAATTTGCTTACCATAATAATACTTTTCCAGTTCCTAATTTCTATCTCTATTGTCCAACCATTTGTAGAACAAATCCTATGCAAATAGGCAGATATTCTGTGTCTTTTTTCTTTTCTTTTTAATGCCAATCTGTCCATTTCAGTGTTTACTCTTATTTAAAACTAGTAGCTGGATGCTTCGCTACGAAACTGTGTGATGGGGCTTGATAAATTGACAGTTAAAGCTTGAAAATTTATATAGAATGTGTAACTCCTTAGCATCAGAGCGTGTTAATATAAGGCAACTGGCAGTTGGAACAGAGTTCTTTTCAGGTGGGGAGGGGGGAGTAGAACGTCTAAACTTCCAGCCTGCAGGCTGGATGAGTCACGCGCTGGCCAAGCCCATGCCCAGTTTAGCGAAGGGGTAACATCAGAGCAGGGTGGATAAAAATCAATGAGTTTTTTAAAAAAATCAAAAAAATCAGATTTTTTTGATTTAAATCGGATTTTTTTGATTTTTATCGAATTTATTTTAATAAAAAACTTTTGAGGTAAAAATCTATCGTAAGATAGTTTTCTATTTAAGATACATAAATAATTTAGTTTATTCAGCATGAAATGGAGCTTAGTTATGTAGCATGAGGCTGTATATTCTGCAACACTGGGACTATCGGTGAGTCAACAGTGGGTCAAAGGAGTAGCAGAGATGACAGTTGCTTTTTAAAAATTATGATTTAAATCGAGTTGATTTAAATCAAGCCTTTTTACTAGTGATTTAAATCATGATTTAAATTGTGATTTAAATCAACTCGATTTAAATCAAATCCACCCTGCATCAGAGTGTGTTAATATAAGGCAACTGGCAGTTGGGACAGAGTTCCTTTCAGGTGGGGAGGGAGAGTAGAACGTCTAACTCCTTAGCATCAGAGTGTGTTAATATAATACTGTATAATAAGAAATACTAATGATCTGATGGTGATTTCGAACAATCCTTTCTTAGCAAGCACCTAGAAGTCAAGAGGAACATACATGCCAAATTTCAAGTTTGTAGGCTTTACGGTTCTGGAGATTTCGTGATGATGCATGAGTGGTATTTGGCTTTTATATATATAGAAGATAAGTCAGACCAAGGAGCTGTTCTCCCTGGAAACCTCCCTCCCACAGATTTCAGAAGGACGGGTTAATTCTTGCCTGAACCGATTGTAGATGACGGAGCCTTCATCAAACTCGTATCCAGAATTCAGCAGCTCCAGAGCAATGATGGAGGCGTCTCCGAATGTGGGAGGCTTCCTTCCAATTTCTTTAAAGTTCAGGAGGAAGTTGTTTCCGTGGGTCCTAAAATAAAGAGCATTGCGGTTATGCTACATGTTCCACGTTGCATCACATCTGAATCCAAGTTCTAAAAAAACATCCAGAAATTTCAGCTGATCTCTAACGCAACGATCAGACTCGGGAGACAGGCGGTCCTCGACGTAAGACTCTTAATGGAGCCTGCCCATTATGATCAAATGTGACAACCGAATTCTACGGCCTTTTTGTATGGCAGTTGTTAAAGCGAATCACCGCACTTAAGCGAATCTGAGGTGGTTGCGTGAACCCCGTCATTAAATGGTTCTGCACTGCATCGGTTTTCAGCAAAACTGTCACAAAACACAGTCACGGTGCTACTAATACGGTGCGGTTAAGTGTGAAACACGGTCATAAGCCACTTTTTTCAGTGCCATTGTAACCTCAAATGGTTATTGAACAAACGGTTGTAGCAACAGCAGTAGCAACTGGCTTCACAGTGCTTTACAGCCCTTTCTAAGCAGTTTACAGAGACGGCAGATTGTCCCCAACAATCTGGGATCTCTCTCTCTCTCCTCATCTCATCTCATCTACCTATCCTCTCTATCTATCCATCCATCCTATCTCATCTATCTATCCTCTCTATCCATCCATCCTATCTCATCTATCTCATGTACCTCACTATCTATCTTATCTCATCTATCTATCCTCTCATCCATCCATCCACCTATCTATCTATCCATCATCCATCCATCCACCTATCTATCCATCCATCCATCCATCCTATCTCATCTATCTCTTCTATCTCATGTACCTCACTATCTATCTTATCTCATCTATCTATCCTCTCATCCATCCATCCACCCTATCTATCTATCCATCCATCCATCCATCCACCTATCTATCTATCCATCCATCCATCCATCCTATCTCATCTATCTCTTCTATCTCATGTACCTCACTATCTATCTTATCTCATCTATCTATCCTCTCATCCATCCATCCACCTATCTATCTATCCATCCATCCATCCATCCTATCTCATCTATCTCTTCTATCTCATGTACCTCACTATCTATCTTATCTCATCTATCTATCCTCTCATCTATCATCTATCTATCCATCCATCCATCCATCCTATCTCATCTACTAGCTATCTATCCATCCTATCTCATCTCTCTTCTATCTCATGTACCTCACTATCTATCCTATCTCATCTATCCTCTCATCCATCTATCCATCCTATCTCATCTATCTCATCTCATCTATCCTATCTCATCTACTAGCTATCTACCCATCCTATCTCATCTATCTATCCTTTCATCCATCTATCTAATCCATCCATCTCTCTCCTCTCTCTATCCATCCAATCTCATCTACCTATCTATCCTCTCATCCATCCATCCCTCTCTCTGTCATCTGCCTGCCTGCCTACTACTCTACCATCTATTATCTACCAATCTGCCAATCTACCCACGGTACCTACCTATCATCGCAATAGCACTTAGACTTATATGCCACTTCACAGTACTTTTACAGCCCTCTCTAAGCGGTTTGCTGAGGTAGCATGTTGCTCCCAACCATCTGGGTCCTCCTTTTACCGACCTCGGAAAGACGGAAGGCTGAGTCAACCTTGAGCTGGTGAGGATCGAACTCCTGGCAGTGGGCAGAATTAGCCTGTCATACTGCATCCTAACGCGGTGCCACCAGGGCTGAGGAACCTGTAGTTCAAACTGACGGGGCCCAGAGGGACAGGTTACCTCTGAAGGATGCCTCTCAGCTTGTCGCCAATCCCAACCACCATAACTTCTTTCCCTGAACCCGTGAGGTTGGAGAACTGATGCTTGATCTCTTTAGCCACAGAGGTGTGAATGGCCCCACACAGGCCACGATCAGAAGACACGCCAACAAGGAGATGCTTTTTCTTGTCCTCAGGGGGTTTGATGTCTACTTTCTCGTAGAGAGCTGCGAAAAGAAAGAAGGGTCGTTAAGAATTAGCAACTATCGAAAAGGCCCAGATATCAAAACTCTGAAAGCCTCCTGGATGACTTTGGGCCAATCACCAGGCGACAGTGAGTTCTAGTCCCGCCTTCACCAGAAAGCCAGCTGGGTGACCTGGGCCAATCACCGGAGACAGTGAGTTCTAGTCCCGCCTCACCAGGAAAGCCGGATGAGTGACTTTGAGCCAATCACCGGAGACAGCGAGTTCTAGTCCCGCTTTCACCAGGAAAGCCAACTGGTAACTTTGGGCCAATCACCGGAGACAGTGAGTTCTAGTCCCGCCTTCACCAGGAAAGCAGCTGGGTAACTTGGGCCAATCACCGGAGACAGTGAGTTCTAGTCCCGCCTTCACCAGGAAAGCCAGCTGGGTGACTTTGGACCAATCACCGGAGACAGTGTGTTCTAGTCCCGCCTTCACCAGGCCAGCTGGTGACTTTGGACCAATCAGAGGGCTTTTTCAGGAGGAAACTGGACTTTGTTGTTTTTTGAAGATGTTCCACTTTTCATTCAAGAAGCTTCTTCATAGCTCTGATTAGACTTTTAGCCAGGCACTTTGGGCTGAACATCCTTCAAATAGTGTGGGAGTATGAATGGGTTTTCCAAAAAAAATTGTAGATTACAGGAACCAGTTGCACCACTCAGGTGACCTGAAAGGACACAGACGAACCTCCACGTGGCCTCAAGGACTCTCTAAAAGGATGCAAATGACCAGCTGTCTGCAAGGAGTATCAATCCTTCCCTTCCCACCATCCAGTCAGAGCTGAAGAAGCTTCTTGGATGAGAAGCGAAACGTCTTCAAAGAAAAAACAAGAAAGTCCAGTTGCATCGTTAAAAAGCACCTTTGGGACAACCACGACCTGGAGGACTGAGAATCTCCATAGATTTTGGACCAGTCGCTTTCTCTCAGTCCAACTCACATCACATGACTGTTGTGGGGAAAATAGCAGGGGTGCTGGATATGTTTACTGCCTTGAGTTATTTGCAAAAACAATGAAGACGGGAAAGAAAGAAATAAGGGACAGTAAGGGGAATGAATGAATGAATGAATGAATGAATGAATGAATGAATGAATGAATGAATGAATGAAATAAAGGACAGTGCTTATGCCAAGAAGGAAGGTTTACTGCCCATATCGTTTGTGTATACATGCCCAAATTTCTATTTGAAATATCCAGAACGTCGACAGTTTTCCAAGTTATTGTAAAACTTTCTTTTAAATGAACCACTTGTTCTGTCCCCGTCTCACACACGCACACAAACAGATAGCCAGGGGTTAAATAAAACTGGCAGACAACAAATTCTTTCGATAAGAGGACTGGCAACCCAGTAGCTGCTTGCCAAGAACTTTACTCATAGAGGGAGGGGTTGTTCCTCCGTCAGATAAACACAAACAAGATACACACAGTTCAAGAATTGTCAAGTCCAGTCCGTATTAAATCCAAGGCAGATAACATTGTTTCAAAGATACAATGTGACTCGCTAGTAGTTAGTTTTGTCCGTCACAGAGTCTGAATGGCCACCTCACCCCCTTTTATCCCCTGTGGGGTGTGGGCCAGTGACTCAGCTTAATCTCTCGCACGCCTCCTTTTCTGCTGCGTGCGCCTCTCTCTGACGCTGGCGTGGATCCAGCCAAGACTTATCTCCGTCACTGTCCAACTGTGAGGAGATACCTGGCTCCTGGCCAATCTCTTCTCCTTCGGGAGACCCCTGAGGCATTGCCAGAGAGGAGGGTCCTGGAGAGGGAGGCCTGGCCAACTCCTCTCCTTCATGTTCGGAGCCTTCTCCCTCCGATAAGTCGGCCTCGGGGGTCGGAGTCACAACACCACTAAGAAGAGAGTATCTTTTGCTCCCAAATGTCCTTTCACGCCAAATGGACTTTAAAAAAAAAAAATTAGCATGCATCCAAAGTGACAATAAGGTTATTATTCTGTTCTATTCTATTTTGCAGCAAGTGGTTTCATTTGCAAACGATGCCATGGCCATCCATTTATGTAATTCACATCTCGCATTACACAATCGCATCGTTCCAAGGCACCGAGATTATAAAAATAACACAAACGAGCCAACCATAAATTGACAGAAATATATAACACCCTCCTCTGGATGATGGGTAGTCCTCAACTTACAACCATTCGTTTAGTGACTGTTGGAAGTTACTGAAGTCCAAAAGCACTGAAAAAGCCTCACTAGGTGGCTCAGTGGCTAAGACACTGAGCTTGTCGATCAGAAAGGTCAGCACTGTTGAGCGGTTCGAATCCCTAGTACAGGTCTCCTACGCGAGGAGGGGGTTGGACTAGATGACCTCCAAGGTCCCTTCCAACTCTGTTACTGTTGTGATTGGGGCCATTTTTCACACTTACGGCCATTGCACCATCCCTGGGTCACTTGATCAAAATCAGGCGTTTGACAACATAACTTCAGTTAATGGGGAAGCCACGTTGACTGTTAAGAACTGTGGTGATTCACTTAACAACTGTGGCAAGAAAGCTGGTAAAATGGGACAAAATTCACTGGACAACTTTTGGGCTCAATTATGCTAATCTTCTCTGTATCGTTCCAATTTTAGTATATATGTTGCCGAAGCGAGCACCTTTTGGCTCAATTATGGTCGTAAGTCGAGGACTGCTTGTTACAAGGTTGTCGGAAGCAGCTCATTCAAACGTTCTAGGTCAGAAAAAGTGCCAGGAAATCATTTCACTCTTTAAGAATTAGTAAATGTTGTCAGCTACATACAAAGGAGAAAGGCTCTTACCCAAGGCCCCCACGCCATAAACTCTGGCAGGCTTTAATTCTCTTTCCGCCTTGGCGTATTTCGCGGCGGCGACCATTTTCATGGATTTAGTGATTTTCTGGATGTTCTTGATAGACTTCAAGCGCCGGGTAACTGTATGGATTACAAGGATACGAACTGAGGTAGGATATGAAGCAGGCAAAGAAAATGGCAGAATGAAACCAACAGTAGAATCTTGCAAAGCTTTCAAGTTGCCATGAGCAGGAGGGAGGGAGAACTGATAGAGCTGATTGATTTCCCTAACTGGAGTGCATTCCATACATTCTTCCTGACGGCAATCAGAAGGAGGGTGTTGGATTTCACAGCCAGCCAAAGTGGTTAATTGGAGAATGTGATTTATGACATGGCCAGGGAGGAGGGAGAGACAGGGTCATAGGGGAACGTAAATCTACGTGGGATTAGTTCTAACTGCACCCGAATATTGCCGAAATGGTGCTCCTAATAAATGACTGTATTTCTTTTGAAGTTCGGCTCATGGCTCATGAATTAATTAGGGCATCTTTCGGAAACTTCATAGAATCAACATAAAGGACTACCGTGTTTCCACCCCAAAAATATATTTTTGGCACCAAAAAAGGCACCAGGTCTTATTTTTTTGGGGGGGGCATATCCCACACTGACTCACCTCACTAGCGCATCGTCCCCAGCCTCTTTTCTGCTATCAGAGGCCTTCAGGAACTTCTTCATCCGGCAAGTCCAGCAAGGATTTCCTGAAGGCCTCTGGATCGATCCGGAGCTCTGTTACAGCTGCAGAGACCTTTAGAAAAGCCTTGCCGGCTGCAGCAGAAGAAATGGGCTGAGGTGTGCCAGGCCAAGCTGCAACTATCCAAAGGTAAACAGTAAGGCAGCTCCACCACCCACCATAGCTTAATTTTTACCCGTGCACCCTGGAATGGGTACCGTGTATCCCCGAAAATAAGACCGTCTTATATTTTTTTGAACCCCGAAATAAGTGCTTGGCCTTATTGCCATGCACTCAAAAGCCTGATTGGGCTTATTATCAGGGGATGTCTTATTTTGGGGGGGAAAGGGTAGGTGTTGTGGTTCGCCGGCAGCCTGCGGAGCTGGCAGTAGAGTCGGACAGTGAGGAGGTTGGGGAGGAACATGGGCCAGTCCTGGAGTCTGGGGAAGGCTCGGAGGGCTCTGCGCCGGAGGCAGAGATGGGTCCAAGGCCACCTGGGAGTTATGCGCTGCCTCCGGAACCTCCAGAGTGTGACGTCAGCGAGGCAGAGGAACAGGGGGAGCCTGTTCCCAGTGCGCAGAGGCGCAGAGCTGCCAGAAGGCAAGAACAATTAAGACAAAAGGGGCGACTCAGGAGTAAGGCTTGGAGATGATTGGCCCCTCCCATAAGACATAAAGGAGGAGCAAAGGCACGTGAGCCTTTGCAGGAAGCAACTTTGTTTGTTCTGGTTGGTTTAAACTCTGAAGCTCCGTTTTGACTGTGCTCCATGTGGCCTTGCAAAGCTAACTGGCAATTAGATCTTTGGCAGCGTGTCAAGGGAGATAAAGGTGGGTGCTTATCAGCCTTATCCCGAAGGACTGTGGCAGACTTCTGTCGGACTCTTTACAAACAATTTGTGATTCATCACAGGCTGTGAATGAACAGAATTGAAATAAAAAGAGGGTTTTTGGGACTAATTGTGTGCTTTTTACTGTCTCAGGAAGTCTAGGTCAGAACAGAGGGATCTTAATTAGGGCTTTTTTGTGGGGGGCAGGGCTTATATTGGGTACCCGTGTAAAAATCAAGCTAGATTGAAGGACTGACTTCTGAATAGGTCGTATTTTCGGGGAAACACGGTACATTCTTACATGGAACTTTAAAAAGAAGATGCAGTCATGATTTCAGACTATCTCAGAGAAAGAAATATAACATTGAACGCTTACTGTCTTTCAGAGTCGCCATGTTCCTAACTTGGATCCTGGAAAAAAAAAAAAGAAACACATATTTCCATATTTTATACCAAATATGCCTCCTTCGGTTGCTAAAGTTAACAACAATATAGAACAGCTGCAATAGAGCATTCATTTTCTAAAGAATGTTTACTTGGGATATAAAGAGCCGAGGTGGCGCAGTGGTTCGAGTGCAGTACTGCAGCTACTTCAGCTGACTGCTAGTTCAGCAGATCGGCGGATCAAATCTCACCGGCTCAAGGTTGACTCAGCCTTCCATCCTTCCGAGGTGGGTAAAATGAGGACCCAGATTGTTGGCGGCAATATGCTATTTAGTTTTTTAATCAGTTTTAAAATCAGTTTTTTTAATCGAATTTCGGTTTTAATTGGGTTGTTTTAAATTCGGGCCAAAATTATTTAATTGTTTTTTAAAATGTTTTTAAATTTTATATGCTATGTTTTATCCTGGCTGTATACCGCCCTGAGTCCCGCAGGAGAAGGGCGGTATAGAAATATAATAAAATAAATAAATAAATAAATAAAATATAATTCCTGAACGGAACTCGGGCCCTCTTCTCTGTAAACGCATTAAAATTCAAGATACAGATCTGACATCCAAGATATAAAATTAAAAAAGAAAAAAGACATTTGTGGCGATCCTTTCCTAAATATTCCCATCAGAGGAGATCAACTTGTGTGTTTTTTCCTCATTCTGCAGCCTTTCTTGGCCGTAGGATGTTGTTGTTTTTTTTTGCCATGCGTCCATTCACTGTTGAGCACAGGCTGATGGGGATGAGGCTGTGCTGTCTGCATCTCAAACTGAGGTGCCCCATGGGTCCTGTAGTCCGCAATTTTTTTTTCTGGAAATCCGTTTGTATTCCCCCGGCACTATTCGAAGGGGGGGTTCATCCCAAAGGACATCGCTAAAAAAAAAGTCTATGGAGATTTTCAGTCCTTGTTTTTTCTCCCTCCCCACCCCCCATTCCAGTCAGAGCTGAAGAAGCTTCTCGGATAAGAAGCGAAATGTCTTCAAAAGAAAAAGAAAAGGAAGTCCAGTTGCCGCCTGAAAAAAAGCACATTTGGGACACCCCTGCTAGGGACCTCTTACTGTGTTTCCCCAAAAATAAGACGGGGTCTTATATTAATTTTTGCTCCAAAAGACGCATTAGGGCTTATTTTCTGATCAGGTCTTATTTTGGGAGGAAATGCAGTATTAAATGCACCCATCTGGCTGACAATCTTAATCGGGGCTTATTTTATGCGTAGGGCTTATATTACGAGCATCCTGAAAAATCATGCTAGGGCTTATTTTCCAGTTAGGATTTATTTTGGGGGAAAATACAGTACTAAACGCCTCCGTCTGGCTGACGATCTTAACTGGGTTTATTTTGGGGGGGTAGGGCTTATATTACGAGCATCCTGAAAAATCCTGCTAGGACTTATTTTTATTCCAGTTGGGTCTTATTTTCGGGAGAAACAGGGTAAGCTACAGAGCAAGGTCCACAGAAGGTAGGTTAGCATTAAATTAAATGAATTAATTAATTTAAATTCATTTAATTTAATTTAGTGTTAGAATTTAAGTTGGAATTAAAACCAAGCAAAATTTAAACGGGCCTGGTAGCTCAGCAGACTAAAAGCATTGTGATTAACACCAGCTGTCTGCAATTACTGTAAGTTCGAATCTCACCAGGCTCAAGGTTGTCTCAGCCTTCCATCCTTTCTAAGGTGGGTAAATTGAGGACCCAGTTTGTGGGGGCAATAAGCTGACTTTGTATAAATATACAAAAGTATGAAGGCTATTGCTTAACGCATTGTAAGCCGCCCTGAGTCTCCGGAAAGGACGGCATATAAATCAAATTAAAAAAAAAAAAAGTTACATTTTCTGGGACAAGTGGATCAGGTAAGATCAGATTCCTACTGAATGCAAAAAAAATAATAATAATCCTGCTAGGACTTATTTTTATTCCGGTTGGATCTTATTTTCAGGAGAAACAGGGTAAGCTACAGAGCGAGGCCCACAGAAGGTAGGTTAGCATTAAATTAAATGAATTGAATGAATTAATTTAAATTCATTTAATTTAAATTAAGAGTTCAATTAAATTAAAGTTAGATTTTCTGGGACAAGTGGATCAGGTAAAATCAGATTCCTACTGAATGCCAAAAAATAATAATAATAATAATCCCCACCCCCAACCCCAATTAACTTTTATAACTGAGCCTCTTATGGTTGGGGAGGAGGGGTTCACGGATTCCCTGGAGCTCCCATGCTGCTGGACTCCAGCACCCATCAGCCACTGCCCCCAAGGGCATGGGCCAGGGATGATGGGCTTTCAGCCACGTGGAAAGAAATCCCCAGGGAAACTCCAGGCAGCTCTCAGTCCCTGGACAGCTGGCTTCCCCCCCCCCGTCCCCCCCACTAAGACTCCTAGGGAGGCGAGAGTGCCTCTGAGCATGTGCAGAGAGCCTCCCGCTCCTCCACTCCCCTTCCCGCCCGCTCTCCTTTCCCCCGAAGTACCCCCGAGGCTGAGCCTGGGCACCGTCAAGAAGAGCAGCAGCAGCAGCAGCGGCGGCGCCGATCCGGCTCCTTCCCGCAGCTTCGTCCGATCGCCCGCCGGCTCGCAGCCGCTGCTGAAGGTCAGGGCGCTCGCACCGCGCATGCGCCGCGCTTCCCCTCGCCCTGAACCGGGTTTCGGAAGCGAAAAAAGGAAGAGCTGTGACGGCTTCCGGATGGACCGCCCTCCCCCTCGCATTCTTCTCTATGGTTTCTCGGACATTGAGATGGCCAGCACCTGAGCGGTCCTCCAAAGAGAACTAAGGTCACAAAGCTGACGTGCTAGAGCGACCCCCTAACTAAGGTTGATGCCTAGACAGAATAAAAAATAGATACTTTAAGTCAGAGGTGGCCCTTTTTATGACTTGTGGACTTCAATTCCCAGAATTCCTGAGGTAACATGGCTGGCTCAGGAATTCTGGGAGTTGAAGTCCACAAGTCATAAAAGGGCCATAGTTGCCCACCTCTGCTTTAAGCGACTCCTAACATGGTTGATGTATAGATATAGTAAATATAGATACTATAAATCTTTTAATTAAGATTTCACCGGCCGGGACAGACTCTACACAGTGATTCCCGGTTCATTCATTGGGAGAGCTAGAGCGGCGTCAAAGCCCTTCTTTAAAAAAAAAAGGTCAACGATGACGATTTCCTGTCACATCATTTCCGTTTCCGGTGACAACACTTTCGTTTCCGGTCAGCTCTTCCGCCGCCGCTCAGAGTCCGGAAGCGAGGGTCGCAGTTGCCGGTTTCGTGTGTCGCCGCTCCTTCGCCTCCTTCGCTATGGGGAAGACGGACTTCTTGAGCCCCAAGGCCATCGCCAACCGCATCAAGTCGAAGGGGCTGCAGAAGCTGCGCTGGTATTGCCAGATGTGCCAGAAGCAGTGCCGGGACGAGGTACAGAGCGAGCCTCCAGGGGCAGGGGCAGTCTATCTGGGCGCCCTAGAAGAAGCCCTCGACTCGGGTGGCCTTTTAGGTCCTCATTCACGAATCTCTGTCGGATTTTGGCTGTCTTAGGGTGATTTTGCTCCAGCATGAAGTTAGAATCAGGATAAGAGCTGGAAGGGACCTTGGAGGTCATCTAGTCCAGCCCCCTGCTCAAGCAGGAGACCCTATGCCGTTTCAGACAAGTGGCTGTCCAGTCTCTTCTTAAAAACCTCCAGTGATGGAACACCTGCAACCTCTGGTGGCAAGCAGTTCCACTGGTTAATTGTCCTCACTTTCTCCTTCATTCCAGGTTGCTTCTCCCCTTGATAAGTTTCCACCCATTGTTTCTTGTTTTGCCTTCTGGTGCTTTGGAGAATAAACTGACCCCCCCTCCTCTTTGTGTCAGCCCCTCAAATACTGGAATGCTGCTATCCTGTCCCGTCCCCCCCAGTCCTTCTTTTCTCTAGACTAGCCGTACCGAATTCCTGCAACCGTTCTTCATATGTTTTATCTCTTCTTTAGAATAGAGTACAACACAACACAAAGGGATCTTGGAGATCCTTTAGTCCCGGGGTCGGCAACCTTAAACACTCAAAGAGCCAGAAAGACCCTAACCGGAAGCCCCCCCCCCCATTCAATTCTGGAGCCAACCAGAAGTGTGGTCGCCCCCACCATAGTGTCTCCTCCTAGCGCAATGTCCTTTTTCCTCTACCTATCCTAACTGAAAGCCGTATCAATTATCAATATATTGTGGAGCTGACTGGCGATAGGGAGCCGCAGCAGAAGGATGAAAGAGCCACATCCGGCTCCAGAGCCGCAGGTTGCCTACCCCTGCTCTAGCCCAACCCCTATACCATTTCAGACAAGGGGCTGTCCAGTCTCTTCTTAAAATCCTCCAGTGATGAAGCAGGTTGTGTTTTTCAGGTTTCATCACTGTGGTTTTTCCTTTCGAGTCTTGGACAATATACGTTAATATGATTTTTTGCGTTCTCAGCCAGCCTTCTGTGAGATTGGAGTCCTTTTCATTAGTCTTGTATTAAACCACTGTTTATTCAAACTTGGCCACTTTAAGACGAGTGGACTTCAATTCCCAGAATTCCCAAGCCAGCCCTTGCTGGGGAAGCCGTGCTGGCTAGGAAATTCTGGGAGTTGAAGTTCACCTATTTTAAAGTGGACAAGTTTGCAAGAGATGGTGTTAAGACCAAAGACTCCCCCATCAGTTTAAGACCAATGATAAAAAGAATGGAATAGAATAACGGAGTCAAAAGGGACCTTTGGAGGTCTTCTAGTCGACCCATGAAAGGGGACTAGACGCTTATGTCTGAATTCATTCATTTTCTGGGATTCTACAATGCACTGGACAGTAAACCCAGATTCATGGTGTGGCTTTGGTACCATATTCTGGGACACAAAACACTTAATTTAGTTTGTTGGCTGAATACTGGTTATTAGATCTTTAGCTGACAAAGCTAAATGTGTTATGTGAAAAAGGACGACTGTCTGGATTGAATTTAAATGAGGTTGACTTATTTAATTATTTAGCCTAGTTGACTTCAGTAAGCAACTAAATCTAATATCTGGGTATGCTACTTTGGATGTATCTAGGATTGCTCCCATGTTTGGGGGTAAATATCTTTTTCTTTTGGTAGTTCCTTGCCAGTTGCATTATTTTGTCTCCATTATCCTTTTTTTTTTAAATGTTTTAGCTCCTTGTGATACCTGTTCGAGGTTTGCTGGGGAATTTTGACTTTATTTTGTTTCTCGCCTTGTTTTTTCCAGAATGGCTTTAAATGTCACTGCATGTCCGAATCTCACCAGCGACAACTGCTCCTGGCATCCGAAAACCCTCAGCAATTCATGGATTACTTTTCAGAGTGAGTTTGGCCTGTAACTTGGCACTTGCGTTTTATGATCTGCGTCTGCTGAAATTTATGCGGTATTATGGCTGCAGTCTATTAAATTGGAAATATAAGACAGTTGAGAAGTGCCTCAAGCACTTGTGGTTATTTGTCCAAACAGATTTTTAGAATTTTCTAGAATTTTGTAGGCGTGGGAGGAGGTTGTTGTTTAAAAATGAAGCTTAGTGAAGGCTCTCCTCAATTCATTGTCCATCAAATTATCCTCCATTCTGGGACCAGAATATCCTTTTTACAAAACAGATATTTAAGTCTCATGTTGCTTTATATAGAGAGAAGGGGAGGTGGGGAAGGGAGAGAGAGAGAGAGAAAAAAAAAAAGAGAGAGAGAGAGAGAGAGTGTCTTTCTGTTTACGACTGACAAAGTTTCTGTGTTACTCAAGGGCTATAATAGAAATTGAACTGATGCAATTAGTGTTACAGATAGTCCTCAACTTATGACCATAATTAAGCCTGAAATTACAGTCGGAAGTCATGCTGGTCGTTAAGCAGGATCGCCACATGACCAAACCTGATTTTAGAACCCTTTTTGTAATGGTTGTTCAGTGAAGCCATTGTCCAGAATGACTGTTTTTGTTAGAAACCAGAAGTACTGGAGAAACTGGAGAAAAAGGTTCAGAAGAGACCCTCCCTAGTTTCCCAGGCTGTAAAGAAGCCGGGGGGTGGGGGGGGGAGAGAATTGTACTACCATACTTTTCGGAGTGTAAGATGCACTTTTTTCCCCCCTAAGAGAGGGGGGGAATGTTGGTGCGTCTTATACACCGAATACACCTCCTGAAACCCTGCCCCGCGCATCCTGTTTTCCCTAAAAACAAGTGTTTTTCACAAAAATGGGGCGCGAAGAGGATTTGGGAGGCCTGCAGAGTGCTCCTGGGGGCTGGGGAGGGCAAAAACTTTTCTTGTTTACCTCTTCGAAATCTTGGTGCATTTTATAATCCAAAATATACGGTATAGTTCAGGCTCGCAAGATTCTGTGATGTAGCCTTATAATAAAAGTAGAATTATCTCATCCGGTCATGATTTCTGTCTGGTTTACCTCACAGTAACACTCTCTTTCATATTCTTCTAGGGAATTCCGGAATGATTTCCTAGAACTTCTCCGGAGAAGATTCGGTAAATTTCATTTGTTGGTTTGTTCGTATTAGATTTGGAGACTAACAGGGACATTTAGGCTTATATACCCCACCTCACCCCATCTCAATCACTTTATAGCACTCTCTGGGCAATTTACAATGTAGATGCCTTATTTGCATATTTCCCTGAACAATCTGGCTCCTCATTTTACCGACCTCGGAAGGATGGAAGACCCAGTCAACCTTGAACCCCGTCAGGATCGAACTCTTGGCAATGGGCAGTGTTTGCCTGCAATACTGTACTTAAATCAGTCTGCCACCAGTGCCCGGTTCCCAAAACAAACTGGCTTAGAGGTGCTTTTTTTTCAAGAGGCAACTGGACTTTCTGGTTTTTCTTTTGAAGACATTTCGCTTCTCATCCGAGAAGCTTCTTCAGCTCTGACTGGATGGTGGGGAATGGAAGGATTTATACTCCTTGCAGACAGCTGGTCATTTGCATCCTTTTAGAGAGTCGTTGAGGCCACTTGGAGGTTTATCTGCGTTTATCAGGCAACCTTCAGTGCCTCAACAACTCTCTGAAAGGATGCAAATGACCAGCTGTCTGTAAGGAATATAAATCCTCCTGTTCTCCACCATCCAGTCAGAACTGAAGAAGCTTCTTGGATGAGAAGCGAAACATCTTCAAAAGAAAAAAAAAACATAAAGTCCAGTTGCCTCTTGAAAAAAGCACCTTTGGGACAATCCTGACCTGGATAACTCAGAATCTCCATAAACATTGAATGCCTTAGAATAAAAACAAAGAAACCCACCACCACCCCCTGAAATAGTAAAAATCATGTACATCCAGAAGACAAAAACAATTAAACATATCCCAGCCTAACAGGAAAAAACTCCCAGAATGGGCATCTACCCTGAATTCCGGGCCTGGAAGCCAAGCCACATTTTAAAAACTTTTGGAAGAATTGTAGAGTGGGCACCGTACCAATTTTCGGGAAGATGCTGTCCCACAATGGAAAAACGATGCTTCTTTAGTTAACGTGGAAATGTTTTAGCTAACTCCATGCTTCTAATTAAGAGGGGTGGTTTTTTTTTCTCTCTCTCTCTCTCTCTCTTCCTAGGAACAAAGAGAGTCCACAACAATATCGTATATAATGAATATATCAGCCATCGGGAACACATCCATATGAACGCTACGCAGTGGGAAACTCTGACGGATTTTACAAAGTGGCTCGGGAGGGAAGGTAAAAAGTTCTCCTTGTATGGACCCCCACTTCCTCGTGGGAGGATTTGGGGTGCTGGAGGCAGCTGAGCCACTCGCTAAATAGAAGAGCTTGCCGAATGAAAGGACTTAAACCTTATCAATATATCAATATTTTAACATTTACTTTTTTTTTTAAGCGCGTTGTGAGGCAGAGGGGAGGAGTGGTTATCTGAATGCTGCACAGGTAGCCCTCGACGTACGACCACAGTCGTACCCAACATTTCTGTTGTTAAGCGAGGCATTTGTTCAGTGAGTTTTGTCCCGTTTTTACGAAACTCCTTGCCACTGTTGTTAAGTGAATTCGGTTTCCCCATTGATTTTGCTCGTCAGAAGGTCACAAAATGGGGATCACATGACTCCCCCCCCAGGGACAAAATATGAACCAGTTGCCAAGCATCCAAATTTTGATCTCGTGACCATGGGGATGCTGCAAAGAGTCCAAATGACCGGCTGGGTGGGTGTGACAGGGCAGCACTCGGCCTACATCCCCGTGGGAGCAAAAACGGGCCACGTGGGGGAACATGCTGGTCCCCCCATGCCCCATTTTAGGCCTAGGAAGCCTCCCTCCT
This sequence comes from Pantherophis guttatus, assembly GCF_029531705.1. Next base: position 1,861,808 of record NW_026843744.1, on the reverse strand, counting down.
GGGAGTGAAAACAGGCCACCGGGGGGGGAGGGGGTACCACGCCCCCCCGCCCCATTTTGGGCCTAGAAGGTCTCCCTGCACTTACCTGGAAGCCAAAATGAGGCATGTGGGGATCCTGGGGAAGGGAGGGGCCAGCCAGCAATTTAACTACTGGTTTGTCCGAACCGGCTGAATCCGGTCCTAAGTCACCTTTTTTAGTGCTGTGTTAACTTTGAAAGGTTTCCCCCTTCTCCCCCCCCCCTACTTAGTGCTTGGATATAGGAGCCGATCTAGAGATCCAAGTCTGTAGGCCAGAGTCCCTGTGACAAAAACATCCCCAACACCGGCTGGGGAATTCTGGGAATTGAAGTCCACTCCTCTTCAAGTTCCCAAGGTTGAGAAACAGGGGTGGTAAGCCATTGCCAACCCATTGCCAAGCAGCCGGCATGGCTGTGTCTCTTTCCTCATCAGGATCTGAGGTTAATCGAAGGATATTCTTTACAGAGGGGCTTCCAATTTTGGGGGGTGGGCTACAATTCTATAACTTCCTTCCTTATTCCTCCTAAAATGGAGGTTCTAACCATGGCAATATGCTTCTTTAAGGCCTTTGCAAAGTCGACGAAACGCCCAAAGGCTGGTACATCCAGTACATTGACCGAGACCCCGAGACCATCCGGAGGCAGCAGGAACAGGAAAAAAAGAAAAAACAGGACTTGGACGATGAAGAAAAAACGGCAAGATTCATCGAACAGCAAGTCAGGAGGGGCTTGGAGGGAAAAGATCAGGTGGGGGCAAAAGGATATTTGATACTTGGTGATTTTGCCATTTTGATCATCGTTAGTCCCGTATTCGAAAATTTAACGCAGGGAGTCCTCGACTTACAACCGCAATTGAGCCCAAAATTTCTGCCACTAAGCAAAGACAGTTGTTTAATTTTGCGCCATTTGACGAGCGTCCCGGCCGCAGTTGTGAAGTGACTCACGGCAGTTGTTCAGTTAGTAACACGGTTGTTAAGCGAATCTGGCTTGCCCGTCGACTTTGCTTGTCAGAACGTCACTGAAGGGGATCGATCGCGTGACACACACACACACACACACACACACACACCCAGGACACTGCAACCGTCATAAGTACATGCCAGTTGCCAAGCGTCTGAATTTTCATCACGTACCCAGAGGTGGTATTCAGACGGTTCGCACCGGTTCAGGCGAACCGGTCGTTTTCAATCACTGGTGGGTCTGCCCACCTGCCCTGGCTCCAAATCGTGCTATTTAGGCCCATTTTCGAGGCCAGGCAAAGTGAGTGTGCATGCAGCGAACCGGTGGTAAAGGTAAGTGAAACCTACCCCTGCACGTGATTATGGGGATGTGTCAGGAGTGGGTTCTAAATTTTTTTACTACCGGTTCTGTGGGCGTGGCTTATTTTGTGGGCGTGGTTTGATGATCACAATTCTTGAGGATTTAGCAGAGGTACTGGTCTACCAGGCTTTTAACTGCTTGCAGAGCTGTACCGGTCTACTCATTTGTTTTTGAAGGCACTGGTCTACTCATTTCTTTTTGAAGGCACCTGTCTACTCATTTGTTTTTGGAGGCACCGGTCTACCACCCCACTGCCTTTTAACACTGATCAGCTGTAGGGCGTCCCTTTGAAGCCCCGCGGCAAGAGTTTAAACAGTTTTTTTTTCCTTCCAGCCGATCAACTGGGACTCAGGAGGCAGCAATAGATTGGGGGTGGGGCCAAATACAAGGTAAGAATAACGCGGGTGGGTGGGAGGACCCAGCTCCCGAACAAAGAGAACCAGTTCGGTGACATCATATCGTCACCGCTACCGGCTCGGCCGAACCAGGAGGAACCTACCATGGGGATGCGGCAACGGTCATTAAGTGTCAAAAACTCCCTTTTTTTCCAGTGCTGCTGTAACTTTGAACAGTCACTAAGCAAATTGGTTGTAAGTTGAGGACTGCCTCTATTATGTGGATGAGAGAGACGGGATCAGCAAAGTGGATCATCGAATAAGATTAGTAGCTTAATATGTCCCCCAGCTGTTGCTTTTTACAATTTGTGTGTGTGTGTGTGTGTGTGTGTGTGTGTAGCGGGTTTCCAGTTCGCTTGTGAGCGGGCGCGTGCTCATACGCGCGCAATGCTTCTGTGCATCTGCAGAAGCGTCCAGGAGAGTGGGAGGAGCCTCCTGCTGCCTCCGCTACAGGTTTGCCCGATCCGGGACAAACCGGTAGCAACCCACCACTGGTTTGTGTGTGTGTGTGTGTGTGTCTGTCTGTCTGTCTGTCCCTGCTATAAGTCAGACCCCAGACTGCGCCACAACGCCTAGATTTATTCCCAGGAGCATTTGGTCAAACCAAACTTTTCTTAATTCCTTCTTGATTGCGACGAACCCAACTCGTCACTTTGTGATATGATGTCTGTGCTTTCCTGTTGGGTTCAGCCATCCTTAGTTCTTTTCTGTCGTTGCAGGAAGAGCCGGTCTTCACTGAACTAAACAGAGAAAACGAGGAGGAAAAAGGTAAATTGTTATCTGTAAGGTTCACAGTCTTAAGACTCGTGGAGACTTAACAATTCAAGTCCTAAACCAGGACCCTAAAATTATTAAGTTAATATCGCAGAATATCGCAGAATATTGGCAGTATTGGGGGTTTGGGGTTTTTTGGGTAAAATTATTTGAATGTATGGACTCTTTGTCTCCACAAACCCCACTCCCATCTAGCAGTGATGATGTTACCTAGTTGGGTCATGAAATGTCAGCGAGAAAAACCAAGCTCCGAAAGCACCAAGGATCCCACAGCCCTCCTTCGCCTTGTGTCCACAAACCCCATCATCATCATCTTTTAACGACCCCATAATCCCTTGAGGGGGTGGAGTCTGGGCATCTGAATGGAGCTGTTTACTGGCCGGATGCCCTTCCTGTTGCCAGTGCGGAGTTTTGTTCGGCAGATATATTCTCATTGTGCCCAGAAAGAGAACTATCTGCCTGTTGTGGCTCCGTTGCCTGAGCCTGAGCTATCGACAGATGCAGATTCTGAGAGTGAGGGAGAGGAGTTGGCAAGGCCTCCCTCTCCAGGACCCTCCTCTCTGGCAATGCCTCCGGAGGACACTGAAGGCCAAAAGATAGGCTCAGAGCCAAGCACGTCCCCGCAGCCACAGGTGGACAGCGACGAAGGAGATGGACCCTCGCCAGAGGCGCAGGGAGAAGCGTGCGCAGCAGAGGGGAAGGCATGCCAGAGATTAGCTGAGTCACTGGACCACACCCCACAGGGTATAAATGTGGGTGTGGTGGCCGGTTCAGTTTGTGATGAGCAAAAACTAGAAATACTCCATGATCTCTGTGTTACTGGACTTTGCCTGCTTTATTGGACTGCATTTGGATTAATCCTTGTATTGTTGACACTGCCTGTTTTATCGGAATGCTGACAGTCTAATCTTTGTTTTGTGTGAGTAAAGTCTGAATTGGCAGCTAGCCACTGGGTTGCTGCCAGCTTTATTTTCAAAGAATTTTGTCGTGTGGCTTATTAACTCCGGGCCGTCTGTGGGGGTGCGTGAGTGGGACAGGGACAGAACACTTCCTCTACCTAGGATCGAACTCACAGCCTCCTGATTGTGAGGCCACCGCACCACTGCGTCCACAAACCCCAAATGTGGTACGAAAGAAATGAGCAATCTTTTTTATTTTATTTTTTTTTCCTTTTAGTGACCTTCAACTTGAACAAAGGAGCAAGCACTTCAGCTGCTGCAGCACAGCAACCCAAAGGCAGGCAAGTAGTATTGGTTGGTTGTAATGTCGGTCACTAAACGGACTGTTGTAAATTGAGGACTACCTGTAAACCCTCGAAGGGCTGGTTGTTCTGCCCCAGCTACGGACCCCAAAGAACGCAGCACACACAAAGTCTGTACAAACCTTAGTTTACTAAATTAAATCAGTCTTTTTCAAACAAAGGCTGTTAATTAATTTTCTTAACAGCCTACAAGAATCCAAAGAATAAATAATCGTAATCTTACTAGGGTTGGCAGGAAGCCCAGAAGCAATTTGCAGGAAACTGATAAGAGAACTAAGATCCGGATACGAAGGAGAGTGAACAAAGTTGTTCCCTGCAAATTGCCTCAGTGGTCGTCCTTCCTTAAATAGGCTACGGGAGTGGCCAGTTAGCCCCAAGCCTTACTCTCGAGGAGACCTCCTCCTGAGGAGCCATTCCTGCCTTTTGGCAGCTCTGCGCGCCCGTGCATCGAGAAGAGGCTCCTCCTCTTCTTCCTCTTCACCCATGGAAGCTTCTGGAGGTTCTGAAGGCCCTGGCTGAATCCCCGCCTCTGGCACCACATCTTCTCCAGCCTCCTCACTGTCCGACTCGGATGCCAGCTGCACAGGCTGCTGGCGCAGCACCACACCAGCCTCCTCGCTGTCGGAATCAGCTACTAGCTGCACAGGCCGCTGACGGGCCACAACACTAGTGCGCTGCTTCTGGGAATTTCCTGTCCCCTCTCTCTCCCTTCCCCAAACACACGGTAAGGAGATTATTTGAGTCTCATCTGAATCCGATCCAGCTCAGGTTCCCTGCGTTTGTGTTATTCTTTGACTCGGGAAGGAAATCTTAAGCCATTTTCCCTACTAGGGGACTAAGTCTCTATGGAGACTTTCAGACCTCCAGGTCATGGTTGTCCCAAAGGTGCTTTTTTCAAGACTTTCTTGGTTTTTTTCTTTTGAAGATGTTTCGCTTCTCATCCAAGAAGCTTCTTCAGCTCTAACTGGATGGTGAGGGATGGAAGGATTTATACTCCTTGCAGACACAGCTGGTCGTTTGCATCCTTTTAGAGGGTCGTTGAGGCCACCTGGAGGTTTATCTGTGTCCTCAGGGTCACCTGAGTGGTGCTAATGGGTGTGGAGCCTTCTTGGAACGGATGAAAGGACTGGAGATAGATGATGTACCAAGAGCCTTGGTAGCGCAGCAGACTAAAGCACTGTTAAGTAACACCAGCTGCCTGCAATTACTGCAAGTTCGAATCTCACCAGGCTCAAGGTTGACTCAGCCTTCCATCCTTTCGAGGTAGGTAAAATGAGGACCCGGATTGTGGGGGCAATAAACTGACTTTGTATAAAAAAGAACACCGCTTTGGGGAGGGGGGCGAAAGCCCTACTAAGCAGGTATATACAAAAGTATGAAGGCTATTGCTTAACGCATTGTAAACCACCCTGAGTCTTCGGAAAAGGGCGGCATGTAAATCGAACCAATCAATCAATCAATAATCCCTCCTCCTCTGTTGAGAGAGGGCTGTTCAATTTTGACATTGATGTCCTCTTTTGACATAAATGGACAGTTCCTTCTTGCACTACTCAGGTGACCCTGAGGGCACAGATAAACCTCCAAGTGGCCTCAACAACTCACTGAAAGAATGCAAATCACCAACTGTCTGCAAGGAGTATAAATCCTTCTATTCCAGAGGTGGTAATTCAGCAGGTTCTGACCAGTTCTGGAGAACCGGTAGCGGAAATTTTGAGTAGTTCAGAGAACCGGTAGTAAAAATTCTGACTGGCCCCGACCCCATCTATTCTCTGCCTCCCAAGTCCCAGCTGATCGGGAGGAAATGGGGATTTTGCTGTATCCATCCCCTGGAGCGGGAAGGGAATGGAGATTTTGCAGTATCCATCCCCTGGAGCGGGGAGGGAATGGAGATTTTGCAGTATCCTTCCTTTGCCACACCCACCAAGACATGCCACACCCACCAAGCCACGCCCACAGAACCGCTAGTAAAAAAATTTGAATCCCACCATTCCCTGTCATTCGGTCAGAGCGGAAGAAGCTTCTCGGATGAGAAGCGAAACGTCTTCAAAGAAAAACCAGAAGGTCCCGTTGCCTCTTGGAAAAAAAGCACCCTAGGGGGACTAAAAAAAAAATCGCGTCCTCACATCTGGACAGGCTCCCTGCCACTATTAACCCAGGTCTCTTTTCTCCAGCTTGCTTGGCGCCAGTGTGCTGAAGCCGCCAGGAGCGCTGCTCCCCGTTAAGCGGAAAGAAATCCCTCCGACGTCAAAGCAAATTAAGGAGAAGAGGAAGAAAAAATCCGCCCTTGATGAGATCATAGAGGTGTGGTGGAGGTCCAGTTACTGATACATTCTGATTGGTGATTATTATGAGCAGGAACAATGGGCGGGGGATGTGAGATAACCAGAGAACATTTGTGGGGTCCTTGATGCTCCCTGAGCTTGGTTGATTTTTTTTGCAGACCTTTCATTACCCAGTTAGGTAACATCATCAGTGCTAGATGGGAATGGATTTCTGGAGACAAGGAGAAGGAGGACTATGGGGTCCTTGGTGCTCACTGAGCTTGGTTGTTTTCTCGCAGACGTTTCGTGACCCAACTAGGTAATATCATCAATGCTAGCAAAAAACATGTCTGAGCACTCAGGACTCTACAGTTCAACACTGAAAATTTTATTCTGTCAGCAGAGAATGTTTTTCCTATTTTGCCAAGGTGCCCCTATGTGAGGCAGGGAGGACTACTGGTAATATTTGGGGTGGTGGTGGAGTCTTCTGCTCATAAGAAAATAGTAAAGATCAAAGTCAAGGGGATCACAAAATGCAACTCCTAATTTAGTGGTTTACTAGAACATTGCCAACTAGCTAGTAATCATTCGATCACCTACATTGGCTGGCTCACACCTTGAGTCTTGCATCCAATTCTGGGCATCCTTTTAAAGGATGATTCATACTTAAGACCATTCCTATGTCCCAAGGTCATGCGATCCCTGTTTACAACTTTCTGATAAGCAAAGTAAGAATTCCACAATCTAGTTAATAGCCTTACTTGGATTCGAACTTGGGCTTCCTGCATGTTAGGCAGTTGAATTAACCTTCTGAGCCACAGGTTCTCCTCCCTTCATCAGCTTGAGCCAGGGGAAAGATTAAGTGTTTACCGAGACACCTGGTCTATCCCAACATGTGGGAGGGAGCATACTGCATCCCTTTCGCCTTTCAGCTCCAATCCAGGAGCCCTCAAGCAGTCCCATTCATGACAAACCATTTTATACCAAATTTATTTCAAGCTTTTTAGCTTTCATCAGCTAGCCATACCCTTACTTGGATTCGAACTTGCTTGAGGGCTCCTGGATTGGAGCTGAAAGGCAAAAGGGAGCAGAAGGCCTCCTCCCACATGTTGGGGTAGACCAGGTGTCTCAGAAACACTTTATACATACATACATACATACATACATATATACATACATACATACATACATACATACATACATACATACATACAGTTTACAACCTTCTGACAAGCAAAGTAAGAATTCCACAATCTAGTTAATACGAGGATAGATAGATAGATAGATAGATAGATGCACATGCACACGCACGCACACCCACAATTTTGTATTATTTATTTAGCCGTGTATGTTGGAGGTGGTGACTCTTTGAGAGCTCTAAGTGATGAAATTTCACTTTAATTTATGCCGATTAGTGTGCATTCAAAGTGACAATAAAGCTGTTATTCTATCATTAAGAATATACTCTCCATATTCCAGTTACTTCTGATTTTTCTGGAAGTCACAAAATGCATTATATAAAAGTTTTTAGTATGGTAGGATATTTTCCGGATATTATCTCTAGTTGATCTTACCTGCACGGCCGAATTGAATTAATACATGTGAGTTTTTTGCTTTTATTTTTCCTAGTTTGAAGAAGAGAAGAAAAAGTCTGCCCGAATGGACTACTGGTTGCAACCTGTAAGTATCCAAGTGATTGTCCGGAATCTGTCATGATGTAGCTTCGGGGAATAAGTGGGTAGATTTTTATGTATCCCCTTTAACTGTTATGTTCAGGTCCAAGGTTTTCTTTTCCCCCTGTTTCAATTTATCTCTATCAGGTTCCTGTTTAGCTGGCAGACTACAGGCAGTCCTTGACTTATTACCATTTGTTTAATGACCGTTCAGTAAAACGGCAGTGAAAAAAGTGACTTACAACCGATCCCCACACTTATAACCATCATAGCATCCTCACAATTACATGATCGGAATTTGGGCGCTTGGCAACTGGCATGTACTTACAATATGACTGTTGCAGTGTCCTGGCGTCATGTGATCGCCATTGGCGACCTTCCCCGCTGGCTTTTAACAAGCAAAGGTCAGTTGGAGGGAGGCCAGATTCATTTAACAACCGCATGATTTTTTCTTAACAACTGCAGTGATTCACTTAACAAAAAAAAAGTTGTAAAAACCAAGCACGACTCAACAGCTGCATTGCTTAGCAACGGAAAAGTCTACTCCCCGGTTGTGGTTGTTAAGTCGAGGACTACCTGTATTATTTGAGTTATTATATTTAGGATGCTTAGACAAAGAAGAATCGGCAGAGCAATAATGTCTGTGAGATTCTCAGCCATCCAGGTCCTGGTTGTCCCAAAGGCACTTTTTCAAAAGCAACCATTCGTCCAGAACCTGATGAAGCTTCTTGGATGAGAAGCGAAACCTCTTCAAGGAAAAGAAGGAAAACACTTCCACCATGCCCTCAAGACCTTTTTATTTCAACCGTCTGGCCTGACCTAACTTCCCTTTTAATTGTAAATTTTAAATTTGTTTTAAAACATTAGGGGTGTTTTAATTTGTTTTGGGCCAAATCATTTAATGGGTTTCTATATTGTCTTTTAAATTTTGTAGTTTGTGTGTTTTATCGTTTTGGCTGTTCACCGCCCTGAGTCCTTTGGGAGTAGGGCGGTATATAAATCCAAGAAAAAAAAAAAAAAAAAACCTCAAAAGAGGTTTTCCTTGAAGACATTTCGCTTCTCATCCAAGAGGCTTCATCAGTTTTGGGTGGATGGTGGATGGGTGGATGGAAGGATTAGTTCTGACAGCTATAACAACAGCAGAATCCCTGCTTTTGGAAAACTAGAAAATTAAGGAACATGTATTTTTTTCTGACCCTGTGCTCTTTGTGTGTGTGTGTGTGTGTGTGTGTGTGTGTGTGTGTGTGTGTGTGTGTAGGAGACTCTGTTCTCCTTCCCATTTACAAGAACAAACTTTATTTCTGGGGCTAAATCTTAACATTGCACGTCAATTTTACTCTATTCCAGAAAGAATTAACTGCAGAAAGGAAGTGAGATCTTCTTGCATGTCATTAACCCTGATCTCTTTTCTAGGAAATTGTGGTCAAAATCATAACCAAGAAACTTGGCGAGAAATACTATAAAAAAAAAGCCGTCGTTAAGGTGAGTACAGAGCCCTTTTATCTGCCCTTCCCAAAATGTTGGTCACAGAGAGGGACAAGCGTTAGGGTGGTTGGAGCAGGTGTAAATGAAAATATTTAACTTAACAACGGCAGTGATCCACTTAACAGCCGTGGGAAGAAAGATCGTAAAATGAAAATATTCCAAGAGAGGATGGGAAATAATTGAATAACAGAGTTATTCAGAGTTAAGTGAGAAACTCACTTAACAAATGTCTCACTTAACAACAGAAATGTTGGCCTCAATTGTGGCCGTAAGTCGAGGACTACCTGCGCAACAGGTGCAGGATTGTGGGGTCTTGTGAACTCCATTTCGACCTTCGGAATTGGCTTCCAACAAGCTTAAATCAATGGGGAAAACAGGATTAAACATAACGACTGCAGCAGTGGTGGGTTCCTCCCGGTTCGGCCGAGCCGGTAGCGATGAAGATATGATGTCACCAAACCGGTTCTCTTTGTTCGGGAGCTGGGCCCTCCCACCACCACCACCCCCGCGTTATTCTTACCTTTTATTTGGCCCCGCCCCCAATCTATTGCTGCCTCCCGAGTCCCAGCTGATTGGCTAGAAGGAAAAAAACTGTTTAAACTCTTGCCGTGGGGCTTCAAAGGGCCGCCCTACAGCTGATCAGTGTTAAAAGGCAGTGGGGTGGTAGACCAGTGCGCTCGAAAAACAAATGGGTAGACCGGTGCCTCCAAAAACAAATGGGACAATCCTAAAGAATTGTCACGTGACCATCAAGCCACGCCCATAAAATAAGCCACGCCCACAGAACCGGTAGTAAAAAAATTTAGAACCCACCCATGGACTGCACTTAACAACCCTGGTAATTTGCTTAACAACACAACAAAAGGTCATAGAATTAGATACAACTTACTTAACCACCTCATTGCTTCTCAGCAGAAGTGCCACATCCAATTGCGGTCATAAGTCGAGGACTACCTGCATAGCTTAATATGATGACCTGGTTCTCACAACATGCTAATGCATCATGTGGCTTGTTTGTTTTTGGGCAGGCATCATGAAGTGTAAATAAACCATGATTTACAGTTTCATGTGTTTGTACAATAGATCCAGGCGGTGACTTCTTTCTGACAATTTAAGAATAATAGCAATGAATTCTTCCTTTCATTTAATACATGTGTAATTGATGTTACAGGAGGTAATTGACAAATACACGGCAGTTGTGAAATTGACCAATTCCGGAGATAAGCTCAAACTTGACCAGACGCATCTGGAGACGGTGATCCCAGCCCCAGGTAGGTTTTTCTGGCAAGATAATTCTTGTTAAATGTACCGTATTTTTTGGAGTATAAGACACACTTTTTCCCCCCTAAAAGAGGGTGAGAATTTGGGTGCGTCTTATACACTGAATGTAGCCCCGCCCACCTGCCGGCCCCCACCCTTTGGCCTCTGCCTCCCAGCAATTTGCCTCCTTGCAGCAAACAGCAAACAGCCCGTTTCAGTTTCAGCTTCAGCACAGCCTGATTAGCACAAGCAGCTGATTGTCGGTTGGATCACTTCCCGATCATCAGCTGTTTCAGGCTGCAGGGATTGCCATTGCCTATTGCTGCCTCCGCGCACCCCATTTTCGGCCTCCGCTGTTTGCTGCAAGGAAGAAAATTGCTGGGAGGCAGAGGCAGATTTTTTTTTCTTGTTTTCCTCCCCAAAAAAGGTAGGTGTGTCTTGTAGTCCGGAGCGTCTTATACGCCAAAAAATACGGTAGCTTCTAAAAATATAGTTCGAATCTCACTGGCTCGAGATCAACTCAGCCTTCCATCCTTCCGAGGTGGGTAAAATGAGGACCCAGCTTGTTGGGGGCAACAGGCTGACTCTGTAAACCGCTTAGAGAGGGCTGGAAAGCATTGTGAAGCGGTATATAAGTCTATGCTATTGCTATTGCTATGCTGTGTGTGGAATTAGCTGAAAGAAGTATACTTAAACCAGACATTTTAAAAAAACGGGGGCTCAGCCCAAACCTGTGACGCAAACCATCTATGTTGTCACAGGGCGGTTTAATTATCATTGCCCGTAGGTTTGCTCCTAGGGTTGGGAGTTCAAATCCTATTCCAATATCAAAGGCATGCAGAAGACTGTAGCATTAATAAAATGGAAGAGGACCTACCATATTTTTCGGAGTATAAGACGCATCTTTTTCCCCCCTAAAAGGAGGTGAAAATTTGGGTGTGTCTTATACACCAAATGTAGCCCGGCCCACCCACTGGCCCCCACCCTTTGACCTCTGCCTCCCAGCAGTTACCTCCTTGCAGCAAGCAGCAAGAAGAAACCGCTCCTTTCAGCTTCAGCACAGCATAATTAGCACAAGTTGATTGGATCGGCCTCCCGACTCTCAGCTGTTTTGCTCTCAGCTCTTTTGCGCGGGCCTCTGCTGTTTGCTGCAAGGAGGTAAATTCCTGGGTGCCGATTTTTTTTCTCCTTGTGCTAATCAAGCTATGCTGAAAATGAAAGTAAAGCAGGCTGTTTGCTGTTTGCTGCAACGAGGCAAAATTGCTGGGAGGCAGAGGCAGATTTCTTTTTCTTCTTTTCCTCACCAAAAAAGGTAGGTGCATCTTATACTCCGAAAAATACGGTAATTCATGGCTCCTAGAAATTGACTCCGGTGTCTTGAGAGCAAAGGAAGAAAGAGCAGTTAATAACTAAGCCAGTGGTGGGCTCCTGCCGGTTCGAACCGGTTCAGGCGAACCGGTAGTTCCGATGATCAGCTGGCCCCGCCCCCACCTTATACTGTCCTATATTTCCTTCTTTCTGGCTCAGCTGTTTCACTCAGCACAGCTGATTTCCGTGCCTCCACTGTTCTACTTACTGGGGCTGCCTTAGAATGTAAGCAGCTGAGCTTCAAATTGCTGTATTTTGAACGCTGCGTGCAAAGTGTGTTAGGCACGCAAAGCGCGCGATCACTGAACCAGATGTTAAACCAGTTGCAGCCCACCACTGAACTAGGCCAAGCCTAGGAAAAAAGCACTGAATTAGACTGATCAATGTCAGGTTTGAGGTAGATTAGATTCATCCCTGTTCACCTTACAGGTAAAAAAGTGCTGATTTTAAACGGAGGCTACAGAGGGAATGAAGCCACGTTACTGAGCATCAACGAGAAGTCATTTTCCGCCACGGTCCTCATTCAATCGGTGAGTATATTTTAATAGTCGTATAACAGGCAGCCGCATCCGTTCCTTATTTATTGACGATCCTTAACAAGAAATTTAGAAAATGGATTCGTTCATTCAATGAATTAAGGGTTTGAGGCAGTGGTGAAATCCACATTTTTTTAATACCGGTTCTGTGCCTCCCCGAGATATGACTTCCCCCTCGTGTGTAGGGAGAGAAACTGGATTATGTGCCGTCAAGTCAATGTCAATGTAGATAGATTTTCTCCATGATGGACGGAGAACATTTGTGATGGACATTTTCTCCAGTGTTGTCCTTCAGATCTTCCAGTGGTAGACCATGCCCAATGTAACTGAGTCCATCCACCTTGGTCGTTCTCTTCTCTGTAGGAGAAGGAATGGCAGAGCCTGGAGGTGGACTGAAAAGAGGGAATCAGCCTAGAATCCCTACATAGCTGCAAGTGAATTAAGCACCTTGAGTGCTGTTGACCCTTACCTAACTCTAACCTGATGTCAACTCTGAAGCGAACCTGGCTGAAGCCATCTTGTGCTGCCTCATTTGTTGCCACGAAGCCCGAGAGAGGGAAGGAAGAAGGGAAGTAGATAGCCCAACTAACTGCCAAAACAGAAAGTTTTCCTGTGGGAACCAAGGTCATCTGAACAGGAGAAGGAAGAGAGGAGTGACCAAGCAGCCTGCCAGCTGTATTCATTGGACAATGTGACCGGTGACATCTGGGAGGGGGGATTTTCACTCTTTTAATTAGGTGAAAACTGTGGGAACTATTAGAGTTGGTTTTCACCGGCTGTGCCGATTTGATGTATCCAATAAACTTGTTCTTTGAGGAATCTACCTACCTCGGAGTTCTGCTTTCGGTGGGTGCATTACTCGGAACGCTGACATCTGATGCTGACCATTAGTTGAGAAGATGCACACGCTTTTAGCAATAAATAAAGCTTAATGTGTGGACCTAGTTTTTCATGCCTGACATTCTCTAGCCTTCCACCTTTCCCAGTATTGGAGCCTTCTCCAGGGAGCTGGGTCTTCATGTAATGCAGGTGTCTTCAAAGCTGGCAACTTTAAGACTTGTGGACTTCAACACCCAGAATTCCTCAGCCATGCTGAGAATTCTGAGAGTTGAAGTCCACAAGTCTTAAAGCTGCCAATTGTGGAGAGCCTCTGATGTCCCAACTCAGTTGCCTCTTGAAAAAGCACCTTTGGGACAACCTTGACCTGGATGACTGAGAATCTACATAGACATCGTAGGATGTAGGATGATTTGATCCTATTGGGCCTTGAGTTGAGATGATCATTGGTTTATTTTCTTGGCGTCCAAAAACTTGAACTTCCTTAAAACTTCCTTTTGTTGAAATTTCCCTCTGCAGGGAGCTCTGAAAGGACGTACGGTGGATGGTGTTCCATACGAAGACATTTCTAAGTTGGCCTCCATTGACTAAAAGAGCTGATGGGATCTCTGAGGAACATCTCCGGAGATGGCTGCAGATGAACAACTCCAGTAGACCCTCAACTCAAGAGTTGAACCGTCAACTTCAAGGAGCCAACGAGATTTCTGAAGGATGCCCTATAAATACAGTATATTGGATCCTCCATTTATTTATAAGCCCTTTGTAGATCAACCATGGGCAATCTCGTAATAGATTCCTCCTAATTCATTGCTGGGAATCTTGATTAGATTGGTTCACCTGTAGCGCAGTCTCAGCCATCTACGGCCCTGCGGTCCATAGAAATTTTCCTAATGTACATTTCCTGCAGAAATTGGAACCATCTGTGGTCGGAGTTATCTTCTACCTGTAGTGCTGACTATGGTGGTGTAACTTCAGGGGTGCCAGCGAAGAGTTTAGCGTTCTCACACGCTGACACGAAAATAGTCTTCCGTTCCGTTGGGATGGGATTCACCAGCAACAGGATGTTTACTATCCCGCCCCCCAAAACGCATAACCTGTGCCACTGTCACCCTGCCAACTTTTTAAATTGGCCAATTTTTTTACAAAATCATCGAGACTTAACAAGACCATGGATGGTCGTGCGCCAACCTTGTGAGAAAAGCGTGCCAGTTCCTAATCTAAGTCATGGATTCTGACGGGATGGGAGAATCTTCAAAGAGCTCCAATTTTTGTTTATTTTTTTCCCCCCCCAGTTCTTCCTCGTACTGTAGAAGAGGCTACCAAGCATCTTGATAAGGATGTTTTATCAGATTTGAGGAAAAACACTTCCGAGCAGCCAAAAAATCTGGTCCCACGGTTAGCTGGACCTTCTGAATTGGACTACATCCAGGCAGCTGTTTTTGCATTGCAATGTTTAGCGATGTTGAAATATTTAAAGAGAATTGGTAATGATAGCTCTGTGCTTGGAAAATCAGTTTTCTCGATCTGGGCTTTCACTCGTCCATTATACGCGGCTCTTCGGACCAGCAGGAACATCCATTAATGGGTTGGTTGTTTTTTTTTTTAATTGTATAATGATTTTGTACGGAACAGAGAAAAATGGAGTTATTTTATCGGTGCGGTGTTTCTTTTGAACCACTGTGCGCGTCCCAAATAAATGGACTTCGACGCCCTTAAATTGGCTCTTTGGCTTTATTTCGGAAGGTAGACTTTGGTTTCTGAAGTCAGACGTTAACCTGTATTCCGTTGGAAGTTGGGAATTTACAGAGGTGCTCTTCAAATTAAATTCCAGAGTTCAGAATCTTCGGGTCACACCAAGATGCGGTGTGATGATCAGATGCTTGTCAACAAGCTTTCCACGCCTTGCCTAAAGTTATAAGTTTGAGCAAATTGGAACCGATTTATATTATTTGATGGTAACAATACTGAGCCCTCGTTTATTGTCATCCCAGCTGTCGTCTTACGACTTCAATTAGCTCAGTTGCTGTTGTGGCCCGTCAGCGGCTTGTGCAGCTAGTAGCTGATTCCGACAGCGAGGAGGCTGGTGTGGTGCTGCGCCAGCAGCCTGTGCAGCTGGCACTTGAGTCGGACAATGAGGAGGCTGGAGAAGATGTGGTGCCAGAGGCAGGGATTCAGCCAAGGCCTTCAGAACCTCCAGAAACTCCCATAAGTGAAGAGGAAGAAGAGGAGGAGCCTCTTCTCGATGCACGGGCGCGCAGAGCTGACAAAAGGCAGGAGTGGCTCCTCAGGAGGAGGTCTCCTCGAGAGTAAGGCTTGGGTCTAATTGGCCACTCCCTTAGCCTATTTAAGGAGGAATGCCGACTGAGGCAATTTGCAGGGAACAACTTCATTCACTCTCCTTCGCATCCTGATCTTAGTTCTCTTATTCGTTTCCTGCAAATTGCTTCTGGGCTTTCTGCCAACCATAGTAAGATTACGATTATTTATTCTTTGGATTCTTGTAGGCTGTTAAGAAAGTTAATTAGCAGCCTTTGTTTGAAAAAGACTGATTTCATTTAGTAAACTAAGGTTTGTACAGACTTTGTGTGTGCTGCGTTCTTTGGGGTCCGTAGCTGGGGCAGAACAGTTACATGTCAGACTTCCAAGCAATGCACCCATAGAAAGTAGAACTCCGAAGCAGGCAAATTCCTCAAAGAACAATTTATTGGAGACATCATATTGGCACAAGTGGTGAAAGCCGACTCTGAAAGTTCCTGCGGCTTTCACCTAATTAAAAAGTCAAAGTTTCCCCTTTCCCTCCCAAGTCACACTGTCCAATCCAGGTGCTGGCCAGTTGCTCGGTTACTTCACTCCTCCTCTGGCCAGCCACCTCTGAGAATGACCTTGATTCCCACAGGAGAACTTTATTGTTTTGGCTAGAAAACCCCATCTAACTATTTTTTCCCGCTCCCACTGTTGTGTGGCAACCCTGAAGCTTCCAAGTTGGCCTCAGCCAGGTTCGTTTCAGCGTTGACATTACAAACTTAGCAGATGTGTTCGGGCAGATGCTGAGCTTCTTTCAACTTTGACTTAACTTTCCTGTCCCATCGTAGGCTGCCAATGCAGAGTGATTGGTTAATTTCAGTGTATTGCTCAAATCCATAAAATGGTTTCATTTAACCAGGTTAAGGGAGTTGTGTGAATTTGCTGACAGGCAGTTTTTTATTTTTTATTTTTATTTTTATTTGATTTATATGCCACCCTTCTCCGGAGACTCAGGCCGGTTTACAATGCGTTAAGCAATAGCCTTCATACTTTTGTATATTTATACAAAGTCAGCTTATTGCCCCCCACAAACTGGGTCCTCAATTTACCTACCTTAGAAAGGATGGAAGGCTGAGTCAACCTTGAGCCTGGTGAGATTTGAACTTACAGTAATTGCAGACAGCTGGTGTTAATCACAATGCTATCAGTCTGCTGAGCCACCAGGCCCAGTGCAATGTTTGGGGGAGTCTATATGACCATTTCGTTGTAACAGTAACAAGAGTTTGAAGGGACCTCAGAGGTCATCTAGTCCAACCCCCTGCTCACACAGGAAACCTCAATATTCTACCATTATATGGGTAGAGGTTTGTCATTGTAGGAAAAGAATGGGACCTGTAGTATTTAAATAAGTGCAAGGAGTACTTAACTTACAACCATGCCCGATCCCAGAATTATGGTCCTAAGTCATTGTCCTTAAGTGAGTCAGCATATGACCATGCACAGTTTTATAAATCTCCTTTGTGGCAGCCATTACATGAATGCTGCATTCGTTAAATGAATCCCTTTTATCCAAGGAGTGGTGGGGTTTTTTGTTTATTTTTTTTTTACAGGCAATTTAGAAGTAAGTTACTTCTAAGATAAGATATTTGATTCTACACATATTAACAGCGGCAAGAATTGCGTTCGCACAATACATCACCGGAGGGATTGATCATTCAGAAGATATATGAATGTGCCGAAATGGATAAACTTACCCTAGAATTAAAAGAAAAAGATGATTCGGAATTTTATGCAGTTTGGGAAAAATGGTACGCTTGGATAGATCATAGAAATAAAAATTGGAAATATACATAAGGCTACTGAGGATTAGATATTGAATGTATATAATGTATATATTGTATGGAATGTTGATCCAAAGCATACAAAAATGACACAGTCTGTTGATTATGTACTAGAGTTGCGTAAAGGAAAATTGTAATAAAAATTATTTCAAAACAAAAAAAGAAGAAGTAAGCTAGTTACTTCCAAACTCTGGAAAATCGGCAAAGAAAAGTCCAAAATTGCAGCCATGTGATTTTTGGGAAGCTACAAACTGGCTTATTAGGTACCCTTTTGTGGGGGTCCGTTGTAACTTCGGACAGCTTCCAAGTGACCCGTCGTAAGTCGAGGACTACCTGTATTCTCTTAAGGACATGTTTAAATGACGGCTAAATCTGTCATTTAAATGTGACCGATAGATGGCAGTGTTTTTCTGCCTCGATTCCCCTGCTTTTGTTTTGTCCAACCTTGGCCACTTTTAAGACCTGTAGACTTCAACTCCCAGAATTCCCCAGCCGGCTGGCTGGCTGGCTGGGGAATTCTGGGAATTGAAGTCCCCAGATGTTAAAAAGTTTTCAAGGTTAGAGACTCCTGGCGCTTAAGGCCTTGTCTGAAAACCCCTCAGGCGCATTAGACAAATGGAACAGAATACCCAGGGGAGAGTTTACTACTTTAATTCCGTTCGGATACACGGTCTTTATACAGTCCGGGAAAAATAAAACAAAATTCCTACGTTTCTCCAGCACCCTTGAGTCACATTTGCTTTCAAATGCAACTCTGCTCGAAAGTGGAATTGTGTTGATTTGCGTTCTACACAAGCAGTCCCAGTGACACAAAGTCCAAAATATCCTTGGCGGAGGGATAATTTCAGGGGGGGGGGGGGGGGGGGGGGGGAATGTGTTAGGCCGGAGCAGACCACGATGAAGCTCTTCCCATTTGCTACAGGAGGAGTTGCGTGGCCGTTTGGACAGTTTCCGTGCCTTGCTTTAAAACCGAGCAATTCAGATGCGCTTCAGGTAGCTGTATAAATTAGGGACAAGGTAATCTCGGTAGTG